>OY757268.1:5374323-5974323 GCA_963584085.1 Pyrausta aurata
CAGGTTAGCATTGTGGCTACTTCTGCTAACATTTAAAACCTTACCAAAGACATTTAGTTGTAAGTTTAAATTTGTAGCATCAAAGTAAAATTTTTGCACTTAAGAACTGAGGGCTCATCATCTTATTGAATTTTCTTTATTTGCAATAACTAGGCAGAGCTCTCACTTTCGTATGTTGCCCTATAATTTGCCTGCTAAATATGACCACTCTTTAAAATCATCTTATTTGGTCCGTTTCAGTAATTTGGTGTTTGGCACAGTTCATCTGAGGGCCCACATTCGGCGAGTTATAGCGGACAACTTACAACAGCTATAATTTTATCATTCTGGCTATAATTGTTTTAGAGGCTCTGCTAAATCTTTATGTAAACGAAACCTGCGTTTTCCACAGCGGGCTCTCGGAGGGCACGCACATGTGCGAATCTAAGTACTAATTGTAGCGCTTTTGGATCTATTCTGTGTTATAGTTAGCAAGACAAGGCGTAAAGTTAATGAGCGCCCGAATACTTGACAGTAAAATGCGATTCCCATTTGGCGAAATAATCCTAATTTAGCTGTTTAGAATTCCCGGGATATAAAGTGACGATTCCTGTTTTACGGCAGTTTAATTTGTTATGTTCCTCATATAGCTGGTCACAGCAAAGTCAAGCGCAGTAGTATCGAATATTTATGTTCGAACTATCTATTGAAAGAGGGCAGAATAGATATTCAGCAAATTGGGGTTACGCAACAAGCTACGCAAGAAGGCTCTGCATATACTTGGTTTATCCCACGAAATCGATGGAAACGCTCATACGTAAAAGAACTAACGTGGTGAACACAACAGACCTGCCCTTCAGGTATAATGCACGAAGAAATGTTGACGCTGATTCAGAAAATTTTTCGAATAGGTACATGCCTCGCTATGCTGTATCTATCTAAGGTAAAAGTAAGAAAACTTTTCCTCTGCTTTGATCATTATTCGTCATTGGTAATTTTGTATACTAGTAAGTAACATATAAATTAAATGAGCTGTGGGTCTTTAGTAATCAGACAATTAAAAAAAAAGTACAAAATAGGAAGCACTTCAGATCTCAACACTGTGCTTTCCGTGATAAATTCCACTAGATTGAACCCTCGTAAAAGTTTTTTTTATAGAGGGATGCTGTTGTCAAGGAAATTTGATTTTACGAATGAGCGAATTTAATGTCAAGGTGTACCTCCATCAAAATGCCAGGTACAGGCAGGGATGCCTTTGAGGAGCCTAAATTTGGAATTTGAGAAATATGTTTTGAATGAAGGTTATGTTAAACAGGCTTGAAAGGCTTGGTTTAAATATGCTACCTAAACAACAAGAAATTCAAAAGGTTCAACGAATTTAAGAGCTAGGTCTTGAGGTATTTAAAAAAAAAAACTCCATATTGGGGAAGATAGGTAGTGTGGTGGTTACCCTCTTGCCTTCCACACCGCAGTTTAAGAACCGGAGGTTTCCCGGCTCTTAATACCCATTCAAAAGCCTTTTCTAATATACTTTATCTTCAGTCTTCTGTCAGTACTAATATACTTGCTACCTAACACCAGGGGAACGATTATTTGATGGCGTTGTTTATTCGCCACGGCACAGTATCGTCACTGAATATTTTAACTCTTAATAGAGAAGCCCATCCTACTAGACCAGGATTACTGGAATGGAGTAGACTCTACACAATTAAAAAATAATATTGCCTTAACGTATGTTGGAGGAAATAATCTAGCCTCAATTAAAATCTTCATATCTAATCTTGTTTTGTAGTCAACTACTTGGTTTTACAATCCTAGACATAATCTTATCTTGTAATGAATTGCACCCCAATTTAGGTTACATGTAATAAATATCAAATTCTATGAAATTAATTATGTAAACAGGATTCCACATAAACACATTTGGGCTGAACAGTTGTTCGGATGAAAACATTTTCCTGAAAAAATGCCTTCCCTCTGAATGAAGGAGAACCGTTACAATACCGATTGGTGGACACAATATGTATTGTGGTACATTGTAGTATTTGTAGACCGAGCTCCCGCCAACATTCAGTTAGGAAAGAGGAGAAAATATCAATGGTTTTACAATCCATGAGACCAAGAATTTCGCGCGGTCAGACCGACAGCACGGTAGCTCAATTGGAAGAGCAGTTGGCCCGGTTAGCCAGAAAGATGATGGTTCGAGTCCCGCCCGTGCCCAATTTTTGGTTTCATATTTCATCTTTGAAGGAGAAAATATTATTCTTTGTCTGTTTGTTATCAATCTGTAGTAGTAGGTATATGTATGTCCTCCTCTTCCATTACTTTCGTATATAAAACTTCTGTCTGTAACACTACTCCTAAAATTGCAATGGATTTCGGTTCTTGAATTTTTTTAGGAATGTTTATGTTCTTAGGTATTTACCAGAACGAAGAAACGTATTTACGTTTCTTCTTCTTCTTTTATTTATGGCGACAAATCAGTTAGGTACCTATAGCTTGCGCCGCACTGGATTTCGCTTATAACATGTGATAAATACGTTTAGCTACTCATGTAATACAATAAGGATAGGATAAGTGTTTGTTTTGTTTTGTTTTGTACTTTTATCCATACGAAGACGGGTCTCGTTAGTGAAAAACACACGTATGTACTTTCTTCTTCAATCTTTACCAGAGACTCTTGTAACATCCCGTAATACTCGTAGATATTGAATACATAGTTTAGATATTTTCTGTAAAGTCTTGGTTTTCAATATCCTTAGACCATTTCTAAAATTAATTTGATCCCTTTCCTGAATTTCTTTCCCTTTCCATGTTGTTTCGGTTTCGAACGCTTTCACCTTAATTCTTTTATTCAAATGCAGGAAATTTCAGGAAAGTTAAAATTCGTTTTGAACTGAATTAATTCGACAGGTTGTTTGAACTCGCAGGAAATTAAAAGTCATGCCAAAGGCTTACTGGTTGTTTCCATTGTAAGAATCTGCTGTTAATTATGATCACAGCGAAATTGAAATTGTTGGCCGGTTACTTGATTAAATTATAAGTATCAAGCCAGACGGCCTCTCGAAACTTAATCGTAGGCGTTTAAGGTAATCAAGGATTTGAATCATCAAACAGTTGCGGAACTCACGAAATACAGTTTCATATTAGTGGCTCTGCTGCAGATCGTAGATATTTGAGAAGAGAGTTCTAATATCTCAGCTATAACAACCCAAAAAAAGCGTTGCACCCGCCGTCGCTTCATATTAGCGGCTGCCATTACATACCTTTACTATGGTCACAGAATATATAATAGTACTACTATGGTGGCGGCGTCTGCAAGCCGTTCGAATCTTTTTATTTTCGTATTTCTTATAACGTGATTTTTTTCTTTTTCTATATATGTACATAAAAGAAAGTCGTGTTAGATACACCACTTATATCTAAAGAACGAGTGGCCTGATTTTCATAATTTTTACTTTACTAGATTTGTCTTGGCCCCGAATAGGTTATAACACCATAAATCGGGGCCGTGCATAAAGTAAAGTAGTGTTAGTTATTACCACTTATTAAAATTTTAATACCGGGGCCGGGGTGGATCGGGGACGGGGGCGGAACGAAGTTCGCCGGGACCGCTTGTGAATGTACACGTATAGAGGTAGTGTAGCGTAAATCCCGTCCCGACATTTGCTTTAAATCTGTCGGAAAGCTCATAATTACGTTATGCTAACTAAGACTTCAAGGTAATGGATTCGCAGAACTCGAGACACTGAAAGCATTTTAATATTAATGTATGACGACTATAACTCTCAATGTTAAGTGGTTTGTCTAATATTATTTAAAAAAAAACATAATGATATTGATCGATCATTTTTGGGGTTGAATGAAAATGAAAGCTTGTGATGAATTTTGGTTGGTATTTCGTTAATCATTTAATTAACGAGTAGTTTATTTTATATTGAATAATAAAAATGTTGACGTCTTGTCTGATCCTTTTGTAGTATGATAATTGACTGTGTCCAGCTTCGTTTAAAATAATGTTTATATTTATGTTAAATGTATAGTAATTTGAAAGCTAACAAACGTCCTAATCAAAGAAGTTACTAGAGGTTATTTATCTTACAAGTAACTAGAGTGTCATCATAGTAATTAAATTCCCAGGTTACGTTTAGTATCAAAAAGATTATGAGCGAAGTTTGGCACTTGGCCGCCGCTTACAGACTAGCTCGTTGGAATCTCCGGTGCCATGACACTGCCCGATGTATGTAGCTTACCTGTGATTTTAATATTTATACTAAGCAGTATGTCTTAATCTCCAGATACAGTTCTTCATTGCAGTAACTTCGTACATTCGTCGAGTTGATAAAGGGCCTAAATTCTCACTGAATTATACAGTTATACAGGGTCACCTCCATTATTATCAAGTTCAAAAACCAATTTTAAAACGTTTAAATATACAATAAAATACAATATTCGTTTAAATATAATATTAATTGTATAATGGTACTTTCAAAAGTTTTTGTTGTCATCATTGTTTAAATTAAAATGTTTTTGTATTAATGCGCTGCATCACGTGAATAATTGCATAATTAGATCGATGACATCAGTCACGCTCACACTTATATGGTTTTGTTTTATAAAATGTAAATACAATTTTGGCTGTATGATTAGTATTTAAGAAACATATAAAACTGTACTTTGATAGCTGTGGATTTTGTTGAATAATAAAAAATAAATAAAAAAATAAAGTTGTAAAGACCACAAACGCTGCATTGATATAATATCAATCCGATCTGATCATCAAAAGGTTCGGTCATGGCCGCTACATTTGGAACTATAGTTGAGTCGTTGTCGAGTAATTTACAGAAATGTCGCAACGAATATCTCTACATTTCGGTCGTACCGTGTGCGTGTGATATTACAATTATCGCTAACTTGCCCGGCTGGGTGATGGGGCTTACAGACTTTCAGCCGACCCCTGTAAATATTCTAATAGTTATGAATATTCACGGCCACTTCCCTGCTCCGGAGACCGCGTCCAAGTTACCAACTTTGACTTTTGCGGTGGCGCGGGATTACGTGATACCGCAGTTTCCAATTTTATACCTTCTACGGTTATCGCTTTTCGATATAAGTGAAAGCGCTCCGTGTTAGCACTTTCTAAGTGTAAAAGGTGATATTTTAAAAGATTATCCGCTTTTGAATTTTGCTGGAGCAAACATTTTTATGTACGAGACTGAGATACGAAGTTACTTATAATGGACTCGATTTTGGGTGTAAACATAACACATAACACGTCACAGTCACGCGCAGCGCGTCAGTGCGTTCGTACGGTTGTAAACATGGCCGGATCGGAGGTACCGTCGACCTCTAAAATGATAAAGTGCGCGAGTTGCAACGTAGTGATAAACGAATTACTTTCGTTTGTGCAGAATAAGGCAGACATTATGGATGAGGACTCCATGGTCAGACTGTGTATCACGGCATTTACTCCCGACGAGATTGGTGCAGCGAAGAGGCTATTGTATGGCTCAGTGAAATCAAAAAAGATGATAACCCGTAAAAAAGACGGCAAGTGTCAGCGTGAGCTGGAAGACATCATCTCCCTTATTAAGGAAGTCCCACCCGAAGAACTACCAATTTTTGTCGCTCGTGATCTTCAAAAATTACCCCCGGTGACCTTTGACCACTTGGATGCTACGAGAATATTAAGGGACCTCATCTCACTCAAAAACGAGATCCAGGTGGTAAAGGATACCTATGTGGCCATGGACCAGTATCTACAACTTCAAAATGATGTCGTTAACTTGAAACAAGCTTCGATTGTCAATAATTTTCAACATGTCAATTTTGTAAACAAGAAAAGGGGCACTGGACCAATAATAGACAGCTGTGAAAGCAACTGTGATAGCGGGCCCATTGGATTGTTACATATTTCACCGAAAACTACAAATTATCATCATCATAACCGTGAGGAACAGAAGTTAAATGATATTGAAGCTGGTGATAGCACGCATTGCTTGCTGTCCCTTTCGCACTCGCAGCTACAACCATCTATTTCAAACCTAGTAACGGATGTGCGCGTGATGCCTGCTCAGGTCGCCGCAACTGATAAGCCAACAAACATAACGGCTCAACCGGTTGGTGCGTGCGATCAGCTGTTGCCGACGCGTATACCTACGAATGCGCAAAATAAACAGAGTAATGAAGACGAGGAATGGAAGATTATACAAAGAAAAAGATATAGGAATAGATTCGAGGGTGAGAGAGGTACGTGTACGCTGATAAATGGAAGTTTTAAAGCGGCAAAGCCGAATAGAATTGCAATGTTTATAAATAATGTACATAAAGAAACCAGTGAAAAAGATATAGCGTTGTACGTGAAGAATAAAACCGGCATAGAGGTAGCCTTGCATTTAATCAACCCGAGACAACCCAGAGAGTACAACTCTTTTAAAATGCTTGTACCTAAGGACAAGTTAAGCTTGTTTTTAGACTGTAATCTGTGGCCGGACGGAATAACTTTCCGTCGTTTTATCGAATTTCGTAAGCGAGAAAGAGGCTATAAGGAAGCTGGAACTGGACTCTCAGAAAAAAAAGTAAATGGATAGTACAACATATACTGAAGTAACCTTGATTAGTTTTAACTGCAAATCCTTCAAGAGATCCATAGATTGTGTTCGACATCTTAGTCAAAAGGCAGATATTATTGCTCTCCAGGAAACTTGGTTGTTGCCGAACGAGATTACTGAATTGAGTAAAGTAAATAGTGAGTATGGATTCTGTGGTAAATCTGCGGTGGATACCTCGAGTGGAATACTGCGCGGGCGGCCGTACGGCGGCGTCGCGCTTCTGTGGAAGAACAATAGTTTTGACAGTGTTACGGTGATCCCGTGTGTGAGTGATCGAATCGTCGCGGTTGAAGTGTGTGTGTCAAGTCGCTCATTTCTTGTGTTTTCCGTATACATGCCCACGGACTCATCAGATAATTTAGTGGAGTTTACTCAATGTCTATGTGAAATCACGTCAATAATCGAAAGTAAAAATACTGAGTGTGTGTACATTTTAGGGGACTTTAACGCTCATCCGGGGGAGCAATTTGGCAATGAATTAGGTAATTTTTGTGTAGATCAAAATTGGACTTGTATTGATATTCAGATGTTAGGTTTAAATTCTAATACGCATACTTTTATAAGTGACGCACACGGCAGCTGCAGGTGGCTGGACCACTGCATAGTCACGGAGGGGGCGCGGAAGTCTGTGGTGTCAGTGAAGGTAAAGTATGACGTTTACTGGTCAGATCATTATCCGCTAGAGATTCGTTGTGATTTGCAGTCGGTCCATCCAACTGTTAAGCAGCAGCGTGAGAAAATTAATATTATTATTTGGGGTGACAGAGATCTGAATGCTATAGAAGCTTACACTAAAATCTGTAATGAAAAATTGAAAAATGTTGACTTTCCGTGTGAGTTTAGGGATTGTTGCGACAGTATGTGTGGTAATTGTAATACAGTTCACTTAAAAGCCTTGGACACTCTTTATACTACAATTGTGATGACGCTACAGGAGGCCGCTGTTGCGAGCTATGTGGGTCCTGCGGGAGGGGTTAGCAAACCTCACCGTGGTAAGCATGTTGCGGGTTGGAATAAGTTTGTCCGGGACGCTCACCTGGAGGCCAGGAAAAACTTTTTGACCTGGGTTCGGTGCGGCCGACCCAGAACTGGTATAACATAAAAAGATATGCGCGAATCCAGAAGTTTGTTTAAGTCAAAATTAAAAATCTGTCAAGACAACCAACAACAAATTAAAATGAATATTTTGGCAGTTAAACATAAAAATAAAGATTTTAAGGGCTTTTGGAAATACACTAAAAAGCTAAGCGCTAAACCTGGCGTCCCGGTGAGTGTCAGCGGAATGACCAACCCGAGTGATATAGCAAATATGTTTAAGTGTCACTTTCAAGTTGAATCTCCTTACAAGGGTGACACAACCGATGAAGGGGCCGTGGTGTCGGGGGTGCCGGATCGAGTTACAGCAAAGCAAGTAGCTTTAATAATTAAAGGTATGACTCGGGGCAAGTCTCCCGGACACGACGGTCTCAGCATTGAACATTTGCAATACGCGGGGCCACACCTCTCTAGGCTGTTGGGTTTGTTATTTACCTTAAGTATTAGGCATTGCTACTTACCTAAGGATCTGATGCGGACTATTATTGTGCCGATAGTTAAGAATAAGACAGGAGACAGCTCGGATAAAAGGAACTATCGTCCGATTTCACTGGCTTCAGTAGTATCTAAGGTGTTTGATGGCCTGCTTGAGCATCACCTTAAAAAACATCTTTCCCTGCATGACGCTCAATTTGGATTTCGATCGGGACTCTCAACAGAAAGCGCTATCATGTCCCTCAAGCAGACCGTCAGATACTACACCGACAGGCACACTCCTGTTTACGCTGCCTTTCTCGATCTCTCCAAGGCATTTGATCTGGTAAGGTATGACATTCTCTGGCGCAAATTAAAACAAACTAATATGCCAGGTGAGCTTGTCAATATATTGAGATATTGGTATAACCATCAGTCGAACCAGGTCAGATGGCTTGGCGAGCTTTCTGGGGAGTATGGGCTGGAGTGTGGGGTGAGGCAAGGGGGGTTGACGTCTCCTTCCCTCTTCAGCCTGTATGTGAACCAGCTGATCGAGGAACTGAGCGAGACTGGTGTCGGCTGTTCTGTTGATGGGCACATCATCAACAGTATCAGTTATGCGGACGACATGGTCTTGCTTAGCCCTTCGATTGCTGGGCTCAGAAAATTAATAAAGGTGTGTGAGGAGTACGCGACAGCACACGGCCTCCTTTATAATGTAAAAAAGAGCGAACTCTTAGTTTTCAAAGCCAGTGGCCGTAAGGTGTGTAATGTGGCTCCCGTGCTTTTGAACAATGTCGCACTTAGTAGAGTGAAAGAATTTAAGTACCTCGGTCATATCGTCACCGAGGATCTGAAGGATGACAAAGACATAGAGAGGGAGAGGAGAGCGATGGCGGTCCGCTGCAATATGTTGGCTCGCAGATTCGCACGATGTAGTGCAGAGGTAAAGATTACTCTTTTTAAGGCTTTCTGCCAGACTATGTACACGTGCAACCTGTGGGTCAGCTATACCCAGCGGGCCCTCAACGCTCTCAGGGTACAGTATAACGACGCCTTCAGGGTGATGTTGGGGCTGCCGCGATACTGCAGCGCATCTGCGATGTTCGCGCACGCGCATACTGACTCGTTAGGTGCGGTGTTGCGTCGCCGCATCGCCTCGCTCCAGCGCAGGGTGCGCGGCAGCACCAACAGCATCCTGAGGGTGCTCGCCGACAAGCCGGACTGCCCGCTGCGGGAGCACTGGGTGCGGGCGCATGTGCTAGTGCCCGGTGCCCCCATAGCACCACGGTACTTAGGCTAGGAACGTTATAATTTTATTCTTGTATTTTTTAATTTCTATTTTATTTTTAATTTAAATTTTAATGTTTATTTCAATTTTATTTTTAAATTTAGTTTCAAGTTAATTTTATTTTTGTGATTATTATTTTGTTTGTAATGACTGATTTTATTCTTTATTTTATTTGATATTCTTAATGTATTATATTTTATTTTATGTTAGGTTAAGTAAACGTGATATGGACATGATCCGAAATAAAACATTTTATTTTTATTTTATTTATAACACAGACGATAAGATCCAAGCTCGTGTAAAATGATTTACGTTACAATAGGTAGTTTTAAAGATGCCTCGATGTGTTGCTGAATATTCTTAATCCAAACATGATAATTATAAAAATATTCAGTGCAGTAAAATATGCGTCGGGTAATCCAATACAGTCAATATCGATCTAATGGCAAACATATCTGACAGCTCTAGTGCTCTCTGTACGCTAGTGTTGTCTACCGTAGTAATGTCACAGAAGATATAATTGGTAATGCCATAATCGATTATCCGTCTAACACTAGATAGGTAAGTTGCTTTTTCAAGTATTTTCCCCAATTATAGCAGAAGGAAGTCGAACGAGCTGAAACGACTAAAATAGCTTAATCATCATAAAATAATAAAATTTGATCGTATTAAAAAATTGCGATAAGACTGCCAAGACATCTATTATCTATAAATTGAATTTAATTTTCATGTTCTTGGTCTCTCCGTAACTTCAGAACGACTTGACCGATTTAATTCATATTATTATTAAGTCCTATCCAGTTTTTTAACTAATAAGGGCCACAATGTCAAGTTAAGTTCCGGTTAGTGCTGTCTGCTAGATATTTGTACTATTGGGTAATGCTTATTTGGACATTGTGAAACAGGCCCCAAGGATTATCTTCTTTTTTAAGTCGGTAAAAATGCTTCAGTGGAAGCCCTTCACTAGGCGGGTATTAAAAGCATTTTAGCACAGAAATTACTAATAAAAATCCAGTGCTCAACAAGCGTGATACCCATCTCCGAATCCAAAAAGTCTTTACTTTGATGTGATACAATCATCCAATCCAAATAGAAGTGAGGTGAATGCTCTTTGCAATTTAAATAATGAAACTGAAAGATGCTTACTTATTACGTTTATTCGTATCTAAGTGTTAAAGATGGCGGCAATATTAGCTACCGTACAAAAATAAGGTTACTACTACTACAAGACCTTACACCTATTTCACCATCGACAAACAAGTACTAACCAACAAATAATTTAAATATCACCGTCATGAAACTTACTAAGCTATCTAGCTAGCTAGCGTTCAAATGCTATGTAAGTAACAAAACAACCAATTTTTACTTTACATTTAACCATAACTATCAACGTGACGAAATTTTCATTTTCGAGTTCACAAAGCTCAACCCATTGGGTAATTGATTACAGTCAAAGTCAAAGTCAAATGTTTTATTTGCAAGAATACAGTAATCAAATACATCAGTTGATAATGATAGTTTAAGTCCCATGCATTCAGCCTTATAATAGCGTGCAAATATATAAGTAGTAGTGAACAAGAAATAATAATAATTATACAGAACAGTCATGGACATAATATTACAATTTTACACTGAATAGATAGGCTATTATTGAACGGAATGCTACCTAGTCGATTCGGCAGTTTCGATATTATGGTCCGATGGAGCATCACATAGTAATAATATAGCCTGGTATGTGCGAGTAATATCTTCCGCTTGACTTGTTCTTTCCTCACGATTTGTTTACGAAATGTATCACTGTCTGCACTATATTAACACGTTCCGGGACAGTGCCCGCCTACAGGCGTGAAAACAATAAAACATCTATTGTGTCTGGAGTAGTGTCCCGGAACGTGTTAAGGGAGTTAGCATTTGGATCCTTTCAAGTCCTAGATAGATATAAATGCATGCTATGTTTGTTCAACAGAAACTGTTAAGGTGCATAATTTTCACCCGTCTATGGCGAGACAAAAAGAAGAGTTATGATTTTGACCGCTACACGGTTGAATGCCACTTTGACCTAACAAGCTTATACCTACATTAGCATTGTTATGTAGTAATTTAACAGATAAAAAGCTTTTAAAGTTAAATGGCATTACGAACACAACTATACTTTTAAAATTACGAATATTTTCAGTTCAGGGGGCGTATTGCGATCCAACTTAATCCGTTCAATTCCGAGGCACTTCAATTCCGACTCAGTGTAAACGAATATTATCAATATAATAATATTATAATAATACTACAATGGTATGAATATTAATATTTGTATTGTTTTATTATAGTAATATTATCAATATAATGCGAAATTGCAATAAGAATTGCTAATTTGACAGTAAATTAGAGCGTTTTAACTGTCAAAACTGCATCGCAATACGCCCCCAGTTTCAGTAGATGGGTTTCCATTTCTGAACGTTTTTTACAGTGTTTTTTGTTTTTCAAATTATTATTTTATGCGTTCCATTTATCTTGCGCATGTTACAATCTAAATCCCGATTTCCGTAAAAATAAACAGGAGAATAAAATGGAATGGAGACGTCACAACTCACAATGGATCATCTTTTTTCGGTGCAAGATTAAGTTGTCCTGCGAAAAAACTTAATAAATCTCAGCGAGATAAAGCAGGTGTAAAGCACGGCATTCGGGCGTATTGAAGCTCAGTAAAGAGAGTTATTTAACTAGACGACGCGACGAGGAGAAAATAAAAAAGCAAAAAGGTGCAGAAGGTTCTAATAATGGCAAAATTTTTAGGTACTTTCTTTTACTAAGGCTAGATAACCACTACATGCTCTCATAAAACTTCCATACTACTTTCTAACGGATCTGGTAATGTTATGTGATGTAAAGAGTTTTCTACATATGATGTTATGTTTATGTGTGTATGCTGTAGGCTGTACATACATGACTACTTACCAAATTATAGTATGCTGATTCAAAATTTTTGACATTTCGCGTAGGCAACTTAAATTTTCTGTTTTTCTGATCTTTAAAAATATTTGTAATTTTTAAAGCTTCATTCAGAAATGTTTCTCAATCAATTAATACACGAAAATACCAATTTTGTCTCAGCATTGTCTACGCGAAGTATCAAAAATTTTGCTCCAGACTACGCCCGCAGGCTTACTGAAGGTACATATTTCCATTGTGCACAAACTCCACAAAACCTAACAAACTCTAAAGTTGGCTATCATTTCAAAGGTTTTTTCGAGGGCTCCGTGATTCGGCAGAGCAGTTACTGTTGACATCTCGGCAGGCAGCCGCCATCTTATTAAAGCGACCAAATAAACAAGATTATTTCCAGGGTTCAATGTCTGGCCCAGATTAAGCTGCCACCGCTTGGTTTTTTATTCAATTTGTTTTATAACATTCCCCCGAAATATGGGTTTGGCGAGCTGACCTCCGTTTGTTATACAGGGTGTTGCGACGAGCGACTCAGGGATGATAATATGAATTATGCTTATACTAAAAAAAAATATTCTTTAAATTATATGCAAGTTTTATAGGAGAAAACCTCTTCACAACCTTCTAATAAAATTCAAAATGTATGGGGAAACTTACCCTCGCGCGTAGCTCGCACGTATCTACGAAATACTACGCCGTATCTAATAAGCTACAAGTAGGCGACCTGGTGTTGATAGTTTTGACTCGCCCGCTACATCCTAATGAAAAATTGATTCTGTGGGTTTTTTTTCATTAAAAAAATATATTTTTTTTGGCATCAGTATCGTTTGTACAACCACCCCTGAGTCGCTCGTCGCTGACCAAAACAACGCCCTGTATGTACTTGGGAGCTGAACGTAGAATTAATTTCAAACCGACCGTTCTAAAGTTACAAAGTAAAGAATACGAGTTTCGTTGAAAAGAAAGCTATAAATAATTTGTATAATGAAACGAATATCATATGCCTTATAACTTTAAAATTAATGAAGTTAGAGGTATTTGTACAATATACTTAGTTTTATTTCAGCAAAACTTGCTGCGGAATTTAGTAGCGAATCCTTACACGAGTAAAATCTCGCAAACCTATAAACGGAATGCCTATTAATATTTGGTGGCCCAATTAACTTTGTTTACTACTAACCTAGTAAACAAGTCGTATCGCGATTATGTAATTACGCGTATCCTACGGGAACACATACTATGATTTATTTTCTTGTTCGTGTGTTGGGCGGATTTCACATATTCTAAAGGACATTTACAACTGTAGCGCGGCCATTAGAATATGCGCAGTGCATATTCATAATATGATGAATGACCTCGTCTATGTAATACTAGCGGTTCTCATTTATAATGCACTATCGAGGACACCTCCGCCTTATCAGTTTAAGAGCCAAAATTACTTGAACCTGGCGTGGTTCTTTTCATAAAGTTACATTTGTTTTTGGTTGTGTGTCTGAATTAAAGTAAATTAATAAGAATGTTCACTGAACAGTCGGCCTAATGTGTTGATTTTTATATAAATATAATGGGGTCACCAGCGCGGTAGCTCAATTGGTAGAGCGGTTGGTCCGGTTGGCCGGAAAGTTGCAGGTTCAAGTCCCGCCCCAGTGCAATTTTTGGTTTCTTATTTCATCTTTAAGAATATAAATATGACACTGTGAGTGTTTAAAAAATATTCATAAACACTAGCTACATAACTCAAAACGATGTTTGATGCAGCAGAAAATCACACGATTGAACTTAACGAGACGAAACATCAAAAATTTCAGTTTCAGACTGTAGTCATTGGTCAACTGGGCTACATTTAAACTGAGGTTGTGCCGAGGTTTATATGTGAACTCTAAACTACGCAAGTATACCGTAGACAATGAACCAATCAGTAAATCTGTGCTATCAATTCGTATTAAGGGTTTTAAGAAGCTCAGCACTAGTATAACGATTACAGAACTGTTTGTTTTTCCTAATCTACCAACTAGTCATTAGGGATTCAGCTAGTCTGAGTTTCCAATTCATTATTAGTTACGAACTAACCGAGATATTAATCAGATGATGAATTATTATAGTCGTGGGGATAATTTATTCACATAATTAGCTCTTTAGAGATAGAAGCTTCAACACGTCTCCCAAAGTTCTGCAGTTGTTTGAAATAATGTAAAAAAACGATCATTTAAAGATGATAGTGGCTTGCACTCATTAGGGTTCCGTAGCCGAATGGCAAAAAACGGAACTCTTATAGTTTCGTCAAGTCTGTCTGTCTGTCTGTCCGTCCGTATGTCACAGCCACTTTATTCTGAAACTATAAGCATCACATAGCTGAAACTTAGTAGGTAGGTGTATCTTGTTTACCGCTTTCCGATTCAGATACAAGAAGTAAGAAAAAATAATATTTAAGGGGGGGCTCCCATACATAAAACTAAAACCAAAATATATTTTTTTACTCAAACCTATGCGTGTGGGGTGTCTATGGATAGTCTTTGAAAATGATGTTGAGGTTTCTAAAACCATTTTTTCAAAAAGTGTAAGGTTTGAGATATAGACGCTTCCAAAGTGGTAAAATGGGCGTTCCCCCCATCTAACTTTTGAACTAAGAAAGAGAAAATTTTGAAAAAAATATATGATGTAGATCTCAACAAAAACTTACAACGAAAATTGGTTTGAAGGAGATCGAACCAGTAGTTTTTGAGATATTGCACATTTTTATCAACCGCAAATATAACTTTGTCTTTCATACAAACACTATGAAAAACAAAGTTATTTTTGCTGTCACAATATATTGTGATGTTTTCGTTAAGTGAAAGTAAGTGGACTCTGAATTCAGTTAAGGGTGGCACGGAACCCTCAGTGCGCGGGTCCGACACGCACTTAACCGGTTTTATTTAAAAGCGTTTCTCAGTAACATTTTAGAGTGTGTCCCGACGCCTCGAGTTGATACGGTGGTGTTCTCCTTAGGAATGGTTAGATCTGCTTCAACCTTTATTTGTTAGTACGCCATATGCTGGTTTGCGCTTACATCGGAGTTTTTAAATACTATCATGAGGCTGTATTTTACCGTTCACTGCGCAAGTGGGCGTTAGGTAATAGTCATGGAGTTTCCGTCACCGCATATGTACGAGTCATCGACATCGTATCATGTTTCGACATTATAAGTTTTAAATAAATCAGTGCAAATTAGCCACTCGGCGGAATCGGTCGTTTTCATTGTGACATCACCCTTTCCCCTATATCACGACATTTTCTATCACCTTGACACCTATCACCTTATCATTAAATGTAGATCACACTACATTTATGGTCCTTCGATAAAAACCTTGAACCAGTCAATTATCATTCCCTCGTACCCTGTTCGTGAGACACGCGTCGCGGTACCTGGACTTTGGACATTATCATCGACATCGACATTTCTTCGGAAAAGTGACATTCAAGTGTGGTGCAGTGTTCTGTTTATCCAAGTGTAGTAGCGAATCGGTTTGACTGGCCTCTCACCAGCGAGAATCCCCAGTTGAATTGAGACAAGGGCGCACATACTGCATAAGGGTTGCAGACACGGTACTTAACAACTACTTGCACCGTTATCATACATCGACATGGAATCTCTACTTCAGCGTCAAAACGAGCTGATCCAGGAGATCAACAGAATTGGAATCAACTTCGCAAAAGACAGCGCGAACCGCAAAACCAAGGATTACATCGACAAACGCGTAACCGCCCTAGATCAATTTTGGGGTGAGTTTGAACAAAACAACCAACAACTATTGGCTCATGAAGATGATTCTGAGTACTTCGTCAACAACATTTATCAACAAACGAAAGACTTCTACGAGAAACAACGTAAAATGATCGCGAGTTATCCTCCGTTCTTACAACCTGTTCCCGTCGCCGTTCCCGGTTCAATCAAAAAGACATTCGACAATAATTCTCGTGAAGAACGTGGCACCGACCCGGCCGGTCCCGTAGATGAACTTCTTTCGCAACAAAGAACATATTTTAGAGCTTTATCTCGTGTAATAAAGCGCCCAGACATTAAAGACATCGAGGAAAAGTGGGAAATTGAAGACCTACTAAAAGACCTTCAGCATCGCTGGCGTACAATCGACGAATTACATATGCGCATCGACAACATCTTAGAAGGCAGTGATCATGACTATGAAGACGAGTTTATGACATACGAAACTATGTACAACAAAATTAAACGACAGTTAAACCGCAAATTGAGTTCAACTTCACATCTTCAGCAATCGACACCCAAGATCGACATCCCTGTGTTTTCTGGGAAGTATAGTCAGTGGCCAACATTTTTTGACCTCTTCAACGAGACTATACATAACAACAACAGCATCAGCAACGCACAGAAAATGCAATACCTAAAGGGAAAACTACGCGGCGAAGCCGAGCGTCTCATTCAACATCTTAATATATCAGCTGAAAACTACGAGACTGCAAGAGACCTACTCATGCATCGCTATAACAACACCCAAGTTTTATTCACGAATCAGATCGAAATATTCCTATCACAACCTTCTGTGCACCGGCAGACTTCATTCGAATTAAAACGCCTGTATGACACTACTATGGAGAGTATACATGCGATACATAATCTTGGGGTCGATACGACATCATGGGATCCACTCATTGTTCATTTAATTTGCAAAAAACTAGACGCTGAAACCTACGCTGATTACAAGCAATCTCGCAAGTCACCCCGCGAGCTTCCATCATTTGAGGAACTCATGAACTTCATCGAAAGTAAGTTTACTGCTCTAGAACCCATAACAAAGAAAGACAAGGACACAGAACCAAGGCCTTCGTGTTCACCTAAGCCGACATTCAAGCCTGTTTTTCAAAAAAGGACATCTTACAAGCCCTATCATCAAGTTGTGGCTACATACACACCAAAGTGCGCATTATGTGAAGACAAACACGATTTGTATCAGTGTAAACGGTTCCTTAATATGAGCCCGGAAATACGCCTGACGTCAATTGCCAAACATGAAATATGCCAAAACTGCTTGTATAAACATAATGGCAAGCCATGTAATTCGACGAAACGATGCAAATATTGCAATGAGTATCATAATTCAGTAATACACGACGACATTTTGCAATCAAGGTCGCACCAAACTGCAATTAATTCTTCGCCTACTACATCGACATCGAATGACAAAAGACAAACAAAACCGCATGGCAACAAGCCACACAGTGTTAACCACGTGGCTGCGGATGATGAAGAAATATTACTGACAACCGTATCATTGAGAGTAAAAGCCTCTGATGGCAGCTTTATGACACTTAGAGCGCTTTTGGATCAAGGCTCTCAGATATCATTAATATCAGAGAACGCAGCTCAGACATTAGGGCTACAGCGCCGACATATCAATGCATCTGTCTCTGGGATAGGCACGAGTAACAAAAGTGGCAAAGGTATTGTCACCATAGATTGTCAATCTTTATATGAAGACTACAGCTTCACGACACAAGCTCTCGTCATATCAAGAGTTATCAATTGTTTGCCAAACAACACATTCAGCAAACAATCATGGCCGCATTTACAAAACATCAACCTCGCTGACCCCAATTACAACATATCAAAACCGATCGATCTACTTCTGGATGCGAGTGTCTATTCCGACATTATCATGTCTGGACTTATCAAGGGCCCGCTTCAGGCTCCCATCGCTCAACAGACAAGGTTAGGATGGATACTGTCCGGCAACGTCAGAACATTCAACTGTCACGTGGTCATCAATGAAGTAGACGACATATCAAAGTTTTGGGAGGTCGAGGGCATACAAGACAACGCGTCGAACATGTCTGAGCAAGATCAATATTGTGAAGAACTTTATCAAGCGACAACTCAACGACTTGACACTGGAAGATATCAAGTAGCCCTTCCTATGAAGCAGGGCTTCGAAGATCTTCTTGGGACATCAAGGCCTAAGGCTATCATGCAGTTTAAACAGCTCGAAAAAAGAATGTCCAAAAATGACACCTTATCAACCTCATACCACAATTTCATGGAAGAATATTTGCAATTAGGTCATATGAGTCACGTGAACGAGTCGACCGGCCACGCGACGCCTATACCTACTTGTTATTTACCTCATCACGGCGTTTTGAATATGGACTCTACGAGCACTAAGTTTAGAACTGTATTTAACGCCTCAAGCAAGACATCATCCGGACACAGTCTTAACGACCTGATGGAATGTGGTCCTAACCTGCAGCAGGACCTTCAAGGACTTATACTGTTGTGGAGAACTCATAAATATGTTATCACTGCAGACATTGAAAAGATGTTTAGACAAATCCTAATCAGAGAGCAAGACACTTCACTTCAAACTATCGTCTGGAGGTCAACGCCCGAAGACCCTCTGCGTGAATATCGTTTAACCACTGTCACGTATGGCACCAAGGCCGCGCCATTCCTGGCGATAAGGACATTGCGACAAATAGCTCAGGATCACGCCGAAGATTATCCCCTTGCGGCTGCTGCGCTAGAATCATCATTTTATATGGATGACCTCATGAGTGGCCATGACGACAAAAATCAGGTTAAGGAGCTACAAGGACAATTAATCAAAGTTCTGCAAGGAGCCGGCATGAACTTACGTAAATGGTCAAGTAACAGCCCTGACATTATCAACGATTTGCCGTCCAATCAAATCAGCACTCCTCTTGAGTTCCGTGATGCAGAATCTCGAAAAACATTGGGACTCAGGTGGAATCCATCTTCTGACTCGTTCAGTTTTCAAAACAAAATTGACTATAATACAAATGACACACAGAAGTACACTAAGAGACAACTCCTGTCCGACATATCAAAGATCTACGATCCTTTAGGTTGGTTATCACCTATAACGATAAAGGCAAAGATCATTTTCCAACAAACATGGCTTACAAACTTACAATGGGACGACAAGCTACCCAACGACATACAGGCAGAATGGCAACAACTCAGAGATGATCTGAAAAACATAGAAAGGTTTCAAATCGACAGATACCTGGGCGACAAACAAAATTATCAATTGCACGGCTTTTGCGACGCCTCAGAAAAGGCCTATGCATGTGCTGTGTACATAACAACATGTAATAGTAAGGGCGAGTACACAACACGCTTAGTTATGGCTAAGACTAAGTTGGCCCCACATAATAAACAAATATCACTTCCAAGATTGGAATTGTTGGGAGCCTTACTTTTATCACAACTTCTGAAGAAAGTAGCAGAAACCATATCTGTATCTACTATTAATGCATGGACAGACTCAATGGTAGTGCTGGGTTGGCTCAATGGAGACGTCACTAGGTGGAAGGCATTTGTAGCTAATCGAGTGCGACAGATCACCGACGTCATTCCAGCATCCCAGTGGCATCACGTGAGATCAGAAGACAACGCCGCGGACTGTGCAACCCGCGGTCTATCATCAAAATCGTTACAAGAGCACAAGTTGTGGTGGGAAGGCCCGCTGTGGCTTAATACACCAACCCCTTGTCATGACAAACCCTCCATCAAAATCGAAACTCCGTTGATCGAAGTCAAAAAATCAACAAGTGTGAACACAGCCTTACATCAGAGCGAAAATATCATAATTAAATTATTACAAGACAATAGTTCACTGACGCGAGTAACTCGCATTGTGGGCTGGATATCACGTTTCATCACGCGATTACGACATCGGGAATGCGCCTCGACGCAAAATGCTGACACGTTGACAACAATCGAGTTAAAAACTGCGCAAAACATTATTATCAAGAATATTCAATCACTGGAATTTGAAGACGATATTTATCATTTGAAGAAAGAAGGTCGCGTTCGAAACTCAAGCAAGATCTCAAGCCTTAATCCTTACATAGACCAGAGTGGCCTCTTGAGGATCGGCGGGAGACTAGAACACGCATCCATCGCTCATTCTGCAAAACATCCTGTTATCATACCTGGCAAGAATCGGCTGACTGATCTTATCATAAATCAGGCACACGTTACAACCTTACACGGCGGTCCCCGTTTGACATTATCATTAATTCGACACAATTATTGGATTATTGGGGGCATTCGCGTCGTAAAGAAAATCATCAGGCAGTGCATCAAGTGTAGACGATTCAGTCAAGAGACCAGCAAACAAATCATGGCTGACCTACCTTGGCCGAGAGTCAATCCTTCACGACCGTTCACCAACACAGGCGTGGACTTCACTGGACACGTAGAGGTCAAGGCCAACAAGGGGCGGGGCATCAAAACGACGAAAGGGTACATCGCTGTATTCGTTTGTCTTGCAACAAAAGCCGTGCACCTTGAGCTGGTGTCTGACTTGAGTACACCTGCATTCCTGGCTGCATTTCGTCGAATGTGTGCTCGCCGCGGTACTCCTCGACATGTTTACTCCGACAACGGTACTAATTTTGTTGGAGCCGACAAGACACTGAGACAAGAATATAAGGCAATACTTGACACCTTGGACACATCATTCATCAAAAACATCAACGAGCTTGACGTCACCTGGCACTTTAACGCTCCTTCCTGGCCCAGCGCTGGTGGGTTGTGGGAGAGCGCCGTAAAGAGCATGAAGTTCCACCTCAAGCGGGTTTTGGGAGACCAAAAACTGACGTATGAGGAGTTCATTACGTTGCTGCACCAAATCGAGGCCTGCATGAACTCCCGACCTTTGTGCCCGCTGTCTGAAGACCCTGATGACGAAGTTCTCACACCTGGACATTTTCTGGTGGGTGACTCACTGCTAGTAAGACCACAAACCGATCCTGATGCCATAAACTTACCAGCTCGATGGCACCTTGTGCAGACTATGAACAAGCATTTCTGGAGAAAGTGGTCCAACGCATACCTCCAGCACCTGCAAACCAGATCAAAATGGAGACAACCTAGTGAGAATATGAAGGTCGATGACATCGTCGTTATCAAAGAAGACAATATGCCACCTGGGAAGTGGGCTATTGGACGTATTTTGGAAGTTCACCCCGGGAAGGACGGCTTTGTACGAGTTGTGAGTCTGAAAACACAACACAACGTTATAAAGCGCCCAATCACCAAACTTGTAAAGCTGCCTGTCCACGATGACACCCAAAATGATGAAGCTGACAGCAGAAATGAACATGCACACAAAGATAATCGACAACCTAAAAGGCAAACTAGGCTTGGTGGTGGCAGCAAGAAGACATTCATGAGTAATTTCATATTACTGACACTAGTTGCATTCATGTCAATATTATCACCAAGTATGCAACAGGATACGACACTCTTTAATATCACCGCTATCGACGAAAGCCAAAATCTATATTTTGACAAAATATCGGATTTACGACACATCAAGGACGAGTGGAAGTTAGTAATTTATTATAACATGACATCTTATTGGCATGGACTCTCGGCGATAAAACAGTACGTCACACATGTGAAGTCATTATGTCACGTCAATACGCCGCACGACAGTACTGTGACGCAACTGCAACATGAGATCAATGAAATCGAGCATTACGACAACTTACTGCGTTATCAAAACAAACGAGTAAGGAGAGGCCTTGTAAATGGCATTGGCTACTTGGCGAATTCATTATTCGGAGTCCTTGACGAGAGATTCGCTGATCAATATAAAAATGACATAGAAGCTATCACTCGCAATGAAAACCATCTTCAGGCCTTAATCAAGAATCAGACACTTGTCATAGAATCTGAATACAATATCATCAAACGGAATGAAGAAATAATGAACAAACAAGTTAAATTCATTAAGAGCACTCTGAAAAATCTCACTTGGGAAGTTGGTCAAGTGCGAATAGACAATCAAAATAGCAACTACATTATTGCATCTTCCTTAGCTGCAAGCATTATCCTGACAAACCTGCGACGAATGCAAGATGTGTTACTCAACACAATCACTGATATCAGTCAAGGTCACATAGACATACACCTGTTTTCACCTGAACAACTAGAACAGCAAATGAACATTATATCTGGACAATTGCATGGAGACCTCGCATTACCGAACGACATAAGCGATATTCGACAGATTTTCAAGCTACTAAAGGTATTCGGGAGAGTCATAGAGAACTACCTTATCATTGAAGTCAGAATACCTCTCGTAAGTAATGAAGTATACGAGTTAAACAAGATCGTCACGGTGCCCCAAAGGGAGCGAGACAGGATACGCTATGTTATCTCTTCTTACCAATACATAGCTTTCGACCTCAAGAAAGACGCTGCTTTCCTTTTGACGGAACATCATTTACAAACTTGCATTTCTACACAAAAGGACACTATTCTTTGCTCATTAGACGAACCAATATATGATCTAAAAATAAAGAGTTCAATCTGCAACATAAAACTAATAGCGAATGACGCCACTACAAGTGAATCACCATGCTCGTCACACGTAGCGCCGTGCACCGCCGACAAGTGGATCAAGTTACACCCGCGAAACAGCTGGCTGTACTCATGTTGCGACAAATGCATGGTGCGCTTATTTTGCGCTACGGGAACAGCTGTACATAATATTACGGGGACTGGTGTTATCACTCTAGTTCAAGGTTGCGTCGTCAAGGGCGAAACCTTCACCATACGATCACACAACGATTTCTTAAGTAAAATGCATCAACAAATTGACATCGTGGAAGTTCCGAAGACATCTATACTGAACACCATCATCAACAGCAGTTATGTTGACACCTCCATCCCTGTCGAAGATCACCAGTTGATATTCAATCAGCTGCAAAGGGACATTGACCAGTTGAAGGAAAAATCGTCCGAACAAATCAATGTTCACGATATTCATCACTATTCCATCACATACATTTTACTGGCAATAATCCTGATTATAACATGTTGCGCTGTTTACTACTGGAGATTTCGTGGACAAAGCGTCTCGGCGCCAGCTGACGAAGAACCGATCGGGACCATCCCCCACGCCGTCAGCACATTCAGCGTCGACCGTGGGACATCACCTACTCCGATGGCATCGCAACGTTTTAGAGTGCCCACTATTAATGTTTAAAATTTAATTCAATTTGTTACCATTTTCTTTCATATCCTTAGTTATTTCTTTGTTTATTTTCTTTAAATGGGCAAGATGTACGAGTCATCGACATCGTATCATGTTTCGACATTATAAGTTTTAAATAAATCAGTGCAAATTAGCCACTCGGCGGAATCGGTCGTTTTCATTGTGACATCACCCTTTCCCCTATATCACGACATTTTCTATCACCTTGACACCTATCACCTTATCATTAAATGTAGATCACACTACAGCATAAGTATCTAGCAGTTATTGAATGCCAGAACAAACAGATACGGACCAAACTTATGCTTTTCTACTGGAATTTCAGCACCTCGGTTATTATTACTCGATCGTAAAGAGACGCAGCTTGTACCAAATGGAGTGTCAAGTCACAAGACGAAGTTCCACAATCAAAGTTGAAGTTCAAAACCGTGTTGAGCGATGTGCATCATAAACCAGACGAATAGCGCCTTAACTCACCGAAATAACAGTAATAAATGTTAACACTTCCCAAACTTTGTCCTCCAGTTGTATTTTGTGAATCTTTCTCGGTCCGCTGTTCGTGTTTCGCAAGTGTCAAGCTAGGGTTACCAGACGGAAATTCCTCTAAAATTAGCTTGACTTTAGACTTTTTAAAGGCTTAAAAAAGCAGCTTCGTAGTTTTTTAACAACTTAAAAAATTAAGGAGGAAGATTTTTTCACGGTTGCTTTGTGTTTTTACGTTGACATTTCACTGCTGCGAGCATAGCGCTTCACTTTGACATATAAAATGCGCACAGCAAGTGTAACTCTTTCTTTACCTGCATCAGTGTTCCCAAAGGATTACCTATCTTCAAAGACACAGTGAACAGGCTTTTGGCGATCTCGCTCCATGATCTTAAGTCATCAGGTCTAGTCTAGAGTCAGAGTCTGCTCTAGTTGAAACAAGGTTCATTGCGTTGCGTCGCCGAAACGCGCGTCGTAAGGTTGAAATGTTGCGCTCTGACGACGAGACGAGACACCAAAGTGGCTTCGCTGTAGGAGACTTTTTAGGGTTCCGTAGTCCAACAAGGAACCCTTATCGGTTTTGATGTAGGTATCAGCAATCTGATGGTAAAAGTACTACATATAAAGAAAAGATAAAAAAAAACTCATTAGATTACATTAGGTAGTAGGAAGGAGTAGGTTGTGAAGTAGAACTAAGTTATGGAGGAAGATGAGCTGAGTAGATGATAATGATAACCAGAGGCATTGGTGGCATTGGTGTCCTCTTAGATTCAAGGTTCTCGAACCAATTTTTTTCTGACCAATTTCAGGACGCTACAGCATTTCTCGAAGGTATCTTTGTCCGCATAGTCATGACTTATTCTTATGATTATTGACTACGAATATTGTGACGAATTCCCGGAGCCCTACTTCTTCTGAAAAATGTGAAAGTCTGTTACCTGGTGACCTGGTTACCCTACACTTCACGCTAATGTCTCTTGTAATTTTTCACGGCGCTTAAACGCTTGAGGGCAACCTCTGATGTTTCGTTATTTGTTTTGTTTCCGTATACTTACCGTCTGATTAGGTAAATATAATTTCTTCACGGCAACGAATTAAGGTACATTTAAATCGTAGATTATTTTCAAAGAATTTCTCAAGGTAATTGTAATCGTCTAAAGGGTTGTAACAAATTTATTACAAAATAAATTTTGCTGCGTTTTATTTTCTGTCATTGTTACACAGCTCTTCGTTTTGATATCAATTGAAAACTTTTAAATCTGGATCGTGCCTCGCACCCTTTTATCGAGATTAAAATGAAGGTTGGTTTTATGATGTTCTATTTGCTGTCTATCGTTAAAGATAAACATATTTTCGTTAAAATATTTATTTGATACTTTACCAGTCTCGGAGAGTATACTCACGTTTCATGCAAATTGGTATTTCAGTTATTTAGTTTTGCACTCGTATCTAAGCATGTAGTTTAATTTAGAAATACTCGTGATAACCGAAAAAGTGTCAGTGGACTCGGCCATTTTCAGAGATCTTCTCTACATGTGCTGTAAAGTTTGATTCATGTCATGATTCTAGGTCAGCCATAAATGTACCTGCTCTATACGTATTTTTTACCTGCTCTATTTATCCATTTTTTGCGTAAAAACCAGTTAAAACATTATAAGTATCTTTCGCAGAAGCTGACTTTAGTGTGAGGATTTGAGTAAGTTTTAGGCCAAAATGCATTTTCAAAAAATAAGTCATTGTCAAAAATACCTTTTCCGTTTTATTCACCGGAGGTAAGTAAACAGTTGTACCTGTACAACAATGTAAGACTGACGGTGATTCAGTGAACATTTTCCTCAAGTATGCTTTGTCCAAAATTAATTACTTCAATTTTAATTAAGGAATGTAATTATTACAGCATTTTCCTATCAATTATGCCTGGAGGAACTTCCCAATCATTATTTTTCATGAGAAAATGTATTATTCTACCTAACTTAAATATTTTTGCCTGAAATTCGGCATTATAAAATTATGAGACGAGTCACAAAGTTTGAAGTAGTAATTAGTATTCATTAACTCTATTAAGAAAAAGTTTTATTAAACTTGGAATGGCTAATAATTAAATGTCTTAAGAGTTTGGAATCACGGAACTAAGCGGTATGACTAATCTCAGGTTTCGCTTGCAAAAAAATGCAGGTTAATAATCACTCCCTGTTTTTTTAGTTACAAATGAAATGAAAAGTCATTTATTTGGAACACATGGAAAGGTAATATGCAGATTGTGTTGAAAACATTAGAAAATATAGCACTTACGTCAAACGAAAGATGAAGATCGTATTACTTTTAAAACAAGGCAACACACAAAGGCATGCTCTCAAAACTTACCACAATGTTCTACCGATTTATTTATATTAGCTCAATTTGCTACCTAACATTGCTCTCTCTATTTGATCCAATTAGTGAACAAACTGTATTGGCTTCACGGTGAGAGGAATTGAGTATTAAATAAATTGATTCTAATGTCTACACAAAATAAAGTACGTTTAAATTATGTCCAGTTTTGATATATTTGAAACCTTTACCTTTGAGGACCCCGCTGTTTTAAGTGTGAAAATTTTACGTCCTTTGACATTCAACACCTCTTCTTTTTACGCCTCTGTGTGCTTTTAAAATCTTGAGCACCTCCTCAAATCAGAAAACATAGTCGTAGTAATAATATTTTACCTTGATTCTTAAGAGAATCAACGAGAGAGTTCAACGATCTTGTTGTATTTATTAAATGAATACTTACTATTTATAAAAAATAAGATTTGTAGAAACTACACGTATTCGGCTTTAATTTCCTAAAAACAGCTTACATCGATCTTAATCCAAACATTTCTCAGTTGCCAAGTAAAATGAAACCGAAAGTCTCATTGTATAATAACAGTAATAATTCAATTTCAGTTTCTTGGGGCGCAAACCCGACTTGCAAGAGACCCGTATTATTAATACGAGCGAATTATCGCAGGTCGTCAATACGTCGGAGTCAGTAAATGGGCCCATATTTCTCGGGCGGGCAATGAATCCAATTATCTGAGGAGCCAAGTGACATGTTGAATGTTGCCCATTGCTCGCCGCCTTATCGCCGCTCGCTGCTTCTATAATGCGCGTCATTATTGAGTTCGTCATTTGTTTCTTCGACACTGCACCGGCTATAACGTAACTCGATATTGCTCTTGCATTGCAATTGGGTAGTTTCTTGCAATTAACAACCCTAATATTTAAAGAAAGTTCAATATTGTAAGCAAACTTTTCATATACTTAACATTTTTATTAAGTTACAATAGTAGATTGTTATACAAGGGGAGAAAGCGATCCATTTCGCTCGAGATGTTTCTGGCGCTCGAACGAAGTGAGAGCGCCAATAAATAATTCGAGAGTGAAATGGTGCTTTCACCCGAGTTAAACATACTATTTTTCATTTCGACTGTGAGGAAAAACTTTAAATTTACAATAGTGGTTGCAGATGTCATGGTCAGGTATTATGTAGTACAGCGAGAAAGGAAAACTCAAGTTTTTGCATAAAAAGACAGTTAATTTACAGTTCTCCAAACATCTAACATGATTAGAAAGAATAACGACACGAATACATGAAAACAGTACGAAAGTAAAAAAAATCGATCGAATTTTCCCCACAGATAATAATTGTAAAAATTTAAAAAAGTAGGCATAGAGTTCAAAAAGAAAAAATGACACTGACAATGTAAAAAAAAAGTGTCATCTGGGTATTATGGCGGGAAGCCGAATATTTTAATTACAGATTAGTTAATGTATATTTTAATTATAGATTGAATCAATTTAATATTTTTTATATCAACGATCATAATAAACATGTTTTTCAATGTTTAACTAAGCAAAAATGTTTATTATTTTTATAATATGATGTGACTCAATTATCTTTGATCCAAGCTTTGACTGCATGCCTTGACTCTATACCATGCCAATTAAAACTAAATTACTTTCCACCCTAGGGATGGATAAGCTATTTTCCACACGGCTATCTACACAGGAAAGTGCTATTTTCCGAACAGGAGAGATGAAAAATTATTAATATAATCCATAGTAAATCTATGGATAGTTGGTGGTGTCAACTAACCTATTGTGATCCCCAGTGCCTTGCTCCATCCATGGGGGACTGTGAACTTTTCCTCCACAAACATCGATTCCCCAATAGCACTGAATGAGGATTCGTGGAAGAAAAGTTCATAGGCTTGGTGGGGCAAGTCAATGGGGATTAGTGGAATTATTAAAGCTCCGAAGTAAACACTTCGGTTTAATCTTTTCGGACTTACTTGACAGTCCGTGCCGCGTATACCTAGCTATTTCGTCCATAGAACATAAGGATATCACCGCCTCGGTACCTGCTCCCTGCAAATTACGTAATCACCTTGTGGATTTTAGCTGTATTTTGTACTGTTTTGACTGCCGCGGCCATAATAAAATTCGAGGAACTTCCAACCATATCGCTTGAGGTGACACGACCCAGCTACGTTATTACGGCAACTTGAGTATTGAGTTCAATACTCAAACCTATAGTATAGCTAGACTCTATGGACCTAGAAGGTTGAGTATTTGTGTGTAATACTAACAGACAAGTAGTATGCATAGTTTGTAATACGCAATTTTGATAGCATCAATTGGCTGCTGTTTTAAGAGTTCAGAATGACTGCAATTTACTATTTTGCCATTTACTTGACTAAAAAACCATTACGTGAAAATCACAAACGATAATAATGCACACACTTTAGTCACGGATAGGCACATAACATCGAGTTGTATCCCCTAGTAGTCCTTAACGTGTTAGTATATTTAGGGTCATTAAACTCAAATTTCTTTGATCGCATTGTCTTTGTATTGTCAAGACTTTCATTAATGTGGATAGTATTTTTTTAAAACGGGACCGCGACAAGAATATCAATCGTAGCTGCGGGATAATGCAAATAACTTTTGTTCTTACATTTCGCTGGTTTCAACTTTCAGGACGTTTTTTATTAGAATGAATTTAATAGGATTCGGTGTACTTTACGAACTGTTTTTTTTTAACATAGATTTAGCAAATTATAAACTTTTTGAAACTTAATTAAATTTACTTGAGAACTTTGTATTCGTTCATGTAGGAACTTATTCGTTTTCCAAGAATATGTTTCCCAAGTGATTACACAAATGAAGCAGCTATTTTGATTATGTACCAAAAAGTAAACTTTTAAACATAGGTTTGGTAGGTGTGTTTACCTATTTTAACTTTTTTCGCTGCTCGATATATGGGTATGACAAATTTTAGGAATTACATTTTCTTAAAATATATTTTTCTATCAAAATCTGGATAACTGGATTACGTTGTCAAAAAATCAGTACTTTGACAACGAAAATCATAATCACTAAATTAAAGTAATGATACTCTTATTCTTACTTGATTAATGCTCTCTTGAGATATTGTTTATATCCATTATAGTAGATGTTAAGTTGGTCTTTAAATATAACATAAAGCCACTTTCACATTTATGGTCATTATGGTTACGCTTATGAGTTCATGTCAAGTCTACATACTAAAGATATAGGGAGGAATTTGATTTTACGTCTATGATACACTATAACTGCAAAGGTCTCATGACTATTGTAGGTTTTAATATTGAAGACATGATTTACCTGAACGGACACCTAGGTAAAGCTTGTTTAAAAATATTATTTTTGTATATTTTTTCAAGGTTTGCGTTTAACCGAAGTCATAGCCAAAAATTTGAATGTAACAAGATGTTTATGCGATATCGTTAATAATTAATTTTGGTAATAAAGTAATCACTATACTTAAACCATAGATATTAAGGCTGTCGCTCTAATATCGAGAATCCACCCGCGGCGTTCGCGGAAACGGGTATAAGTTTATGTGAAGGGAATCACACTAATTTGCGTCAACGGAGTGACGGGAACTAACAAGATAATATTATTGTAAGCTTCACCATTATACCTTTACATTGTGTTTCGTGACGTTGATAAGTAATTACATCGCGAAACTCTGTCAAGAGAATGCCTTCTTTATGAAATAAGTTCATATGCTTGTAAATAAAAAAGTAATAATAACCTAACTTGTCTTTTTTTGGGTTAGCCATAGGAAAAGAACTTAAAAAATGTATTCACTAAATCCGTGATAAGATAATAGTGCAATTGGCAAGTCTTTAAAAAGGATACTCTCTGATCCGAAAAGGTCAAACTCAAAGTTGTTAGGCTATCAACGTCGTAGCTTTAACCTTTCTTGATACCTGGTCAATTTAAACTTTCTTGATCGTTTAGTTTAGCCCATTCATAGCAAAGGTTATTTGAGCTTTTATCAGGATACTTTTCTAGGATCAGCTAAACTTGATACGTAGTCAAAATATTGTTACAATTATATAGGTAAAGTTATGGTTATAGATCTTTATTTTCTCAAAGAATACAAAAATATTCACTTAAAGAGAAAACAACAAATACTTAATTATAACTAATACATGCCACGTGACGTGACGTACTTAAATATAATAAAATAATAGTAACAGTTATTTATTATAAGTTTACACTCAATAATTCCATGACAAACATCTTTTGAATTCATTTACGATTTAAAATTAACAAACTAAACAAGGAAGGTAGTTCGCTCATATTCTGAGCGGTTCGCATAAACAACACGGAATAAACGCAACTGGAAACGACTCGATCGTCATAGTGCGCGCGATTCACGTAATGAACTGCGCTCACCCAATACAATTATAAAACTATAAACAGACCAACTGAAGTAATTCTAAATGAAAAAACATAACTATTTGCAATCTTTAATGTATTATTTATTTATTATGATTACTTTGATAATTCTTTTTGATAAAAGTTATTTAAGTTTATTTTAAAGTTATTCATTATTTTACATTTCATTATCTATAATATTGACAGATAAAAGGTGTTTTTAAGATATTTGATTATTTGTATTTATGTATATTTATTTTTAGTAATAATATGTGATGAGCAATTCTGTAACGTTCGAATATAGTATTTTTTTTTTATTATACTTTTTTTAAATTGTAACTATTTTTTACGTAATGTTTAAGCAATCTTTTGAAAGTCACCATTGATTTTGATTGTTTTATATCTTTCGGCAATTTGTTGTACAATTGTGCACCTTCGTGCACAATATTCCTCCTGCCATAGTTGGTTCGCGGTACTCGCAGTATAATATCGTTGGCACTTCGCATTAATTTAGTTTGAATTTGTTGTTTTTTGGTAAATACTATTTTAGAATGGACGTCTTTTGATAACATTTTTCTAATTAATATGCAGGTTTTATATAAGTATGTTTCAGAAAGATTCATTATCCCTGTCTCTCGGTATACCTTTTCTGTGGATGTTAGAAAATCGTAATTAAATAACCTTTTTATTAATTTATTTTGAGCTACTTGTACAATATTTAAGTTCGTTTTAGCAGCTGTTAAGTTAAGTTAACCTGTAAGCATCCCACTGCTGGGCAAAGGCCTTACCTTAAGTATGAGGTAGTATAAGCTCAAGCTGTACTCCATCACTTATATGAATAGGTAAAGTATAAGAGATAATAGCAGTATCGTTTCAAACAATCTGTAATAAATGTTATTATACAAGGTGTTTCAAAACAACTAAACAATTAATTGACTCGACATAGTAATCAGACGGGTCACATGGCCGATTTAGATGGGAAGTCAAATTATTTTTGGCGTTATTCGACCTATGTTTCTACGAAAAAAATGTTCAGGTTCTGATTCTGAGTAGGTCCCTTCATTCTTTGAAACACCTTGTATAATATAATATAAACACATGTTAGGATCAGATGACGAGCTTGACATCAATACGAGTATAAATAGACGTCACGTAATATAAAGTCACGTAAAGACGCTTCGTACAAAACGGGCGCTTTTCCCGAGCAAGCTTTTCATCGTCTCATTATGTTGGAACAAAATATTAAGTCGATTTATTCAGACTCGTTAGCGTGTTGGCTTATTATAAGATCACACGGCGTGAAATCAAGACTCGACACATTCAATTTTAAATACACGCCTGATTTACCGTTATCATAAATCAGCAAAACAATTTAAGGCAACGAAGTTGAGCTTAATCAAGTATAAAATATGTATAAAACGCAGGTGTTCCTGAGCGTAACGTGGATAAATCTGTAAGTTCACTCCGGCGTGGTAAATATGTATAATGTATAATTTTCATTTGCGGAAAGCTGAAAATTAATTTCCTGTGTACCACCACGGAGCGTACATTAAGGAAACTTTTGATAAGGGTCAAATGTAATGGCGTCTGGGCCTAATCCGGGATCAAAGAAGCGAGCAGATGTGTCAATACATACACTTATCGTGCGTCATAGAGCAGAACCACGCTATTTCATGCGGGGGCAAAGATAAGAGACGAATTAGCTTTGTGCTTCGATTTCGTCAAAGGCGCGAGATGTATTGCTTTTTTCGGCTGACTAGTTGATGGACTTTATCATGATTGCAGATTTATTTGAATTATTTATTTTTGTGGAATTTCGTGAACCAAGATTTATTTGTAAAAAATAATATGTAAAAAACTGATTGCATTTTTAACTCTACTTTCAACCTGACCAGTTTCACCTGCGAACTTTTATCCCAAGATTTCCGGCATCAAAGCTATCCTATGTCTAATAATCTCAAAATGAGCTCAGACATTTAAGCATAAAACTCACACATACTTACGCATATTGAACGGTGAAAATTTAATAAATTAAATTAAAATGTGTTTCTTAATCTTATGTAATTTTAACGTGAACGGCATTTGCCTTGTCGTCCATATTTCCGTGATCGTTGTCCAAAATATAATAGCATGAGTAATGAGAATCGTGTCCATGTCGCCATGAGAGACCACTTAAAACATTTGCAATGTACCTTTTCTATTTATAGCCTTGTCATTTTGAAGGCAACTACAACATCTTGATAAGCCTAAACTTATTTACTAAGAGATTATTACTTAATTGGGTATAATATCATTGGTTTTAATGTCATCAATTGTATAGTGCCATTATATCAGCGCCCGATTAATTCGTCTTTGAGCTGAAACGCGTGGAAGTGAACTTAACAACTTTGAAGGTCTTGGTCAAATATTTGATTGTTGAAAACAGCGCTTTGGAGAGGATGTCTAATGTTTTTTTTACAGAAGCCACAGTCTTGACTTCCATTTATCAAGATCATACGTCAAAGTTATCATTGGTTTTAAACCATAGCTGTTGAGTGGAGCGTCAAAGGCACTGAGCAAGTAATCACCAAAGGTCAAAGGACCTACCAAAGTTCAAAACGAAAACGAAAGTTTGTTCAGATTTACCAATAAAAAATGCTATACGAAAATATTATGAGATGATGTCTCAAATGTAAGCTTTTTATTTCGAGCAGAATAGATTTTAACATTCATATAATTATGCAATACTTTTTTTAAAATATCAACTCAGCTCCAAGCTGTCGCGCAGCTTCAGTTTTACAAACTGAAGTAATTTGATAGATGAGTCGCGTAAATTTAATTTGAATTGTATTATCGTTCAAGTTACAGTGACGGCCTTGTTAGAACATAATATATTACGGTTAGAAATTCGGCGAGAGCAATGGCGTACCGCTTCATTAATAATGTCATCAATTGTTTAGTGCCATTATTTCTGCGCCCGATTAATTCGTCTTTGAGCTGAAACGCGTGGAAGTGAACTTAACAACTTTGAAGGACTTGGTCAAATCTTTGAACGTTTTTAACTGATTATTGAAAACAGCACTTTGGCGAGAATGTCTAATGTTTTTTTTTACAGAAGCCACAGTCTTGACTTCCATTCATCAAGATCATACGTCAAAGTTTATGATGATGACTCAATTATCTGTTTTCTGCTGCATCAGAAATATTATCCTTTTAATTTATGTCCATAAGATAATAAAAATGGGATTGCTGTTGTTTTTTATCTAAAATCATTGCAATTAATTTAATCACGTGAATATGAATTTTGTTCCAGCGTATACCAAGGGACATCTGGTGAATGTTTTTCGAAACTGTCCCAGATTGACGCCGCAGGGATGGACAGATTTATTGTCAGTGAAACATTCAATCCAGTATGCTTGATAATATTTTTGGATCGTGCGTGACGACAGCGTCACAAACTATTGGAGGACTTTGAAGTGACAAACGGTTACGATAAGTAATTGTAAGAAGTTCGATTTGGTGGCTGCACCCAAATATTCATTTGTTTCGTCCACCATGTCTGGGCCATTCTTCTTCGTTACGGGCGTCACGCTCAAGACAACTTAACCCGTACCGTGTTGACTGGCCACCCCTCGGCTTACTGTGTCCATTGGCCCTGGACCCCCTATTTTCAAAAACAATTACTTCATTCTCCACTGTTGTTACCCCGCTCACTCAACCTGTCACGCTGGAAAGGTAGAGAGAGATAGGCAGATATGAAAACACTTAATGGTTAACAGTAGTTCTCCGTTCCCGGTACTAATCTTCTGACGTATGTTCCTTACTTAGGCCTCACATTTGCTAAGGGAGCCGTCTCTGAGAACTCCAGCTAAGTATTTTAATAGTTGTTACTTATTATAATACTTATTGGAGTTTAAAACTCCGATGAATTATATTAATATTACCTCGAAAAAGGAGGAGTTCGACTTTTTTGTGTATGGTTCAGGTGATTAATATTAGTATTTTAGACACAAGCGATAATAATAATTTGTATCTTTTATAAATAATTACGAAATATTTTAATTGAATCTTATATTTTAGACAAACCTCGCTAAGCCTTAAGGTACTTTTATGACGTTCTAATAATAAAAAAGTTATAACGATTACAACAGTACGTAGTACCTACTATTCATATCTTCTGTGGTTTGTACCACAGAACTACAACTGTACTGTTTGTAGGTACAACTAACAAATTACAAATTTCATGTATTTATTTTGCAGACATATTAGAATTATTTCTGCAATGCCAACGACATTTACTTCTCTTAAATATTTCTGAGTTCTGTGTAATGAATCAGGATTCTCGGTATTGTAGCATGGCCGAATTTTCCAAAGTACTATTACTTTCATTATTGTATTTTGCCTTAATCATGACATCGGCTACTTCATTTATAAATGTCCACTTATTCTTCACGCAAACCAAAATTATTCAGGTGATTGCTTTTGCGGTTAAATACAGGGAAAATTCACTGGTCAAAGTTTCAATTCAAGAATCGGAATTATTCATCATTGTAGAAGTTTTAAATTGAAAATAGTTTTCAGTAAATTCTTGTATTTTTAAAATAATGTTCAGCACAATAAATGCTGTGTAACCTATTCCATAACTGCCACATATGACTTGGTTATTACTAGTATACTAGTGTATTTAAATATGACATCGTCTGAGTATTTTGTTTAAAAACAGTGTTTATTGAGAGTAGGGTAAAAACGACTTTGAGTTAGTAATTCGAGTATATGAAAATTAGAGATGTACCGACTAGTCGCCGACTAGTCGGTAAAGCCGACTAGTCGGCCATTTTTGTAGTCGGCGACTAGTCGGCGATTAGTCGGCTAAATCCGCCGACTAGTCGGCCCGCTTCTCACTCATATTAATAAGCTTAAAAAATAGAGTGATTGAAATGAAATTATATCTTTACTCTTTTTATTTTTTATTATAAGAATCACAGTTTCAGTTTACAGTAGAATTTAATAATTGGAAGAAAATTTAAATAGGAACTCTTCCTTTAGTCTTTTATAAAATAACAAAATATTTATTTTTTTATTATTTTATTTTACTTTTAATGGAAGACCAACAGCTTCATAAAACATAGTAGTAAAACAAATGTAGTAACATTAAAGCCAATTAGAGGTCCTCACCGATTGAAACAATGTAGGATCACAAATAATTGAGCACTAATATAGATATAGGACTAATATAGTATATAAATATAGGTTACAGCAAATTATCATTGGTAATAAGTAGGTTCAATTATAACACAAAAAATAGGAACTCTTCCTTTGACATCCCAAAGTTATTCAATCTCGAAATTAATAAGGATTAATAAGAACCTAGTTGAGACTGAGTCCTCATGTGAATGTTTTACTTAATATGATTTGTCATGCTCGTAGTACCTATTTGCCTTTTTCCCCTGACCACCACGAGAAATAACTGCTTGATACTGATTGCACTTTACTTTACTGCTACCTTCTCCCTCCAATTCGTCAAAAAAAAATCCAAATGCGTCATTTTTTTTTCGACATGACGCAAACAATGTTATTTATTTAATTTCACTATTAATTCAATTATTTGCTCTGTGTTAGCTTAGTAATTGAACGTTATATATTCTTTATTTCATTAAACACCAATAAAACGCCGGTTTTTTATGTTTACAAATAATAATGAATGACGTAGAATGAACGACGCAATGTCAACAAAAACATGTCCTGACAGGTCCACGTGGGCGCCGGCCGTGCGCCAATTCTACTTACCGAAAGTAATGATCGGCCTGGCCGACTAGTCGGCCGACTAGTCGGCCATTTTGCTGCCGACTAGTCGGCTAGTCGGCTAGTCGGCCAAAGTCATAGTCGGCACATCTCTAATGAAAATCCTTTGTATAGTTAGTCAAAACCACCCTAAAAGGGTTAACAGATAGCTCGCGTTTGCGCTCTCCTCTCCAAATGCACGAAAATGTACGACAGCATGCATTCGGTGTGATTTGATTACCAACTAGGTCCTTATATTCTGATCTATCTCTCCGGTCATGTAGGAATCTCTCACTGAACTATTAGAATTAAGGGTTGCACTTGTGTACTGCGCACATATCTGTGCACTATAATATTTCCTGCGTACGTTTTATCTCTTTTAAGATTGCCCGTCATCACCTTAATCGGCAATAGAGTGTTAACTATTTATTTATTGGATAATGGTACCTGTAAGCCTTTTCTGTCAATTTAAGGGCCTGTTTTACAATCCCCGTTGCCTTCCACATCACAGTTTAAGATAGCTTTAGAAAGTAAAAATAAAAAAAATAAGTTAAAAGTATGTTCTATTTGCTATACAATATATAAAGAACTGACTATGGTGTTCAAACGCAGATAATTTTAAGTTTACTGAATAGAAAGTACTGGATCGCAAAATGTGTCGATTTTCTCCATCGCTTTCTTAGTTGTCCAGTAATAAAAATCACAATCGCTGTTTCGTACATACGAAGTAATTTTCAACGATAAAGCAAACGGAAAAAAGGTCACGTAGTAAGGAAAGCCCCGTATAACAATATTCCGGTGACAAATGCTATTTTGTACGTGGGATAACTATTTTCCGGCGGTCCGATTGGTCGGTTATAAATTGGGTGAATTAAAGCAATTGAAGGGAACTAAAGGGGTGATGCGTATGAGAGATATTTTTGATGTTTTGTTTTTCATAAGGTTACATAAATGCCAAATTTTTATCGTATTCTCGTCGTTATTTCTTTCGATATTTTGTTTTGTATGTCACTTAATAATCATCTTCAACATGTTATTGACAATAAATATATCAATAAATTTGAATTAAATTTAAATTAGGTACCGGGATGTTCGTTTTTATTTACTAAAAAGGTTCCAGCGCATTAGAAACTTGCGCGGCGTTAGTTGAAACGATTCTTGCAATAGTTAGTTTGAAAAAAGTTTCATAAAAATACTGATGATGAACTTCAATTGCCTTCAAGTAAGGTTGATCTACGCTTCGTGGTTTTTCGTGGTATTACCACATTAGCATTATTTAGTCACAATATACATATAATTAGTTGCGTAGTAATAAATGACCTGTTTTGATACAAAAATATATTTTGCAGTTGGTTTAGAGCAAAATCTGTGGAATTACTAAAGAAAAGAAGGTGTTTGACCTTCAGTTCTTTCACTAAGGTCGTGTAAGCGTTACGATTTGTCCCTTTTCCTCATTTTCTTCTTATTCGATCAATATTCAATTACGAGACGCGACATAAGTATTATGAGATACGGACTCTGTGATTGAGCACCGAATGTGAGACAAATTCAAATGATACGTTTACACTCCTAAGTCTAATATGTTTCTCGGAAAACTAACTAAATACTTAAATAGGTAATTTAATTACTTACTAAATTGAACTACTACTTTTAGCTTATGGAACTGACACCACGAGCACATTTCGTGCCACATAAAATTACGCCACTTGTTTCAACGCATACAAACGGTTTCAAATTCGACATCAAGGAAATTCCTTGAAGGAATACGTCACAATCTTGTTATCAATTTGTGCGTCACATTTTTTTCTTAAGAGGCTACAACGCGATTTAGGCCGAAAAGCGTGTTTTCCAAGCTTGACAACTCTGCAAAAACGCATTCCACAAAAAATGTAATTGCTAGTAATTGTAGGAAATTCTTTCGAGTTAGTACGTTATAAAAAACATTTACAAATTATCATATTTTTAGTGAGTTGTAACAACTAAACGAACAGCTGTTTTATAGATTTCTCTAGCAGTGCCTACTTTGGAGCCTCATATGATTAAAACCACTAGCTTGTTTTAGAAACAATAAAATGTAAGTAAATAAACATGTCCTAAACTAAGGAAGTTATTGAGGTTTTTTTTCAATTTCTGTTCGAAATGGAAGATATGAGTCATTGACCAAAAGTGGAATTCACAAGAAAAGGCACCATCTAATGTTGCAGTTTTCCAAATTAACAATGCTTTCAAAGGCAAAATAAAGGTATATTGTATACAATCATATCTTTTCCAACACAAATCTAAACAAAAAACAGCTAAAAGAAGTTTTTTCATTCATATTATATCGATTCAAAACTGCTCTATAACTCGGTAAACGTCGGATTTCGTCCGTTATTATGAACTTTGTATGGGAAATTGAAGCGGCGCGTGTACGCCCTTAACATAGCTTCTCTTTACTTAGTAATAGCAACTCACAAATTTACTTACAATATTTGTTAACAAGGTTATGTTTACGCAATTGGAGGATGTTTAATGTAGTTCAGACCTTGCATTCCAAAATAGGTAGAGTGGAGCCTGCATTTTGGAAGCCAATATTCTACCGTAATATAGTTTAGGTACATATGGTAAGGCACAATATATATAAATATAACATAGCTCTGTATAATATATAAATTAACAGATAAATAAATGACCACACCGATTAGTTTAAGCGGAATGCTGCGAAGCGTTGAACGGGTAATACCACTACCTTATTTATCTTATTTTAGCTATGTAAATGTAACGGAATATAAATGGCGACACTTGAAATCCAATAACGCAATGCTACGTGCCTGATTTAGGTATTTTGTATCGCTTTTCATTGTGTAAATTCGGTATCTAAATTATCTACACCGGTTCGATATATCACTTTTTGTATGGGCGCACATTGAACTTGTATGAAACATCAATATTTTCAAAATACATGTAAAACGTGGAATGTAATATAACTTTTTATTAATAAAGATTCAATTTCAATACCCGTTTATAAACCTTGTTTTAGCTAAAATGTAGAGGCAGAAGCTTTGTTTAGTTTCATGTTGCATGCCAATCATTACTTAGATAATTAGTAGGTAGGTACTCCTGTCGTGTAGGCACATAGTTGGAAGTAGGTAGTGCATGTCAGTCACTAAACAACTGATATTAAACGGATCCTTTCCACAGAAATGCTCCCACCGGCACTAACAAAAGGGACAATACCTACGAGAATGGAGTTACGTGACAAAAAACCGCCGAGATTTTTCACGTTTTAGCCTTTTTACGCAAATACCCGCGCGCTTTTGACCACCGCGCATTAGAATAACAGATGTGGGTGGGTTTTTTCTCAAGTTTTATGACAAATGAGCATCGGGCACCTTTTGCCGCCATTTGTTTCAGACACGGTGTCTCTCCCGCAATCAGTTATGCGTCGAGAAACGCACCCCTGAGACTCGAAACCGAAAAACATTCAACGAGCCTCTGTCCCAGAATCTGGGATTTCACACGTACTTATATCGATGCCGCTATAAAAATACGATAGCCGGTCTCCGGAGGGAGCCCGGATTGTTTCGCCCATGTAACGGGCGGCGACCTCTTCGATGAAAAGTTATTTTCTATTCCCCAAGAAAACGTTCCTTGTTACGTACCGAGTAAGTGAGCAGCGATAACAATACAAACTTATCCTTACATAGGCACTGCTTTTGTAATAAAACAAATGCCAGTAGGATTTCTCTTTGCTACTGATTTTCCTTTAGGTCTTATGATGTAAAGTCGGTGGTCATACAATAAAAAGAGCACTTACGAAGTTTTTACCCTACTGCGCCAGGAGGAGATTATTTTAGTAATGCATGTCTTAGTTTTAATTTATTTTTGGTCTTAAATGCATACTTACTTCTGAACTAAGGAAATGAAATTTATTTATTCTTGCGTCCTACCTGGCATATGTTTGGGTACTCTGATAACTATGTAGAGTATGCTTCCATAACCATAGCACAGAATTAGAAATATGAGCGTTCCATGCATATTCATAAGCGCAAATATTGGATGTATATCAAAGATTTTATCCCCTATTTCACATCATTCCACAGTCCATCAGTCCACATCCGTGAAAACGGAGATCATATTCAATAATTGCAATAAAACAAGTATTTGTAAGGTGTTTTTTTAATGAAACAGAATAGCAAGTATTCTGTGCCATCCTATTTTGTGGTGTAATACCGAATCGCCGGGCACAATACAAGTTGCTGAGATTTGTATGTGCTAGTTGTTCAGACCGCTTTGCACTTGACCATACGCAAAACTTATTAATGAAACTTATGCACAATTAAACTTTTGATTACACGTCCAATATCAGAAGCGAAGAACGCCGACGTACGTATAAGTTAACGCCAATTGGAATGGCTGCCCCAAAAATACAATACTTATACAACGTGTGGCCTGTAATAGAAGCAAAAATTTTAATCAATGATTCTACTGAGCATATGTCGTTACCTTGGCGTGGTCATTGTGCTTTAAAATGCTTTAAATCAAAGCTATAAGTAGTAATCTAAAGTTAAAATCCCTCAAGAATGTATATCAAAATTGCTAACTAGTTGTAGTAAATGACAATGTATGTACGTACAATGTATGTATAATGTATACAAGTTCTATGACTGGAATTAATTAATTTATTGAATTCAGACTAAGACTTACAAGACCCATTGTGTTAGTAAAATGACTTAATTAAACTTATATTAGTATTTAATTTCAAACCGAGACTTGGTACGGTTGGCTACATTGCTGGGTAGAAAAATGTTGTTAGAAAATAACAATACATGTATTCTTTTATATTATAATAAATTTAAATGACTTAGATTTAACCACTTGTTACTTAAAGGACCAATATTTAAAATGTTTGCTTCTATTACAGGCCACAACTTGTATAATACAATGTACAGCATAAAATAAGAAATATTTGTTAGCGATTGAAAACTCATGGCAAATAACTTATATTCTCGGTAACTGATACAATAGTCAATAAATGATTTTTATTCCCGTTCAAAAGCCATTGAAGTTATATGAACAAATAGCAGTTTCTCACTGGAACCTCTTTAAAAATGAATTTTAGTGAGAAACTTCTCCCAAGTAATATTGCGAAAGATGTCAATAATGACACATTCCGAAAGTTGGAAACTTGAACGATATCATATTATGAGAGAGAGAGAGTGGCGTGCTTTTGTTTCATTGATTTATAGTTCAGTTGGAATTAAATAGATTCCTAGGCCCCAAAATGTAGGCGTTGCTGAGATATTTGTCTCTAACTCCTTTATTAAACCCATTAATATTCTGTCCTCACGAGATCACTCACAGTCGCAGGCGATTAGCAGGGGCTCAAGAATTCAGTCTATTTCTTTTTCGTGAAGGTCACAATAAAATTAAACTCTTTTTCTACGATACAAAATGGCTTCTCGTTAAAAAACTTAATTTCGTATGCTATATGAACGTTTTTGTCTTTCATAAGAACAATAATTTGGGATTTCTAATAAAGAAAAAGTGATCACCTTCTCAAATGAAGAATATCATGGAGCATGTTAAGGACATTCAATAATATTTCTTTTCTTATTTTTCTATGTCTAGCCTCTCATGTTTCGTGCGCCAACAAGTCAAGCGCTTAGTATGAATCTCGAGCGTAAGGCAGCGCTGTAGAGAGTTCCTTGGTAGGTATAGAATTTACAATTAGAAAAGTTGTTATATTAATTACTGAACATAGCAGTATGTATTTAGGTGTGTATTTTTTTAAACCATACAGCTTGTATGCCGAAGAGGATCGTCAAGATGCGAACGAGATGTATCTTGAACCGATACCAATATCATCAAGTTAATATTTATTTATTTTACAAGAAATTAATAATTTTTAACATAAAATAATAGTCCTACACTCGATTCTTACTGCTCTTATAATATTTTCGTGCTTACACGAGACAAAAACAAGCTTAACTAAGTCGATTTTGGACGTAATATTTAATAATTATTTAACATCTAATATTTTGACATCGTTGTTAGTATTTCAACGTATTTTTAACTTTTCAAAAACTAGTATTGTTAAAAGACAAATAAAAAGCTGTAACATAGATCAACGAGGGTTTCTTAATATTATGTCAATGTACAGCCCTAAAATTGTGTACCTAGCTTCTACGCAGATTTTTGTATTGTAAGCTGAGTACTGACCTAGGTCAACGCCGCCTGCCTCATGTCAGGCTCTAATGGCTCGAGGTGACGTCATGACCTTTCATGACAGATTCTACATATACCCCCTCACCATGAAACATCAGAACAGAATCAGAACTGGCTATTTTGCGTCTGTGATAATGTTTTGGTGACATGATAGGTACATAAAAATACGCTACTTCACTTTCCCACAATTCTTGTTGAGTAGTTACCAAGTAGTTCAAGAATATTTCGATGATTAAGTACATTGTAATACATTTTTATTTTACTTGTGATTATTAACATTCTATTTTCTTCTTGCTCTTTTTTCACTTGTGTAAACTTTTATGGTCAAGCTTCCTCTCTCTGTATTAATTATTCTGCAGAACCCGAGAGGGTCCATAAAGATTGTATGTACATTGCCTAAATTGTAACACCTTTTGTACATTATGGATCAATAAAGTATTAGTACCAAACCTTTGTCAATAATTTTAAAGTCAGTGTCAGACACTAAAGCCAAACAAAACAGAACAAAGACGCATCAACCAAAAAAGTCGTATCTATATCTATACTAATATTATAAAGCTGAAGAGTTTGTTTGTTTGTTTGTTTGAACGCGCTAATCTCCGAAACTACTGTTTCGATTTGAATAATTCTTTTTGTGTTGGATAGTCCAGTTATCGAGGAAGGCTATAGGCTATATAACATTACGCTACGACCAATAGGAGCAAAGATATGGTGGCAAATGTGTAAAAAACGGGAGAAAAAAGTCACTATTCCACGCGGACGAAGTCGCGGGCAAAAGCTAGTTTTAAATAAAGGTCCCAAATGAGATTTGAAATTAACGGTCTACGATTTATTGTGGGGTGAAAAAGTCAGTGATAAAATGAGATTGATCGATCTTGCCCCACTTAAAAAGTTCTCGATAAAAGTTCTAGAGTTTCTTCACGCGACTCGGTTAAAAAGATTCGAAGAACCTTAATCAAAACTAGTTCTAGATGGAGACATCTTTTTCTGAAAGGAAATAAGAAGAGCTGAGGTTAATGAAGCCGGTATTGGAATCATGGCTATGGATTTATAAAAGTGTTCTACTTTTACAAACTCAGTCCATCTATTTTACTTGTTTACTTGCAATATACCTAATAGTGTTGAAATAAATAATTGCAGATATTGATAGGAAATATGATTTCGTGCAGATACGAGTAGATTGTTTATTTATTATTAACTCGAAGTTCAAAAATTTACAGACACTTTACGTCGCTGATATCTACCAGAAAATGACAGATACTAAAATATTCATGCCATTAATCATAGGCTAAATGTGTAGGTAATGTATATCTCGTTTCAGAATTCGCCTGCAAAAATTGTCGCTAGCTGCTAATACTGCAAATATCCCCACAAAAAATAAGGCCAATCAGACTATTCCAAATTCCCAATCGTCGCCGTCAGACCGGTACTCAATTCGAGATAAATTGCTTGATCAGGAATTGGATTTGATTATAATCGCCTTCCATAAGCATCCACGGGCTTAAATTTAAAACGCTATCCGGAACTTCTCGGAGCCATCGATTGTCAGTGGTAAAAACGACTTGATTATTCTTGTGTGTCTTTGGTAAGAATATTCGAACGAATCACGCCACTCTTATTGGTTGGTACGAGTGACTCTTACATAGCCTCACACTCAAATGTGACTGAATTGAGAGTCGAGTGAAGAGCATCCGTCCTCCGAGTTTGTAGGTACAAGTACTCTCAACAAGCTCTCATCTACTCAGCACTCTGAGCTTGAAATCATAAAAGTGCATAAACACCTCTTAAATGTAGATTGTTTCTAAAACCTTGTTAGTTATTTCAATCTCTATTAGACAATTAAGTTACATTGTCTTCCATGGTAAAAGAAATGAACAACAGTATATTCTCACTTAAAGCCCACTTGTATACTTGAAATAATTGAATTAATATATCCTGTAATCCTCGGATCTTCAGGGAACGTCCAAGTTGCCCACATCCACATCAGAATACTATGCGCTTTAAATTCTTCCCTTGTGTATTTGTAAAACAAAAGCCGAAAGTGGCTAGCTGTAGTCGACATGAATAAATGCACCATTCGCGTTTCGCGTTCGCTACACTGAGCTCTTCGTACAAATACCTATTTCAGCGTTTCTCAACTTATATGAAAAATATGAGTCATCTATCATTCTGGCATGGTACTTCTCATTGCTGAGGTTCTTGACACCCCTTTTTGAGTATTCTTTTGAAAATGGTCTTACATCTATGGCTGTTGTTGCCGTTATTGCGTCCTGGAGATTAGCATCCACCTATGGCTGGGCTGCGTCCTCATAAAAATAATACTAATTTGCGAAGCACTTTTATCATGAAAATCAGAAACAGACACATCTGAACTGGAACCTCAAAGATGACGATGCCCTAAAATGTTGCTCCGAGAAAGTTACGTTCCATGGTGTTGCTGACTAGTGTTTTTCCGTGTACCTTTTTATCTAGCCATTTTAAATCAACATACATTTTACGAGTAGGTAGAATTTACATTTTCTCTTGTGAGTACGATAGTCTATAGGTCGTCGTAGTAATTACGCACCTCCTATTGTATGTTTTATTAAATTATATTCAACTTTTAATGCTATCATCAATCACTATTAGGACACCTTTCGGACTACAACGATCCAGGGTTTAGTATACATTATAGTTTAAAAATAATTGTTAGGTTATTTAAATATTTTTGGGATACGATAGTGAGAGTAATTTAACAGCGTCGCTCAGAGTTTGAGAAACAGTGTTTCACCGTTATGAATCTGGGCATTATGTGAAAAACAAAATGGCTAGAGTGTGACGACCTGGATATTATGGCAGCAGATGCGGCCACAGGCAGACCGATCGTCGTAGATAAATGTTAATGTTTATTGTGTGCTTATGAAAAGCTTTACGATTGCTCATTTAATAAACCCACCCATTCGATCCAGTTTATTGAAGAATCCTTTGAAAACGTAATTTTGTTAAAACAATAATTATAATTTCAACATTTGTTTAACACGTTCCGGGACAGTGCCCGCCTACAGGCGTGAAAACAAAAAAACATCTATTGTGTCTGGAGTAGTGTCCCGGAACGTGTTAATACTGTCTATACATGTTTATACAATCGGATTGTTATTATTAAAAAATGTACTATGTATTTTATTCCAAGTAAAACAAAACCCAATGGCTTGATTTTGAATAATGTTTCTTTTCCTAGCGATTTTATTGAGCGTCCCTTATAAGAAGTTTTATGGTTTGCGGTCTACGCGTTGCGACGTTGAGTAAGCTATTCTAGCCCGAATGCGTGAAAATAAAAGCGACGTTAACGAATCTTTACCCGGATTATACTTACGTACCTATACTAGAAGGGTAGGTACTCATTTTACGGTATACGTAGCTTTACTTCGTAGTGCCTGCCTACGTTAGCGAAACAATTTGTGGTGTCAGATAATCCCTTAGGTTCGGAAGTAGAGGATTGATCGTGAAGTCCTAAATCGTAATCTTAGAAGTTAGTTGGCAACTAACAACAAAACTAATTTAAACAATCGGCCAGTTACGCGTTGGGTTGCAATTGGAATATTTGTAGGCCAGCCTGACCGAGTTATCAGAAACGAAGGTCGCTACTGAAAATCTTTAATTGGATTGGTTGTTTATGTTGTTGCTAGCGAAAATTTAATTACTCGGGCTGCTTGCTGACTTTATAAAGATTAATTAATTAAAATTCTATCTGAAATATAACATTGACATTATGTCAACTGGAAAGGTTCCATAAGCCGCAAGTTTTCATTGTAAAGTTTTGCTGCTCTTGGCTGCTGGTAATTGCGAACGGGTTTTGCTCTTTTGAGTTAAAATATTGAAGTATTTTCTGTGTGTCATGTAAATGCTCCGTCAACAAAACAATTTAGATCTATGCGGGTGCCAAATTATTTGGCAAGATTTCAGGTTTCGTATACTAAAACTTATCACGCTGTAACTTGTTGGCCGCATATTCGGGTCTCTTAGTTTCTCCTAAATAGGATAATCTAGTCATTGTGGCCGTGGGTCTGTGTCCAAAGTTTATGCGAGTTACAGTCGTATAGTCCAATTAGCCATTTTGGTGTAAGTCTCGGTCCGCTAACGATTGGACGCAATGAACCTACTTACATAAACCTTTTTACTATTCTATACTAACCACAAAATGAACCCTACTCTTAATAACTTTTTGTAAAATGTGATTGAAGGATGTTTAGCAAATTAATCGCATCTGGGCGTTTTGGCAACTGACTAAACTATATCCATGTGACTGTGACATGTCTATGACGTGAAGTCAGCGGTTTTTACATCGCCTTGGCTCGGCCCGGCTATAACTGTTAACTACGATAGTTGGGCCTGCGTTTGATTGTCCACATCTGAGCTACCCTCCTGAAATTTATCTGACAGTATCACGCAAGACTAGGAGATTTACGATATGTCACATAATGTATTCTGTCTGCCACTTGTAATGCTTAGGTTAGATATTATAGTGAAGTTGGAGGGTTCATAACAATGAAGTACCCTTACATATAGTGTGAATCAAAAATTTGTTTTTGCTACAGGTCAGTTATTGTCAAATTTATATTGGCAAGTTATAATCAAATTGCAAGAAATAAATTAGGTACCATTAAACCGATGTGTTTATAATAATTATTTTGCTAAGCGACCGCCAGCGGCCTGATACGTGTTGTTGCTATATTGTTATCAAAGTTTTCAGCTAGAATAGATTATATGGTGAATCTTTACTGATATTGAACGAATCGGCATCATCTTCAAACGAACATTCCGAACAAAAAACAAATTACGGAATCCATCTTTTACGTCTTTTGATACAAATGAAACAGTTTCAAAAATATCGTCAATAAAACGTTTCGCTTAGAAAATGTAAATTGCTTTTATTTCCGATGGAAATGGACTTAAAACGGTGGAGCATCGAGTTAAGCGTTAAATCTTGACCCCTTTTCTCGGCGCTTGGAAAAAGTTGGATACATTTATAGGATCTACTAGCTTTTGCCCGCGACTTCGTCCGCGTGGCATAGTGACTTCTTTCTCCCGTTTTTTACACATTTACCACTATATCTTTGCTGCTATTGGTCGTAGCGTGATGTTATATAGCCTATAGCCTTCCTCGATAACTGGACTATCCAACACAAAAAGAATATTCAATTCGAACCAGTAGTTTCGGAGATTAGCGCGTTCAAACAAACAAACAAACTCTTCAGCTTTATAATATTAGTATAGATTACGGCTTAAGTATAACTTGTGTTTACTGACAAACCTGTCGAGAGCTTTTAATTTAGTTCAGTGGATTCGGATGTGAGGTCAGTAGGTCACTCAGAAACGGTTTTGTGGACTCGGCAAATCAAACACACGCCGGTTTATCTTTTAAGATGGATTCCGATCGGGCGTTAATTGGAATCCAAGTTGAAATTTTCGTTTTGAGTGCAATTGGGTGCCCCATTTTTGAACTATTGTATTTATTTATTTTTAAAGGGAATCGAAAGAGACGAAAAACAGCAATTTAAGAACTTTTATGTGTGTTCGTTTGTTTTGATGTGCCTTTTTACATACAGTTTGACATTTCATATATGTTTATTAAACCTTTTAGTTATTTCCTCAAAGATAGATGAAACAAAAGTAACTTTTAGAGATTCGCCAACGTAGGAAGGGTCCGTTATATGTTTTTAAACGACATTAAAGACGCATAATAGTCGGAACAACCCGGGTTTTGGAGTTTTAACACCGCCATGGGAGTAGTATGATGTTTGATATCGCGAAAGTATAAATAGGGGAAAGTCCCGAAAACAATGGCTCAGACGACCGATCCGGTTCAACCTCTGGCTTACGAGTTCAATTACTCACATGGGAGTTGTAACTCTTAGCCCGTCGGAAGGAAGAAAGGCGTATTGTAAATTGACCGTTGTGGATTATTTGCGGAATAAAATAACACATTTTGGCAAATAAGGAATGGGATTTAATAAACACACACACACAAAAACAATGCGTTACAGATAATTTTATAAAACTATCAAAAATAAAAATTACACAAAGCAAAAACAATACGTCAAAAACGAAAAACCATTGAATGCCAAGCAGTGCGTGCCGTAACGCAATGTGTGTGGAGTCGACCAAGAGGACCTCACTCAGCATAGGCCATGCTAGGTCTTCTGGAGGACTGAGAATTAAAAGCACATAGACCCTGATGCTAGCACAGTTGACTTTTATAAAATTTTTTACGGATGTAAAGGTGATTGCAAAGAAAAAGAAATCCTTGCTACATACCATGGAATTAGTGGCTGGTAATATGTTCTTTTGTCTAAAATGTTTTAAGTTCACTGCAGGATAAGGAGTGTCATTCGCCAATAACGACATAATTGAGATAAAAAGGTTTTAAAATTAGCATTATTTTTGCAAATTAGATTCGTTTGAAATATTCTTACTTAAACATTATTTATTCAGCTGTAAAAACTTGTTTTCATGACATTTAACCTTATAACTAGCAATTAACTCGATAGTTTGCCCATTGAATCTGAAATTCTAGTTATGCGATTCGAAATATCGGAATGCTTTGTTTGTTGATCCTTCTTTGATGGGTCCTATGACTTTTAGTTATAAAATGATCAAAGCGGACTATTAACATTTAACCAATAAGATTTATTTATTGCTGGTTAAGTAGTATCGCGTCTGGGAAGAACGCGTCTGATGCCGCTGAAGATCGTGAGAGTGAGTGGAGGGCGAAGCCCACGGCTGTGCTCGCCCTGGTGCGCACGACGAGGGCCGAAGAGTCCCATTAAACTGCTATTACTAGCGTATGGAGCTGACATCACGAACACATTTTGTGCTCCATGAATTGACGACACGGTCATCAACTCATAGCACGGATTCATAATTCGAAATTCAAATTTCAAAGAAAACGTCACAATCATGTCGTCATATTTGCGACTCACTTTTTGCTTGGCATAGCTTCTCTATACGTAGTTATAAAAACTAATTGATGCCAACAGACATTGTTTTCATATTTGGTTTGCTGGGATATCATTGGATAATTTGGGTTCCATTGTCATAATATTTATCAAAGTCGTGAAAAGGCCTGTATTGCCGAGTGCTGGTCAAATAGTTCTAATGTTACAGTTGTACAATTGTCAGCTCAATAAATAGTGTGAAATATTTCGATGATCATTTTGATGTGTAAATTAACACGACTTTGTTTGTTTGTTTTCAAACCCTTAAATTAACTAACAGTGCTGATGTTATTGCAAAAATACAGAACTAATTAATGCAAAGTGTATTTCATCAACAAGATCAATAATAATGTTCAATAACGGCCATGAATTCGTAATGTGTTTGTTGACGCGCTCGCAGTATATTTTCCGAACATCTCGCGTACTGTACCTCGCGGTCCCAACAAACTGTTTCACCCCTGTCCCCGTTTCGCCTCGGTCCCGTTTTATGTTTGCACCCCCCGCACCCCTTTGTACCGCAGGTGAGGTCTCAATTTCGCGGTCTACCTAAATCATTACATAAATAACGCATACAAAGAATACCAGAACAAGATCTTACTGATCCAAAACTTAATTCTGCTCAAGCTCTTGATCTTTTCCGCGAAGCGCAAAGTCCTATTTTGAGGACGATGTTAGATGAATTCTTGTCTCTAGCCCTCTCTGTCACTCAATCCAGATTGGAAGTGGGTGTGAGCCAGATGGTAAGACTCGAATTTGGATGCCATCTTACAGGGTGCAGCTTCTGAAACAAGCTCCGACAAACTAAGCTCTGGCGCTTCTAGTAAAACTTTTCATAAGTTTGTTCACACACCGGCACCACAATTTTACTTATTTTTCCCATTGTCAAAGAGTTTTGTCGAGTTGATCTGTGAATATACAGACATGTGAAATCAACGGATTTTGTCTTCATAGACCATTACTCCTCATCAATGTGAACTAGAGTCTACGTTGTCATATTCTCATTGATGCGTTTATCAACATTCTTTTGTTTACGCGACCGCTGGCGTTCTATCGGATCGATAGGGCTGAGGCTTTAAATATCAAATTATCCGTGTCCAGGTTTAAGATTGAGGTAATGTTTTGTAGTGATTTATATCAGTTTGGACACCTAAATTGGGGATTTATCTTGTTTAATGTTACATCAATGACTCAACGCCAACGTTTTGGTTTGTCGCCGATGTAATTATCTATTAGATCCTAGATTCCTATGAGGCAATAAACGATTGGTTGTAGTATCTACCAAATTCGATGCCTCGACACCAATTTATAAAAAAAGTTAGCGAGGGACCTTCTGTGAGGCATCAACATCAAATATGTATACAAATGCGATATTTCCTAGTACCTGCCTTATTAATTTGAAGTTTGTAATTAGCGCTAAAACTAGTTAGGGACTTTTTAAGCTCGCCAGGTAAAAACCTAAGTTTTAAGTTCCGTAAATCAACTTTTACCATGCAGAGTTTTCCTGCAATTTTAAAGTATTTACCCTCAGTGTTTTCCCTCTCCCATGCGCACTGGACCTTGGGTTTTCCGCAGGGCCTTGATCATAGGAAACGAATTTTGCACACACGTGCGCCCGTTTCTGGAGCGGAAATAGATTGCCAACTTTGTCGTTCCTAATAGCGAGTAGTTTTTTGTAAGCCCTTAATATTGAACCCTTCGAGGGTCGCCTGTTGGTTTTTCACAGTTCTGGGGCGCATTAGTCGGCAATAACGAAGTCCTATTTGGATGATGTGATGTGATAATGAGAAGCTCATAAACTCTAAGTTCTAAGCTTGTAAATCTAACTTAGACGTTATACTTACTTCTCAATAAATTCATTTATGAGCAAGTAGTTAAGTTGGGATGGATATAAGAATGTTTTTTACTCCTGCACGCAAAAACTACCAAATTGTATTTTGATGTAACTTTACAATAATATAGTTCATACACTGGAATAACACAAAATATGCACACTGGGATAAATTTATAATATGTTTTAATAAAATCATTTTCGTTTACGCGGGTGAAATCGCTAGTCGACACTAAATGTAATCAAGAGCATGTTTATTTGTTGAGGTAAAGTATATAAAAAAAAATACATTTGTTGAGTAATACGTAAATATTTATCTCGCGGCTCGTCGAAGCAGGAACAATGAAATACAGTGACGGATTTTATTTGGTTCGACATGTCGGTTATTTAAATCATGTGTACGAACAGGTAAAGAGAATTTAATTTTAAATTAAGCTTAAGTTTAATTTCGAACTTCGGTAACGTCCTATTTTAAACAATTTCCTGTGAATTTACGCTGTGGAATACTGCAATGAACGACGTACACTTTTAATTACTGACACATTTATTTACTGCATACAAGGCCAGTGCATTTATATATATTTAGTACTAGCCAGATATACATATTTTTAAAACAAAGTACAATTATTACTGACTGTAGAAAAACTACATAGACTGGGTTACGTGTAAATTAGTATCCTACTGTGTGCCTATAACATGTTGATTGTAACGTTATCTTGACGCAACTCCATCGCACGTAGATACTAGCTCGTATCGTCCATATGCTTAAGTTGGTGTTTCCTTTTGTCACGAAAATAGTCCTAAACAAATTAGTAGTAAGTTACCTACTTCTTTATAATAGCAAGGAGGCAACGACTGTCGTTCCCGTGATAAGTATACCATCCCCGTCCTCCTAAAAATCCCTGCGACCCGACTGAATAATCCATTAATCATGTGCTATTTTCATAAGCTATGACATGTCATGTTTTCATTTTGCTACAGAAATTGGTGTAATTCAAAATATTGAAAGATATATCTTTATTCTTTATTTTATAAAGTAAAGGCTGTTGGAGTTTTAATAAAGATAATACCATTGATTTCAAAACTTTACAGGGAGTCAATTGTCAAAGTAAATTAGTAATGTTTGTTGTGTCTACATAGGATAGTTTTGAATAGCACCAACACTCAATTATATGTATAGTGTGTTATATATATATTTTTTAAATATTCGTCGAGCAAAAAAAAAAAAACTTTATCAATTAAAATGCAGTTGCAGTTTGAACTATAAAAAAACCGGCAAAGTGCGAGTCGGACTTGCGCACTGACGGGTTCCGTGCCAACTTTAACTGAATTAGGGATTCTTACTTCCACTTAGGCAAAATACCACAATATTTTGTTGACCGCAAACATAACTTTGTTTTTCATAGTGTTTGTATGAAAGACAAAGTTATATTTGTGGTTGATAAAAATGTGCTATATCTCAAAAACTACTGGTTCGATTTCGCCCAAACCAATTTTCGTTGAAAGTTTTTGTTGAAATCTACATTATATATTTTTTTCTAAAATTTTCACTACCTTATTTCAAAAGTTAGATGGGGGGGGGGGGGGGGACCATTTCACCACTTTGGAAGCGTCTATATCTCAAACGTAAGACTTTTAGGAAAAATGGTTTTAGAAACCTCAATGTCATTTTAAAACACCTATCCTATCCTATTTTTTTTAGGTTTTAGTTTCATGTATGGGAGCCCCCCTTAAATATCATTTTTTTTAACTTTTAGTACATGAATCGGAAAGCGGTGCACAAGATACATCTACCTACCAAGTTTCAGCTGTGTGATGCTAATAGTTTTAGAATAAAGTGGCTGTGATATACGGACGGACAGACAGACAGACTTGACGAAATTATAAGGGTTCCGTTTTTTGCCATTCGGCTACGAAACCCTAAAAATGACAATAGTTGTTAATCTATAAAAAACATATTTTATCGCTTACTTGATAGCCGCGTACGTTTCACACTAGTTTTTAAATAAGAAGTAGTTTTGTGGCTTTCAACAGGGATGAAGAGGGTTTTCGTGAAAGCCAATACAAGTTTATGTATACAGGCCGGCTAACTTATTTATGGTTATTCAAATGGCGGGCTGGGAGTTTATTCAGATCTAAGGTTTTACTCTGCTGTCCCATCGGACTATGAGAGTGAAAGAAATAGAGAATGCACCAGTGTTTGTGCAATATAATACTTATGTCCCGCGCAGTCGAGTCGGTTAGTCGTAGTGACTGGGCCACCGTTAGTCAAAATTTTTAACTGAATTTTGGTTACAAATCTTTTCATAGTGTCAAGAACGTTTGCAGAGTGAAAATACAAGGCACGGTGGATGGTGTCAGATTTTATTTAGATGAGTCGAGTGCAATTTATTTCAAATGTCCGCAAAAAAGCGCTACGTTAAGCCCCTACTTTTATACCCATATCATCGTCTGTCTGTGCATGTAGTGAAAATTGTTTTATATGTATGTTTCGTCTGAAACCGCTACGCCGAATTTTTGCGTAAAATGTAACGTTAGTTTTTCAGAAAATTTTGTTTAAAAACCGTGCGGATTTACGGATTGTAATTTTTCAAATGAAGACCTGTCAAAACATGGCGTACCTACGTTATATTTTTATTTATTTAGATAGTTAAATAAGAAATTAATTGAGGTAAACGATTGTTATAACTCATGTTTAAAACAATAACTTAATTGATACTTTGTCTTATAAAAAAATCCAAATAAAGTGTCATTTTATAAAAATACTCACTCAGCTATGTACCGGTAATCTATCCTTCCCCACCACTGGGCTCTATTGAATATACTTATAACCCCTTTATACAGGATGTGTCCTGTAATAGGACAAAAAATTATCATAGTGCTCTTATATGCTTTTACTCAGAGACATAGTAATCCAAAGTTATAAGCTCTAATCAATATATATTATATCAAAATCGCTAACTCGTTGTAGTAAATGACAATGTCAAATTCTATAACTAGACATATTTGTTTGCAATACATTGCTGGTTCGATCTATTATGTTAAAAAATAACAATAAATATATTTCTAATTATAAAAAATGTAAACCTTTTAGTATTGATCATATTTTTTATATATAAATTCACTATTCTGTTCTATTTACCCCGATGTAACACCACATAGTTAGACATAGGCCTATTCACTTTATGCCTGCTAATATTCGACTTGAAAGCACAAATGTAAATGTATGTGATGTGACTATGTGTATTGTTTGTGATTCCCGGTCGGGTCAATGTGGAAATCATAATTTTAAATATTGTCAGGTCTGGGTGCATTGTTACCATCGTTGTTTCAGATTTCTATAACACAAGTGCATAAGCTACTTATTTTGAGACCAGCAATGTATTTAATTGATGTCCAATATTTATTCATGTGTAAATGTTCCGTTAAAACGGCGCAATGAACTCTTAGCACATACAGTGGCACATACATTAGATGAATCGTTTCTTTTAAATATTTATTTATCAGTTCACTTTTATAATGGGCGGCATGATAAAATCTGACAGCAAAGTAGATCGCTTGCCTTGCAAACATCCCTCCGCCAATCCGCACTGAGCCCGCGTGGTGGAGTATGGCTCATACTACCTCACATTTTAGGTAAGGCCTTTGCCCAGCAGTGGGATGCTTACAGGCTAACTTTACTTTTTTCTTTTATTAGCTAGCCGCGTGTTCGGATTCGAGGCGAATACATTTTTAAACCGATGACGAAGCTTGAAAAATCCTCTGTGGTGCCTACTGGTTGCGATGGGAATTTATGTGACAGCCGGCATGGAAATACTTTCAAATACAAACATTTATACGCTTTTGCTGCGTAGGTAGTACAGATATTTGAAGTAAAGAGTGGGTTAGGGTTTTGTTTGAAAGCTACCTAATATGTATAGTCAGGCATTTTCATGAATTTTGTCAGGTACGAGAAAACGGAACTACCATTAAAGGTTCCTCGAAATCAAACAATAGTTTGTGAAAAACTGCAATGAATGACAAAGCATTGAATTGAAAGCTTGCATTGTCGAATGAAATACGTGTCATAACAATTTACTTGGATACGTAAATATACCGAACAACAAACACATAGCTTTTAACAGCGGTAATTACAGCAACAGCATCCGATATTAAAATGATACCATATTGTCACAAAATACTAAGGTACAGTAAAGCACTTCATTTCAATTTTACATCTTACTAATCTTACTTATATAATAAATGCGAAAGTTTGTAAGCATGTACGTTACTTCTTGACGCTAAATCTACTGAATGGATTGTGATGAAACTATTCAACACTCTAGCTTATAATTAGATTGGAATGCACGTAGGCTATTTTTTTTTAAATTTTATAATTAAATTTTAATGAATTCATATATTTATGTGGTTGAAGCCGCAGAAAACTGCTAGTACTTTGAACTGAAAATATTAACTTAGGTTTACCTTCAGACATATTTTGCGATTAGACAATTACATACTTCCTGTTGACTATAATTCGTCACTGTCTGTAGCTATCTATGGCGAATATGGCGATGCTGAATGTTACTGATTTGTGCCTTTACGGTCAGCGCAGCTGCACTCAAACCGTGAATGAATCTTTCACTTTTAAATTAAATCTGGCACCGTCTGGTAAATACAATTCAATTTCGACGAACCCGGTACAAAATATTATACAACTTGCATTACTTTCAAAAATATTTTTTTTTCTGCATTTAAACAAAAAGGTTGATCTTGTTGATGGTGGAAGATGAGGGATCTTTTAATATTTAGAATGCTTTTGCTCTTAATTCCAGATCAAGCCATGTACTATAGCTAAGACAAATTCGAAGATGAAACAAAGGCGATGGTTCGATTTTGCAATAAAAAATATATTTGCCTTATATATCTTTCAAACTTGAGTCGTCCCCGGCTAGCGTCTGCTGCGTTTTGGTGACATCAACAACAAATAATTGAATTGACCAATTCGATAAAGATTCAACATATGCCTGACGTAACGTGAGACGTATAACTGCTGCTTAAACTTATTGTGAAAAATAAAAATCCTTGTTCTCGCTCACTCTCTATTTATTAACGTTATCTCTAAATCCCAAATTCCGTTCATCGTATTTTTGTATCTGTATAAAATACTCAGTTGGGATAAGTCTCAACTTCCACTGTTTATTTTCAATTTTACGGGTAAAGTAAAATATCGGGTAGCACAAAGTAAAATACCTAAATAAATAAGGATCTTTTCCTGAATAATTACAAACAGTTTGTGAACATAAAAACATTGAAAGCGTAATAATTAAGTGGTTTATTTTCAACGGGAAGTAGGTTATGTTATAAGATTTAGACGCTTCTTCTTTGTCTTTTATTAACTAGGTTTCTCGAAAGTGCAGCGGCTTTTGTAATCATCACCTAATTTATGAGAAGTTGGAAAAGAGATAGACGTTAGTTACAAAATAGCGTGTTATACTATTATTAGCATTTCTTTGATAAATCCGTCCAAATCTCCTTCCTGTATTAACTCGAGGAATTGCAAGGAACCGGATTTTAAGGCTATTATAATTAAATTAAGTAATTATATGGATTTGATAAAAAAATTATGCTTGCTTACTATAATGAAAGACCAATTGGTAAATAAGGTTAGGAAAAGCGCGAACTTCTCCGTGACATGCGGTCGAAACTAAGTTTAATGATAAGTTTATCGCATAAAAAATGGTTTCAATGTTCTACAAGTACAAGATATGTAACGTATTCAGCGCATCTGGATCTGGATAAATGGGTTCGGGCCTGTATGTCAGCGACTATAAAAATAAAATTATAACGTACCTCTGTTTAAAAATATAGACAAAAAATAAAGAACCTTATTTTTAAACGAGTATGTAGTTACGAAAACCTTTTAGTTACATAATATTGGCTTGATGTATTGGTTCGCGCCTGACTATTACGCCGGCCGTCGCAGGTTCGAATCTCGCAAGGGGCAAATGTTTGTGTGATGAGCACGAATATTTGTACCTAAGTCATGGATGTTATATGTATTTAAGTATTTATGGGAGACGCCCCCGTCATAATCGTTGTCTGGTACTTCGTAACACAAGGAAGCAAATTCCTTACCACGAAACCAGACAATTGGTGTGTTGTCTGGCGCATTATTATTATTATTCGGTTTTTAATTTTACTTCTCGATGCCTTTACATCGGTATTTTTATGATATTCACGTGCCGGGGCCAAGTGAAATATTATTGGCACAGGGTCTGCATCTCATGCAGCAAAGACACTAAAAACTAGTTTGTCAGTGCTGAAACTTATACCGTTCTGACATTGGCACAGCATCAACCTTCATACATATAATTATAAATGGTTGAATTGTGAACTACATTACATACATTGCTCTGATACTGAATAAGTATCTAAAGTACTTGTGTTACGGAAATCAGACACATCGGCACCTAAGAATTACAATGTAATAGAACTGATAGACATTTTCTTACAGGCGATCAGTATGCCCATATCGGATAACGCAGATGGAATATTGTATGACACCTCTTATCGCTGATAGTGGCACCACAACTTGCGTAAACAATAGAACACGCCGTTCCTCAATCATATTACACAACGCTATAACCTCCAACAATGCTATGTGTATGCAAATTCGCTTGCATATTGCAGATTCACCGCATTGCCTAGTATTTCCCGGGAGAATCGCTAATATATAACCCAACCCTGTAAATGGTACAACAATAATCGTCAGGAAAAATGACTCGACTGTAACAATAGAGCCGTTATGGATATGAGATTTCGGATCCAAGAACGGATAAAAATAAATATAGGTTTTATCGGTATCAGATATTCTTAATATATCTATGGTACGTTTCTTGCCAACGGTGTCGTGCTTATGAATATAGTTTTTTTTATGAATCAGTAATTTACTAGCTAGGGCGTCAAATAGCCAGCATTATGCATTGAAAATCGAACCGATTATTAAATTGTGCATTATTTTCATTTAATTTAAACATTTATTTCAGGCAACAAAGGCCCAATAGATACCTTAAAGACTAACATACATTATGATAACAACATTAATCAGTTAGGTATCAAACGACTGCCGGGAGTCGCATAATAATGGAATTTCTTTTGTGTCTCGTTCACACATACTTGACTAGTTAAAATTATTATTGGGTTAACTACGTATGTAGGAAACTTCAAGTACAACTTTATACACCAAAAATAAAAGCTCTGTTTGAACCAAATGAAAAATTTGATTACTTACCTTTGGCGGAACAACTATAGGCACCAAATTCACCAAAATCACAAATAAATTCTGACCAGTATAAGTTATACAGAATCCTGGGAAATAAAAACTCGAAGCGGATTGGACAGGGTGTTACGCAAGAGTTGTTTGTAACTGAGATTCCGCCACAAGATTTCAGTATTTGGTTTTAGTCGGTATCGATCATCCTACAGATTCGGTCGCCTCACGAAGGATACTTGAAACTGTTTGCTATCTCTCGTTTTTCGGATCCGAAATATTTTTAGTATGGAATTCTTAAAACGATCGGATCCGCAAAACGATTATCGTTTTGACGTATTTCATTTTTCGTAGTAGGCCTCCTGTTTGCTATTTCTCATCCGATCTAGTAGGACAGAAGCAATCGTCATTGGAAACAAGTTTTCATAGTCCATATAACTTTTCATTTAACTTTAAAGTTCTGTCTTATCGCAACTAGATGTACTGTAAGCATTTGTTATTCTGCCTTCTGGAAAATAAAACTGAATGCGTTTGAACTATTCCGACGATAAGGCAATCAAAATTATGACGTTTATCATTACGTAAGTACTTGCATAATCATTTAAATAGAAATATAACTACTTGATTGGTTGAGCTTTTTTCACTATAGAGCTCCAACCCGTCTGCAGCCGTCGATATGCCAGCAGCTGGCCGTCAACACCCTTCAACCTGTCGTTGAAGAACCGCTGGTCACAGCCGTTGCCGTGGCCGCTGTCAGCAACCGTATGAACTACAGACTAAAAGCTCGTTAATATTCTTTATTCTTCTCAAATTACCAGCATATGCATAAATTGTTTCTATATTCCTGAAAATAAAAATAATGTGGATTGTCAGTTTATTTCATTGCACAGTGGCGGGAGCAATACTTACCTCTACATTCATGATTTAAATTTTTTAATCAATTTTGGGAACCAAGAGACGAACGGTCAATTATTGTGTGCATTAAAACTTAACTGCGCTGTTACGAGTGCAGTTTATGTAGTCCATAACTTTTATTTTAACTATAAATTTTGAAATGGCTGTAATTTTTTTACTAACAATTTACTCGTAACAGCTAAAACACGTGTAGTTTTTCGTATTTATTCTGTCTCCGTCAATATTTTCTAGTTGATCTCTCCTATAATGATTTTATATTGTCTTGGCATTCATACAAACATAACATACAATCGCAAGTGTATTAGTCGTCCAATATAGTCCATCGGGCTATGAGAGTGAAAGGAATAGACAGTGCACCTGTTTGCGCACACACTTGTGCACTATAATATGTTCCGCGCAGTTGGTTAGTCGTTGTGACTGGCCACCGTAGTCGAAATCAGCTAGGGGGACTATTAGTCGTCCAATCCTTTGCTAGCTGCATAAAATGTTGCTATTTCTTTGTACATTCCCACTTTTCCCAATCTCCTTTAGCAAAAACATGCTTGCTTTGCTTCTTGTGCGCTCAACTCGTGTCTAGTCTTCCTGCAACATCATTGCGACTGTGTCAAATTTAATCCGTAATGTAGAGCCATGAACCGGCAGAGAATCCGTATCAAACGGTTGGGGTTATTCTGTTTGCTGCAATAAGCTCGCTGCAGTGTCGGAGAATCGGGCCACTAGGGATGCGCGTTGGAAAACTTAAGCAGTAATCTTAGAAGAAAGTATTATGTTAGATGTAACGATAGTATAGGAGAACGTTTCAGAACTTGTACTTATAAAATTTTAAACAAATTTAAGCACTGAAGCTTCTGTAAACTACATTCATCTTTACTTGTCCAACATTGTAAACAATCTCTTTGTAACTTTTTGATATAATATCAGCAAATAGAAATAATTTACTATTAAATTGAAAAAGAAGTTTCTTGTTTTAAAAAATTTTTTTCGCTAAAATGGAATGTCAAGATCGTTTACAATATTCGACTATAGGTAAACCGCGGAACTAAGACGTTTCTGACGTCACTTTTGTTGTATTTTTCTCACAAATAAAGCACTGCACATTAATAATATGAATTAAATGTTCTTCGATTAGGTAATTGAAATATCGTTTAGTTCATACCAATGATGAGGAGTACATTGATTGGGAGGGAAATGAAAACAAAGGCGACAAAAGTGACGTCAGAAACGTCTCAGTTTTGCGGTCTACCTATAGTGCAGAAAAACGGACTTCAGTAATACCTTACAAGCGAAATACATAAGTTAGTTTTTTTATAGTATTTCAAATCTCATCTTTTTGATGCATCAAAAATTAAAAGCTACTAAAGTAAGTATGTGTACACCGTACGTTCGCACTATCATGGGAATCAAACCTAAGTAAAGTAAACCTTACATAAGTATCATACAAATAGCGCTTTCCGTCTTTGGTTGAACACATGTAACGACACGCGAGTGTCTTATTTCAGAACTTGCCTTGTCACATCGATAATTAACAAATTAACCACCCGGATTCAGCGGTTTCCTGCATAAAATAATCACGACACTTCACACCACATGTTACGTGTCGATAGCGTAATCAGCGGTAATAATTAACGCATCGACACGATAGGTTTTCACCTCTGTAATCGTGCCTGTGTTTGTGTTTTTATTTATTTATAGGACCTTAATTGCAGACGATAGAAAAGGATATTGACATATTATGTTTCCAAGACAGGCTGGCATGGCCATAATGTATCTTGCAATAGGTATTAAGTTTAATCTATCATTGTAGCGTTTTTACTTAATATCTGCTCGTAATCTGGCCTGAGGCGAACTGGTCCTGCAGTTTTCGTGAAAGACGCGTTGGTAATAACGTTAAGTAGTGCAGCGTGAGAACTTCTAACGACAGAAAATATGATTCTAAATAAAATAAACATAATGAAGACATAAAGCACAGATTACAGAATAGTCCAGCTCCAGTCCTCACTACTAGCAGTGGACAGCGCTTGCATCAATTTCGGCCCCGGCGGACAGCACTAAGGAACCATTTCTACCAAACTCTCTACAACCCGGCAAATAGTTTCTCTCGAAACGTTTCCAGGGATTTCCATGTTATTGTCCAGTCTTGCTTCGCCACTCATATTTTTATTTACATTTAATTTCGCCAGTTGCCTCGCTGTCCTGCTGACCGCATACTAAATTGTGTTACGCCAACTTACGACCCGACGTACTGAAAACGAAATGCAAGAATAAAATTGAGTTAACTTTAAAAAGTAAAGAAGATAATACTTAAAAATAGGTATGCAGGTTGTCTTGTTGTTTGCACAGCGCAATAAAGAGATTTAAGGTATAATTAATTGGTGCATGAAGTAGTTTAATAAAATTATAATAAATAATGACCATACAAGAAGCTCGTAATTCTGTGTAACATTATTATTCAATGAAAACTTAGTTAAAAATATATAAATTGAAACGTTACCTAACATTAGCTTTTTTCTTTATTTTATCGAGGACGTTATTCTATTTACTACAATTTGTTGAATGATCCCTTCATTTACTGAAGCACATCAGCTTAACAGGGCCTAGAACTATATATCTTAGTCCCATTTCGTGGTAAGTGGGAAAAATGCTTAGTTTTCTTCTCAACCGAGACGCGTGTCAGTCAAGCTTCCGAGTTTTTCTTTTACACAGACAAAATGAATAAAATTAATGCAGTAGGCTCACTAATCTTTCTTTTCTAAAACTGTTTAGGTAGGTATACAATTTCACAAGAAGGAAACCAAAAACCACTACTAAAAATTAAGTTACACCTAGATGAGCCATGAGTGAATATGAGACGGTTAATTTGACTTTACCTTGTTTGATATCAAGTTATCAATGTGACATTTAAGTCAAATGTATTTGATTTAAAATATTAAAATACGATTACAGCTAAAGATGTAGGTACTCGGAAAAGTCTACTGCCTCAATAGTAAAATCAATATCACGTAGGTAATTTGAAACACGTATTTTTTATTCCTGTATCAGATCAACCCCCACTCTAAATTCTGTTGGAAAGTGTACTTTCTGCGTAGCAGCTCTGTTGTGATTAAAGTGTGAGATGTGAACGCACTCGATAAAGGAACTTATTTATTTAGGGTTGTCGCCATCTCTGTAATTCATGGAGCAAATATTTACGGCGCTCAAGCATATCGTGGCAAGTTTTTTTAGACACCAATAATAATGTGAAAATGTTACTGTATACGTTTGAGTGTTATCAGGTGCCTGAGGATCATAATGTAATGAAAGATCTACAAAGATAAATCTCATTTTGATTGTTTAAAAATAATTTGAACGGCAGATAATATAGACTGAACTATTTATTATCTAAATTCAGAGAAGTGAAACAGTGAGCGAAGGAGCGATTTGGGATGAATCATGTCAGTTTTATAAAAAAAGACAATCAATGACACATTATTTTGTTTACGACGCGTTTGGTGTATTTTAGCGCTCCTGACTATTACGCCGGCCGTCGCGGGTTCTAATCTCGCAGGGGGCAAATATTTGTGTGATGAGCACGAACATTTTTTACCTTTGTCATGGGTGTTATATGTATTTAAGTATTTATGGGAGACGCCCCCGTCATAATCGTCGTCTGGTACTTCGTCCCACAAGGAAGAAAATTCCTTACCACGAAACCAGACAATTGGTGTGTTGTCGGCGCATATTAATTTATTTTTATTTTGTTTATTTAAAGACTAATGCACATGTAACGAAGTTTTATAAGTCAATAATCGATACTCGAGTAGATACTCGTTTATATCATACTAACTTATACTATTTCTACCGATAAAACAATATTTCTTCCCAAAGAAAAGACCTTCAGAGATCCAAAGCTTTCGAAATGAGTTAATTCACAGAAAAATATATAAGTAAACAGTTGGATAAAAAAGAAAACATTTCATTTGTATCGTTCCTTTCCACAACATTTGCAGTTTTCGTCGTAATGTACCTATCAAGCGTTGAAAAATGGTAGCGTTTTGCGAAAGTGGCGCATCGTTTTTTCCTCTTTCCCGCTAATTTACTTAGCTATTCATCATGCGACCGACCCGAATGGGACGGAATATGTTTTGCTCCAAATTATGAAAGCGGCACACCTAGTCGTCTAATTTCGTACAAATAAACAGTAAGTCCGCTTATGTATGTACTTATTCCAGTTATGTTAAGGTTATCAACATGCGAGTTCAGTGAGAGCTATTACAATAAAGTCTTGAGCACGCAATAATCATACAAGGTACAAAGATTAAAAATAATGAAAACTGCATCCTCCTAAACCTTTTCGCGTTTCGGAAAACCCAGTTTCACGGCACTGGTGGATGTGGACGAAGTTTTAGTAGCCCAAAGGCGCAGGAGTTCCACATAGCTACTGAAAGCCAAATATATTTTACGATTGCAATAGCAGGCTTTACCTCCCGGTGCCTAAAATAAGTGTAACTGTTGGTTTCCGGAGGAGTGACTGCTGCTCCATTCTGTCGTAGTCCATCGCGTGACCTAAATATAATTTCAACATTCACCGAGCACGTCCTACCAACAAACGCAGCAATTCACCAGAAAATTATGTTATTGAAACATTATGTGACTGTTTTCCTAGAGACTGTTATTTTTGGGAGACTCGTTTTTGCAGATGAGAGCGAGCCGTTTTGTGATAGTTAGGGATTTTCAATCTTTTGGTGTCGTACTTACAAGTGGTCCACTTGTAAGTTCCTAAAACCATCAGGATTCACAAACAAAGTAGATACTGATAAATAAAAAATAAATACATATAGCTTTATGCACAATTTTCATCGGCTTCCGTGTGTCAATAACAATATTGCACATCAGTTAAGAGGACCTGTAAAATGCTTAGTGAAACACCATCAAAAGGTGATTAAACGTCAATATCAGTAAAGTTTAACGAACCAAATGACCTGATAGCTCTGACGTGTTGACATCACCATAATTAATATGTGAGAAGCGTCAGCTCAGAAGTAATTAAAACTATAATAATAACGGAGTTTTAAGCATTAGGACGGATAATTTATGGGGAGAGTTCAGAAACATGCCTCGGGTTTTTGATGATATTAATGTGAGAGAATATGAATGAGGTGTTTCGGAGAAGTGACAGGACATGATTTGAAAATCAATATAACTTTTACAATTTATTTTGCTCGTCCTCGATAAGCTTGATGCTTTAAACCGTTATTGAATAAGGGTTGTGCGAAAATGTTACGGTAAACGATAATCGGGGTACAGGTTTTGTTTGCCGTAGGTTGAAAGGATAAACAAGAGAGGCAAAAAAAAAACAAAAGGAATAAAAAAATGATTTGCAGTATTTACTCTTGCATGGATATCCTTGTATATACGTCAACACTACTAAGTGACATTTACAAAATTTTGCAAAAGAGTGCCTGTCTATAAACTCATGAGCTACTGGACCGATTTTAACCATATTATTTTTAATAGAAATTTACATTATTAGTTAGTACTGTAATATAAATACATTACGGACTCTTGCCTCTTTATTTGTGTTTTTAGATTTAGATTCGTATCAGACAACTGTATGGTCATCATCATCACTTTTATTTTCTGCAACATGTAAAAAAAAAAACTTCGTCGTTATCTATTCTTTGTGAAACCAGTTTCCGGCCACCCCATTGGTATCACGTACGGCCAAAAGCATCTCAAGCTCATCACTGCAGTATCCTCTGCAATTGTTATAGGGTTTATTTTTCATCAGAACTGTACAATTTGATGTGCTCACGACGTACGTTACTTATCGTAACGCACAGTCGTTTGCCATTACGCGCTAGTGGTGGAAACAGGATAGAGCTGCGTTACGACACCCTAACGGTAACAGCAAAATCTCCGCGCTCTGATGGAGCATTAGCAAAGAATAAACAAAGTATAGAAGGTATATGTCATGCACGTGACGTATTCAAAAGTGACCGTGAATTTCGAATCGATTCATAACGTTCGATAAACCTTTCGGCTTGGGTTTCGACTAGATTTTCCATTCATTTTTAAATTAATATCGTAGTTTGAAAGGATGTTGATATGTCAGTTCGGTAACAAACAAATATGAATAAATAAAATAATAAATATTGAACACCAATCACATACATTGCTCTGATCCCAAAGTAAGTAGCTAATGCACTTGTGTTATGGAAATCAGACACAACGATGGTACCCCAACACCCAGATCCGGGACGATATAGAAAATTTTGATTTCTACATTAACCCGACCGGGAATCGAACTCGGGACTTCGGAACGGCGACGCCTTGAAACCGAGCGTGCTTAGCCACTACACCACGGAGGTCGTAAAAAAAGGTTAACCAAATAAGGCAGATTACCATGGCCAGTGATTGCACATATAGATCATAAATGAAATCTCAATAAAATACCAAAATAATCTAATCCAAGAAAATAGGAACACCCTTCCCTATACGTATAATAGAGTGCCTTACTAATATAACCGCCATGCACTGCAAAAACCTCGCTGGCGGGCTTCATGGCTTTAGGTATAATACCAACATTCTGTTGCGTAGTTATAAACCCTGCCATTACCTTAAAAGCTCCGCAAACAGTCCTGACTACGATTGAACAACACTCGGGCCATTTTTTCCACGTCTAGTCCCACCGTGTTAATAGCACTTGTAAACTACACTTCTTTTTGTTTTCCAAGAAACTGGAGACGATCAAAGTAGGCAATCGGTGGGGAACGATTGATTCCATGTTCGGTAAACGAAAAAGTTTTTATATAATTTTCGAATTTGAAGATATTTTTACATTAAATAAAATATTATTTTGGTAGCGGAGTAGCGGAGGTACGGCCGTCAAAATAAACTCTCTGCGGGGTCGGCCAATCAGATGGCCCACTTGCTTTTTGACTTATGACCTTAAATATGTTTTGACATATATAATTTTGAATGTATATTCGGTTCCGTTTGTCAATAAAATAAAAACTTTGTGACTGTGAAACTCTCCCGTATGTCCAAGGGTCCAAAAATCCCATACTGCGTAACGTAGGCTTTGACCTGCGTTACATACTATTTGGACTTTGACCTTTAACTGGATATTTCATATTCATTTAATTTTGTTTACATTTCCATTGCTATTGTTTGAAAATTCCTATTATAGCTTGAACGGTTGAAATAAAAAATCCTTGCGTCCATCTGTCTTCCGAGAACGTGGAAAGGGATTTTCCGGGTGATTCTCTCTGATTCCACGGACTTTTGTATCCAACAATAACGTAAAATTCTTCGCTCACAAACCTACCTTGGAGTGCTGTCGATTTTTCATCCCTAATTGAATTCCGTGTCAGAAGTCATTTAGATCGCGTGTTACATTCCAAATATCTCACAACGAAAGAATGTGAAGGATGGCCTAACCCGAAAGGTTTTTCATTTTGGGCCCCTCTGCCCTTTGTTCGCGTTGTATGTTTTTCTTTAGAATTCGAAAGAACTGACAGCAACTGGGCAGTGTCATAGACACAGAAAAGGACTTTTGATATATTTTAGGTTAGTGAATAGAAAAATTACATTCTTTTCACGATTTTTGCAAGTGCGCTAACAATTCTGTAGAAAGTATGTGCGTTTAGGGTATGATTATTTTACCTATAGCCTACGACCACCTTCTCAAGGAAATGCACATAACATTACACTATATATAAACGAACTCTCCAAAGTAATAGTTACAAGGCTTACTTCAGGATTAATAGATTTATCCAGATAATCTAACCCATGTTATATGCTCAGGATCTTGTACCAAGGTATTAGGGTAATAAGATTAGGTTCTCAAAGCCACACTCATTCGATTTGTATTCATCGAATCTCGCCTACGAGATGAGGATTAAAACGTACCTTTTAGGTGACGTAGGTATTCCTAAGCTAAGTAGGATGTTAGGTAAATTCACTCGCTAACTCATTATTTACAAGCGCATTGAAACGTAACCCTTTAGTGCGTGCGTCGAAAAATTGGCAGAGTGATTACTAAAGGTCTACATCGTTGACATCAATCTATCTATTTACTACATCGTAGCATATCATTTGTGCTAGAAACGTTTCAGGCAAAAAAAATTGTCTGTTGCGTAACTAATCAACACTGTTGCGTGTCATGCTCGGAGCGTGTTAGCACCGGCAAAATACACCCTCCCTCGCTCTCGCTCACTCTCCATATAAGGGTGAGACAGAACGCTGACAATCCATTCAGTGGGCATAGTAGAGCGTATCGTGTATGATACGGTGTAATGTAGTGGGCCCAGACTAAAACCTTAATGGTTATGAAAAAAAAACTTGGAACACTAAAGTAATTAATTACGCATCACCTAGCATTCAAAGATACTAATTATGTAAGCGCTGACAAATAAACAATGAATGAATGCAATCACATCGCTATGCTCTTGCTACCTATTTAGTTATCTAATCAACCTTGTGACAGGTAAGAATATTTTGCTGTCAATTTCATACATAAATGACAGCAGTAAGCCCTTCACATGAGAGCGACTCGCTGCTGTCGCTCTAATGAGAATGCGCACTTATTCTTAAAATCTAACTTACAGTTTGAAATCAGAGTAGGTATATGACTTTATATTTTAATCAAAAACTAATCAAGGCGTAAACTGTAACTCTATTTGTTTGTTTCAGGTTTGGGCGAGTACACACAAATTAAGATACACCAGGCTTTAACCTCACAAAGTAACGCCTGATTCTATTAATTGTACCAGGCTTCTTACTACTGCATGTTGAAATTAAAGGGCATACCTATTAGCGCACGTTTATTCAGGTTAATCAGTCAATAAGGCATCACAAAGATCGATTGTTAGATTTTATGAAATCTTTCACGATCTATAAGTATACGCACCATGAATTTACTAATAGTACCGCAATAACAGCGTCTTTAGCGCTATGAATGAAACCCAAGCCTGTAGCTACTGTAAAGTTGTATATTGTGTTTAAATAGGTGGAATGGGATAGTCAGAGGCTGTTGTACCTCTCTGCACTGTAAGAGAGAAGTTTCAGTTTCTATTGAATTTCTTGGTCTAGGTAGCCTCTTATGTGGGACGAAACGGTAGTTTCAAGGAGCTTTTGTCATGAATATTAATGTCAAGGTATCGTCCGAGGACATTTCGTCTCTGCGGATGGCAGAATAAATTAAATAATCCCTATAGAATTTTGACTGCTGCCTTTGAATAGAATAAATATTAATTGAGGCAATTGTTGTTGCTAATAGCTTTATCATTTGACGTCGAGCTCGACGTAGTGAAAACAGAAAGTTTAATTAGTTGATCTTAAATCATATTAAGATTCGCCGAGATGTTTCTGCGGTGTAAATTAGAGAACACAGTGTTTCAAAGGTAAATTAATTACCTAGCTGTTGACTCAAGCGCGAATCGAAACTGTAGTAGGTATGTGTATACTGGCATCGCGTAAAAGCGATCGTGAAAAATTTTTAATGTACTTATGTTAGGTTAAGTACACTGACTTGGCAAATTGGTCTCTACCTACAAATATATGAAAAAGTAAGTTGGTTCTGAAATAGAAAACCACACCTGAAACATTATTATAAACGATTCTATACATTTTAAAGCATTCTTCATCTATTTTGTCAATAATAGATTTCGCAAATCATTGCATTACAATTCGAGCACAAATTACATTTGTCACTGCCCACAGATACTATTCATGATTGGCTAATAAAGTAATCGAATAGTTTATAAATTGAGAAGTTCGATTTCAAATTGAAAATGCTCATATATATACATTTTTAAGTAACGCACTTAGATTTCATTATTTATGTTAAATTCAATAAGTAAAGTAAGATTTGAATTCTGTAGCCTCGCTTGGACCAAAAACTGCGATGAAATATAGTAACAGCGTTAGCACAATTGTGATGACGTTGTTTATTAACTTACTTATTTTTTACGCAGGAAGTATACAAGGAATAATTAAGAGAGCTTTTTAACGATATGCTGGTTGAAGGTCTAGGTAGGCAGTTTTCTGTGCAAACGTGCTTTATCGAATCTTCATCTTGAGTTAAGATTCTGCCAAGTGTTTTTGTTTTTTAGCTACAAAAATAAATGGTTCTTGACGTTATAAAAAAGAAATATAATGTAACTTGGTAATAATATTCCGTCCTCGTTTGTCCACGCGCCATACTGTGCTTAAAGCAGACCGTCAAATATTACACTGATCGAAAAACGCCTGTGTATGCGTGCTTTCTCGACTTATCGAAGGCTTTCGACCGTGTCGGCTACAACCTGCTGTGGGACAAGCTTCGGAACATACATCTCCCTCAGGAACTCATCACCTTGTTCCAGTATTGGTACGCACACCAGTCCAACACCGTCAGGTGGGCGAGCACAATGTCAGACACATATCGGCTCGAGTGTGGGGTTAGACAGGGTGGCTTGACATCTCCAACCCTGTTTAATCTTTACGTTAACGACCTGATTGTGGCGCTCAGCAGCCATCGTGTTGGATGCCATATTGATGGGGTATGTGTTAACAACTTAAGCTATGCGGACGATATGGTGCTGCTGAGCGCCTCGATCTGCGGTCTACGGAAGCTTATATGCGTCTGGTCACGGTTTGCTGTATAATGTTAGCAAGAGTCAACTCATGGTCTTCGAGGCTGTAGGTGCTAAGTGCCCAGACTCGGTTCCCCTGGTTAGGATGAACTCAATTCCTTTGCAAAGGGTTACTGAATTTAAATATTTGGGGCACATACTCACCACCAGCCTCGACGATCACGTTGATATGGAGCGGGAGCGGAGAGCGCTGTCGGTAAGAGCGAATATAGCTCGCAGGTTCGCCAGGTGCTCAAGAGCGGTCAAAGCCACGCTCTTTCGGGCGTATTGCACCTCGCTCTATTCGTGCAGCCTGTGGGCTAGTTATACGGCAAAAAGCTACGGCGCTCTCCGCGTCCAATTCAATAATGCGTTCAGGGCGGTGATGGGGCTGTCCCGATTCTGCAGTGCCTCGAGTATGTTTGCGGAAGCACGCGTTGACTGTTTTCACTCGACTATGCGCAAAAAAGCTGCATCTTTGGTGCGCAGAGTCCGGGCCAGCTCCAACACCGTCCTGGCGATGATAGCTGCAAGACCGGATTCGTGCTACATTTGGCATTGTTGTGAGAGGCATGGCACTGTCCCGATGCCAAAAAGGATGTACTGACTGGTATTTTAGGTTAAAATGACGTTTATGTACTATTCTAAATTATAATTTCAATGTTATTTATTTAATTTTGCCAATTTATTATAGTGACATTTGTATTTAAATTTAAATTTAATTAATATCAAAAAGTGACATTCCTTTGTTTTTAATTTAATTTAAATGTAATTTTAGTAAAGTGTTAAATAACTTTATGGGTGTAATTTGCCTGAAATAAATAAATGATTATGATTATAATAGATAAAAATAACGCTATGACTCCAATAATAGATTGTTATAAGGATAGCTGTGACGTCATTTCTAGGTAGGTAGCTGTAAAAGCAATAAATTAAATAAAAAAAATTTTGATTATGACGTAATAAAAAATTATAAGGTTTTCAAGTTTCACGTAGGGTTTCTTTACTATATATGATAAAGAAATCTGAACGTTGTCACTATAGAAATTAATACCTATGTAATTAACAAACTAAATGTAGAAAAATCCATATTATTTATATTCACTGCTAGAAAGCTCAAACTTCAACCCTAGTTATTTGAGGAAGAAACATAACAATTTGCAGGGCGCTTGTGATTTTGACAGCTAATATTAGTGTGTGCTCGGTTCGAGGGCAGATGGCTCGACCCCTTCCTAAAACACTGGGACTTTTTGCATCGATACTAAGGCGCGTTTTGAAAACGCGCGACAGCATCGCGACTCACGCAATGAACTGATTTAATTTGAAGAATGCAGTCTCGCGTTAGTATCGATGAAGAAGCGCGACTGCATCGATGCTAATGTGCGTTAGTATTGATGCAGTCGTCAATATACAGTACATTATTTGTCAATATCCAGCTTCTGATCCCGACTACATCGCTGCTAAAAGTCGCAGTGTGCAAAGGGTATAAAACATTAAGTATTTTTTTCCAGCCATCCTTGTTCCTCACGCTAGATATTCTTTGGTGATTGAAAGAGCTAGCAGAGTAGGGTTGGTACCGTCCAAATAGCCTCCAGGTGGCAATCAGACGACAAATAACTACGCCTTCTGCAGGTTCGTTATATGAAAGACGTCTTGTGATTTCCAATCTGGAGGAAATGATTGAAACACTTTTAGTATTGTAAAATATTGCAGCCGCTGTGTGATTAAACCTGAGTAAAGGTTTTTCGTTTGAATCGTTATATTCACTAATTAAAGCTTCGTAGAATTAATCATCCCTTAAAATGTTTACCAATGAAATAAAAACAACATCTTGGAGAATATTTAGACGGACTCATTTGCAAACATACACTGCCTTTCGCCAAATAATCAAACTAGGTTTGAACCACTGATAAAATATAACATGGCTAAATTAAAATCAGCGTTAATGGAGCCAACTGACATAAAGGTGACATTCATTTCACTTCAGCTCTTATTTATTTATTTGTGGTAAAACGTGTGTCTAGTTGCTGAAATTTATGATATTACCACTTACTATTTCGTTATATGGACACACCAAGATGTTACGCGTGTCCACATTGAGAAAATTTATTTAACTTGCTCTATTTGGACACGCGTAAAAATCTTGGTGTGTCCAGATGATGACATAATAAGTGATAATATTTTTAAGTTTCATCATCTAGACACACGCGTGTCCATTCACTTGTGTCCAGTTGGTGTATAACCAACACGTTACCAAATTAACGCTTACCGCCTTGTAAACTCGATTTGAAAGTTGTATTCTATGTATGTATTTCAACAAAATATAACAGATAGGTAACTCAATCTAGAATGTGTTTACGTTACGTCATGTTATTTATTAGGTTTGGATAACCGTGACCAGTCTCGTGTGATTGCGTAGCCTGCACTCTTCGCTTATTTGTGTGGGCCTGTAATCGAATACTGGACTGCATTCACTATGGACTTAGAGGGGAATTGATAGGAGTTGATGAAATAGAAATAGGAATGAAATACTCAAAATACATACTTTGTGTAAAAAGTCAGTTTTATTTATTTATTTATTTATACTTTATTGCACAACCAAAAACTGTACAAAAGGTGGACTTAATGCCGTATGGCATTCTCTACCAGTCATACCTTTGGGCTAAGCAGAAATGATTGTGGGCGGTGCGACAAAGAAATGTATTTAATCTATACTAATATTATAAAGCTGAAGAGTTTGTTTGTTTGTTTGTTTGTTTGTTTGTTTGAACGCGCTAATCTCCGAAACTACTGGTTCGAATGGAATAACTCTTTTTGTGTTGGATAGTCCTGTTATCGAGGAAGGCTATAGGCTATATAACATCACGCTACGACCAATAGGAGCAAAGATATAGTGGTAAATGTATAAAAAACGGGAGAAAGAAGTCACGATTCCACGCGGACGAAGTCGCGGGCAAAAGCTAGTTATTAATAAGTATCAGTTATATGCAAGGCTCATATAAAGTTTGCATTTTTCGCGTACCCAAAAAAATGATGGTCTGATTTTATTAGCTGGACTGGGTACATTTCAGGGAAAAGAGTGGTTTCAAAAAATGATTGAAAGTCTCAATTCTTAGTGAGACTAATTTATTAGTATATTGAACCTAAGATTATTAATTTATATAAAAATATTTCTAAAAATACTCTAATTATTTATTATTACAATTAAAATATATATAGACTAGATTATTTACACGAATGTTTGAATTCATCGAAACAAAGTTGAATAAACATTTAAATAATCCGTAATAGTTCTTTTAATGAGTATCAAATTGCTTTCATTAATGAAATAAAATAAGACCGCTAACTGCAATAATATTCATCAAAAATATTAATGAAGTTATTTTTTAATCAAACCTGTGGCGATGCACATGACAACTCAACTCGGCTCCGCATAATATGTTTTATATTTATTTATATACGACAAGCGTGCGTACTTCTTTCTAATTCAGTACAATAATATAATCTACATTTATTTCCACACTGCGTTCATTGGTCAAGTACGTATCGTATTTAAGCCGGTAAGTATATGCTACGCGTCAGTGCTGCTACCTCCTTCCTCACTAGTTGCTGTGAAGTAACTCAAGCCGCCGACAAAGTTAGCGGCATTCAGCAAGTTGTGTCGCCAGTACTTATGTTATTACTTGAGCGACTCAATTCGGGCGCTGACTCAGCCATTCAGCTTCTTGCTGTGTTTAAACGATTATTGCAAGACCGTATGCAAATAAACACTACAGATATAACAAACAAACGTCCTCTGCCGCGTCTGTTTGTACGTTTGCCTGTTTGAGGTAAACTCCACTCACATAACTAGCGTGATAAATGTTTCCATGAACATGTTACATAGGTAAGTTTCACCATGGAAGTAACATCAGACTGTCTATTTTTCTACGCTTGACGTACAAAGATGTGACTCATAGAATTAGTCCAATACCAAATTTACTTCCAAATTAACTCCCCGTGATTAATGAAAGTGGCAATGTCGTAAAAAACTTCATTTCCTAGTTTTTAATGTGGTCTCTTCAGGAAAAGTAATCAAGAAATGCCTTTTCCCTTCACTCATGCCCACAATAAAGCGGGGCTGCTAACCAATTTCAATGACAAAGGGCAACTTGAAAATCGCTATCGAAAAAGGCTGAATCAGGTTTTTTCCACGATGTCATCTCGCTAATGAACACATCACGTTAAATAAACTCACTTAAGGAATGAAATAGGCAAATACGAATCGAGTCTTAAAGCAGCGTTTGCTTAGAAGATAAAAACAGATCTAAATTTCGAAATGAAGCCACTAAATTAATTATTCATACGCGAAATGGCGGAGCTCGCAATCAATAGCAGCCAGCAGATGATGAAGCCGAATTTCAGCAAATGGAATTCTGCATATTTATACGGAAACAAAAAACGAATCCGGGAAGATACTGGGCTTAAGGAAACATTACACGTGGGCCGCGCGTCGAGATTGTGCATATTTGATACTGACGCATTTCCAGAGATATTACCGCAGACGAGAATAAAATAAAGGAACTCCCGGTAAGCACACCCGTAGGTAATAAAGATTATGTTCTTAAAGCCGTGTGTACAGTGGCAGGTATCCGGAGCTGAGGGCCGGGGCTCGAATATTACAGCTCATAAATTAGAGACGAGGCAGTAACATTCCCTCAGTCTCGTTTGCTTCAGATGGCAATTGTCCCAATATTACATGGTCATAAATTGACGCTGCGCTCGCACGGTACGTATGCTAATGTCATGTAGCTAAGGTGGAGCAAATTTTTATTATGATTGCTATTACCGTTCAGTGCCGAGGGGTTTTCTCAACAGATTTTTATGCTACATGTTTTTGCATGCTATTAATTTCCAATATATGCCAGATAACGCACATGAACCTATTTCAGTAGTTATTAGTCTACCGTAGTATCGACTGAATACACATATTCACTATATCTAGTCTTATATAATCGGGTATGTAAACAGAATCACATAAATATTTAACAAACTTAAATACTTAACAAGCAGTGGAACTGTGGAAGTAATATTCAGTCGTATATCTATTCACTTATACAAGTAAAAAATATCTAAGTTAACATATTTGAAATTTAAAACTAGACTAGTGTTTCCCCGTTACTTCGCTTGCGCAAAAATCGTTTATCGGACTTTTCCCGTCAATACGGGACTATACGTGGGAAAAGTCTATCCTATTTCCTGCCTAGTTTCTCGAACGCCTCGTTTATAAAAGTTGGTTTCAAATAATGAAAAAGTATTAAAACCTATAGAGGTACCTCTGTTTACCTATACCTATTGTTCTCATTTGATTGATAGGGACGAGGGATAAGCTGGAATTAGAAGGGATTATATTACGTTGGTTCCAAAATAAACGAGCTATAGATTCTCAGAAGGCGATTACTGACCTCTATATTCCTGAATGTTTAGTTTTCATAGCTCAGTAAGCCAAATAAAAACTCATCGTCCTACTCGAATCCAACGCAAAACAGTATCACTAAAATATCAGGTGCACAGTTTTATGCCTCTTTACATTCGCATGCAAACCGAATATTGCATAGTAATGAAGTCATACAATATTTGGGCGGATCTGAGCTCGATAAGCCTACAGTTTTTTCTGGTTTATCGAAAATGTATCGCTGACGCTGTGATTGAAACGGCTTTTATTAAAACGTTGCTATGGGTGGCGGGCCGAAAGAGATGGATTATGGTAATTTTGTAGGCCATAAACATCTGCGACGTGGCCATTAATACATTTTACGAGTTTTTGTAAAGTTTTTTGAGAGGCATCTTGGTGCTTTTAGCAAATGCAAACTGCCTATGAAACAATAAACTTAATTTACAAATCGTGTAGAAGTTATATATCTAATCCGTTTCATTATTTAGTCAATTATATATAATTTTGTATGTAATTTATATAAGTCTAATCACTACCCTGCTTACTGCATGCTGCGTGTAAAATGTTCAAGTAAGTAGTTAGTTTGTAGTTAGTTGTTGTTTTTTAATTATAGTAGATATAAGTTCTTTTTTTCTTTTATTTATTTTTTCGGTTAAGGATTATTTATATGTAAATTACATATTTTCTGTTATTTAATAAATGAAACAATCGAAATTAGTTAGTAACAGAACTATCAAGTTACTGAAAGTGCAGTGTGATGCAGTTCATTTCACATGAAAAACGACACTGTGCCTCCACACGGGTTCGATAAAATTAGATCAGAATGAAATGTTTGAATTCCATTTTCAAGGTATGTGTGTAGAGACCGCGTTTCGTTCGAAGGCGTCCGTTAACATATATCTAACTATATAATGTGGATATGTTACATTAGACGTACTCGTAACTACCAGAAACTAATCAATCTGGGGAGTTTGGTTGGAATATGCCGAATTGAACGAATTTATGAACCACGGCATAATAATACAGATTTCTACTAATTAAATAAATAAATAAATAATATTGGACACCAATCACATACATTGTTCTGATCCCAAAGTAAGTAGCTAATGCACTTGTGTTATGGAAATCAGACACAACGGTGGTACCACAACACCCTTAAATCTATAAAATAGGCTTGGCAATTTTCAATTCGATAAGTAAAAAATTTGCTTACATGAATTTAAATAGTTATTACATAGCCACGCACAAGTAATATTTTTTTTGCTCTTTAGTTTTAACTTTAGTTTTAATTTGATTTGTATTTGTTAATTATAGTTTAACACCGTTTATCTACCTACGCAATCTGAGTGACGCACAGGTGTAACATCTTAGGACATTAGTCCAGTTTCTCTTAGTTTTTTAAATCCTTTGTACTATTTTTTAGGGTTCCGTAGCCGAATGGCGAAAAACGGAACCCTTATAGTTTCGTCAAGTCTGTCTGTCTGTCTGTCTGTCTGTCTGTCTGTCTGTCCGTCCGTATGTCACAGCCACTTTATTCTGAAACTATAAGCATCACATTGCTGAAACTTGGTAGGTAGGTGTATTTAGTTCACCGCTTTCCGATTCAGATACAGAAAGTAAGAAAAAATAATATTTAAGGGGGGGCTTCCATACATGAAACTAAAACCTAAAAATTTTTTTTTACTCAAACCTTTGCGTTGGGGTGTCTATGGATAGGTCTTTTAAAATGATGTTGAGGTTTCTAAAACCATTTTTTCTAAAAGTGTAAGGTTTGAGATATAAACGCTTCCAAAGTGTAAAATGGGCGTCCCCCCCCATCTAACTTTTGAACTAAGAAAGTGAAAATTTTGAAAAAAATATATGATGTAGATCTCAATAAAAACTTTCAACGAAAATTGGTTTGAAGAAGATCGAACCAATAGTTTTTGAGATATTGCACATTTTTATCAACCGCAAATATAACTTTGTCTTTCATACAAACACTATGAAAAACAAAGTTATTTTTTCTATTATTATATATTGTGTATATGTGTGTATTATATATTGTGATGTTTTCGTTAAGTGAAAGTAAGTGGACCCTGAATTTAGTTAAGGGTGGCACGGAACCCTCAGTGCGCGGGTCCGACACGCACTTAACCGGTTTTTATGATTAATGTCTGTTCATGTTACCAATAAAATAAAATAAATAAATAAACATGATGAAATCACCCGAGTGGTAAAATATTTCTGAATTTTTAAATGCGACGAACTATAGGGAATAGTAAATGCAATTTTTCCATGTGAAATTAGATTTCTAAGTTACAGCCATCAGCATATTATACTATTGAAATAGTGAGTGGATCCGAGAGCTGTGTAAAGTAGTCGCTTTCTAACATCTAACATTGATGACGCGAATTAAATTCTCCAGGGATAGGTATAGGAAGTTAGAAGTGTGATTTTATCTTAAGCTTTTATAAATAATAGTACTTATAATATTTGCAGGTATAGTGGAGGATATTCCCTTATTTACGCCATTGCTTACATTTTATGCCTTAAAGACCTTAACCCTTTATTCTTTCACCTTTCATATGGGTAATTTAAATGAAGTAAAATTGAGAAGTAGGACTACGTAGTACCAGAAACATATTTATTTATACACGTTAAACTGTGATAAAGCTTCCAATTCCACGCGGATTTCATGGAATCGTTTGTCAGTATACCCGCAAAAGTTGTAACTGGAACAAAATGTTAAACGACCGTCATAAATCCGGGAGTAATTAACTCCAATTTGTTACTCCGCCATTTTTTTAACAATCCAGCTTTGTCCGTCGAAATGTACAAAACAAACAGGTGCATTTAAAGGCATCTCACTTTCATATACTTACATTTAGACTGGCAACGGGTCGGAAGCAACTTAATAGGATAGGGGGTGGATCACTAAAAAATGGGTCTCGCATGTAATATCGCAAAACGCTCTTTTTTACGATTCCACTTCACTCAATAAAGGCTAGAGTTGAACCCTTTTCCATAATGTATGTATAATCTCGTGTTATTTTATTTCGGGAACGCGACCGTAAAAGTGGTTTTAGGTTGTATTGAACTGATCACAGATATATTTTGTGTTTTACGAATGGTTGGAGAATGGTGTTCTCTTGAAATCACGTTTAAATCTTTTACTAAACATTGTGAATCCGCTTACTATCTTATGTTTGAACTTATAAGCTGTTTGGACGAGGACGAGGACGCTTCTTGTATTAAGACCATCTGCAATAAACTCCCTTTTAAGCTCTCTCTGTTAAGACCATGCCAAATAATTAGATAAGGCAGCTCGAATTTAAAATAGAAACTCGAATTTAAAATAGACAGTTTGGTCTTCCATACGTACCTCACATCACATAAATATTTCCGAACGTTGTAAATATTTAAAAACTCTAACTCTACTCTACCTAACGCTGCTTTATTTTTAAAATCCTAAGTCCTCCGCCATAACGGTCTTATTCAACCTTAGTGCTTAACTTTATAGGTCGTAAAGTTGCCCTCATAAAGGAAAAAAACACCTCATTTAATACATAATAAAGACCAAATTAACGGCCTAATTTAAATCCTATCCATTCTATTAATAAAGATTAGTTTTCAATAGCGTAACCCCAAGAGCGGGATAATGAGGGTTGTCAAAGATACGATATTGGATATAGACAGGCTAAATCTTAACTAATCTATTTTTGAGTGGGCGTTAAGTTACGCCCCTGTTTACTTTCAATAAAGAATTTTAGCATTTTCAAGTGGAACAAATTGTTTAAACTAGGTGTCTCAAGTGAATAGAATAATTGGTTTGAATTGAAGACTGATTTTGAATTAAGAGCGATAACAAAGGCTAAAATAATTTTGCTTGCTTTTGATTGTTAAAAATTGCTAAAATAACTGCTATAGATAAATGAATCTGTAAATCTTCTTTCTTTAGAAGTCACTCCCATGAATAAGTCGTTGATATTGAAATTAAAATCATCTACGGATGACCTTGAGGTTTTCAGATTTTCATTTCTTCTGACTTTTATATGTTTTCTATGTATAATATGTATGTATTTACAAAAAAAAATATTTAAGTATGTATATAACCGTTGTCTGGTTACCATAGTACAAGCTTTGCTTAGTTTGGAACCAGATGGCGCTGTGTGAAATGTCCAAGGATATTTATATTTATTTATATTATAATATTAGGTGTACAGTAGTACCTTAAGTTATGATTCCCTTGTGCAATCACAAAATATGCGATATCATCTTTTTTGAAGCCACGAGTTTGATTAATCCACACTTGAAATTCTGTAGTGCCAAGAGTGAATAAACAGTTGTTATAACGAGTTATCTCTATGGTTGCCTTTCTTTTGAAATGAAAAAGGAAAAAACCTAAATTACTTTAGTAATACAGAATACAGATTACTATAGTAACACACAGGACCACTAAGCGATTTATAGCCTTTCACAAAGGTGCCATTAAGTAGCTCGGCAATGTATGGGTCTTAAATTACCTTCTACACCTCGCCCTGTCAAACTTTTGACAGATAAATCGCACGCAACACTCCAATTTGTCACAATGACGTCATACAGACAGCGCGCCTCGGTGCCAATTTTGTACTACCCCCGGCATTTAAAGTTTCTTACGAAAATAACTATAATAAATAAACTCGAAGCTGAGACTTTACTTGAAACAAACTTCAGATTGAAGTATCATTTTCTTTGTAGCAAAGTTTTTAATGTGACAAAACAAAGAGCAATAAAAGTAATAACTGGAACCTGAATTAAATAAGAATTTCATTTAAGCTTTGTTTTAATATAATATGAGACATTGTATGTATGCTAACGCCATTGAACTACTATTACTAACGTATGGAACTGACATCACAAACACATTTTGTGCTCCATGAATTGATGACCGTTTCATCAACTCGTAGTACAAATCATAATTCGAATTCAAATTTTCAAAGAAAACGTCACAATCTTGTCGTCGTTTTTGCGACACATATTTTGCTTGGCATAGCTTCTCTATACGTAGTTGTAACAACTCACTGGCTTACGTGTACATTGTCGAAATCTTAAATAATTTTGCTTTTAAAATGTTATATGAAATTCTAGCAGTTCCGCAGTTCAGGCGGTGGTTTCAATCTTTGTAAAGTTTAAACCTGTATTTATGAGACGCGGTAACTGCAAAGTGCCTCTCAGAATACTTCTGGAATGGTTGTATATTGCGACCAAAAGGCGAAAAGTACGATATTATTTTTCAGGTCGACCATACGGAGCGTTGTAACAGAACAGTAGGATTTACTTTTTATAGCACATTGCCCTGTTTTTACCTCTGACTACGCGCGGGTTTTATGTGTGAAATATTTGGGCTTTTCCTTTGGATACGTGTTCCAAACAGATTTACTCAGCGCAACGATCTTCGAGTTGGAGTGAGCTGTCAACGAAAATGGCTTATTTTCAACACGAATATTTAAAAGTAGCTTAGCTTACCTAGCTATCAATATAGAGGTAGTTTTGCTACCCTCGCTAGTAAATGCATCATCTAAATGGGTCATGTACGGTCGAAGTGTCTCGCACCTAACCACCGTAAGAGAGAAGATTGCTTCTACATCGCTCCATCTATTGATGGAAATGACGTCGATTTTGTGTCGTGTGCGAAAGCGATTTTCGCTGAAAAGTGGTTAGGCGCGTGAGAGGCACCTTTATTATTTTGCCATCGGATCTTACTAGACACTTTTCCACACTAGTTCAGTTCTACCTACTGTCGGAAACCAACCAGAACTTGTGTAGATATTGCTGTGGCCGTTTATTACATCCTCCAACTCTCATATTGTTACGAGACACTTTATAACTCGTAATGTCTTTGGAACTGTTCTAATATGCGCACCAACTATCGCTGCTAAGCTGAAGTGATACAATTATGGCACAACTTAGTTATAATATTGTGGCATAAAATCTTTTTATGAGCTTATAATCCATTTTGCCGTAAAGGATATTATTATGCGGTGATATAATTCAATAGCATCGCTATTCCGGATTTGATGATCTCTAACTTTTGGGTAAAGTAAATGATTTGATGTTCCTTGTTACTTATGAAGGGTTCGACACATTTGAAGCGTATATTTTGGGACTATGTAAATAAGCAGATAGTAAGTTTGCTTGCAGTTAAGCCACTTGTTAGTTTGATGTTGATATTGAATAGTGAATGTACTTACATAGGATTTATACCTACGATTTTGACTTAGTATGTGTTTACTGTGATTTATTGCAGCCAATGATTTTATCACAGTATTCATTGCAACTGATTGGAAGATATCATTTTGATGCTGCCTAAATATTGACATAAACGTATAGCGAAACTTCGTCAAGGGAGTCATTCATGCCGTCATTGATAAATCCAAATGATTTAGTCTATTACGACCATTTTGTATTTGCAAATGCGTGCCAGTGGTCACAATAAATGCAATAAATACGTATTAATTGCAGCAATTTATCTAAGAGAATATGCAATGAATAGCTTTAAACGAACGCGAACGATCGATTACTCGGAGGTATTCAGGTGGAATTTAAACATTAGAACACAAACTCGGAGGAACGGTCGTGCGATCAAATTGGTCTCGATTACAATAAGATTCCAATCGTGCCTTCGCTCGTTCCACTAGACTCGACCAAATTTATCGGCGAGCTTATATACGGGGCAGTTAGAGCGCCGACAAACTTAAAAACTTGGGAGAGCGATGTGACGTCGAAAAAACTGGGCGATGCAAAACTAAATTGGAATGTAAATCAAGTCGTCCCGGTGCGCGTCTGCCCGATTCCCAATACACCTGATTACTGAAACGAACTTGTAAACAATGCGGAATAAATCTTCAAGAGAGGCTGCCAACTAGACCACTCGTTTGGCTTTTGCGCTGGCTACTGTTGTTGTTTTGATATACTCGAAGAATTGAGAAGATAGGATATTCTTTTCGGTTTGTTAAGATCGCAGGATAACACTGGATGCAGGGGAGGCCTATGTTCAGCAGTGGGTGGATGTCCTTTGGCTGTTAATGATGATGATTCGGTTTGTGAGAGAGTGCAGCGTTAGCGAAATAGAAGGGAAGAAAATCAACACAATGAATTTCAGCATCTTGTTACTGTCAAAATATATTCGTGCAATAGATTCGTACGGTTAACGCTTCACTTTTTTGGTAATCTGTAGTTGACAGACTTTTGACTGGAGTCATGCAACTCGCTCCAAGGGCTACTTGAGCAAACCCGACTGTAACTTTTCTTCATTATTCTGTTACTATAATTTTATTTGATTTTGACAGAGACACCCAAGACAAGGCTTAAGCCTTAGATTGAAGTGGGCAGAATGCTGTTACATTTGTACCCACTCGTAATTAAGTTGAGGTCTGTGCCCTATACAAGGTGTAACTATATCCTTCCATAGTGATAATAAGGACGAACCAGGTAAATGACTGTGAGGAATTTGATCCGGTTAATAACTCCTGCAGGGTGGTTAGGTAATTTAAAAGCGATAGGGATGCGATCGAAATCTTTATGAAAGAATGTATGTAAGTAATGATACTGGAAAATGAAATTGGGCAATCATGGTAGAATTTATCATGGACGAACCAATCTAAGGACCAATAAGAGTGATTGTAGTTTCTTCGTTTGCGGCCAATCGTCGGTTACATTATTGGATTGTTTATTCCTGCCTGACTTGTCACTTGTGGTGTTTATAAGCTTTTATACTGTCATGAAGATACCAATTGTAATGCGATTGCGACTGGGTTATGTAATAGCCCTACAGGTATACTGGGCTGTTTACCCAGTCCACTGAATCACATCAATGTCTAACATGTTCATTGCCTCCTGCTCAGGTCAACACCTTGAGAACAATGATCTTCAGCTGTTTTTCGCAGGATTTATGTTTCTATGTAAAGGAGCTTTTTTGTTTATAGAAAAAAAAACATTGTTATTTCCCGGAAAAAGGTTCTATTCATAGGCAGGATGGAAATACTAGTAAAAGTAAACAATTTGTTGGCTATTTAAATAAACAAACGCCTTTGTTAGGCAGAATAATTATTTAGAATAACTAGGATAACGAATAATCTTTTAGTTTAAAGAAACATGATTTTGGGAACCTCTACATTCTTTTAAAAGACCTACCCATAGACTCTCCCAGGATACACGTCTACCTACCAAGTTAATGTAATGTTAATAGTTTTAGAATAATGTGGCTGTGACAAACTACCGGACAGGCAGACAGACAGCCTTGACGAAACTATAAGGGTTCCGTTTTGGCCATTTGGCTACGGAACCCCAAAAACATAACGGTGATCTCTTGATATCTTTTATTTGAAGCAAAGAAAAAAAAAGAAACCTATTTGGTATCATCACTTGAAACACAGTCTATAAAACTAATGAATATTGAGGCTTACAGCGTACATGTCTGCTAATTGAATTATTAATGTAGATATATTTTAATTAATAAACGATGTACTCAAGATTCATTAAGCTTGATAGTAATTAGTTCAGAAGTTGTTTTTTATTTTATTTTACCAAATATCAAAGTACATTAGTGTGTTAGTATTTTATTTAATGTAATAGCTGATAGTATTTTTAGCGATATTAAATATCTTTTTTCTTTTTATTATTTCTTTCTGCATGATATTTTGGAAATGCTATAGATGTTTTGATGTAACTCAGCTGTATGAGAAATGTCATTTTACGTAAAAGGAAATTTTCTTTGATCACTACACTATACCAAGGATTTATTTCGCGCACGTTTATTTGAAACTAATCGAGCACAAATCTTAAATTGGGTTTTATTCGGTTCATGAGCGATGCCTAAAGGTGATCTTTGTACAATTACAACTTGCCACAAGTAATTACGAGCGAAACGTTGTCAAATATTATTATTAGCGCAAACATTACCTACATCGGTGGAAGTTGGAACACAATGTGTCATGTCGACCCAACTCTGGAGTGTCACGCGCGTGTTAGCATACGGTAATGAAACCAAATACATTGCGCTTTGTGCTGCTCGGGACCTTGGACATAACTTGGTCAGGGCTACCAGTTTTACAATCTGAGCCATGTAGCTTCTGCGATCATCGAGAGATAGCTTGTATGTTACGGCCGTTTCTTATGAAAACTATAGTCAAAGATAGATAGCTATCCTCGATAGAATTTCCTCCATCGGCGATAGGATTTCCTGCTACATGTTGGCAGTTTTATAGGAACAAAAAATCTAGTAGGGCAAAACCACAAATTCAATGGAATATATGGAAGGACCGCTAGAATACATGTATCTACTGATAGCAATCCATGTGTGGCTCAGCTGGAGTAAGTGCGATGGACGCGCAAGAGTATGCTTTCAGAGCTTCCAATATACTTTGACGACACGTCTGGTGTGTGGTTAGCGCTCATGACTACGAAACCAGGGTTCGAATCCCGCAAGTAGCAAATGTTTTTGTGATAACATTTATACCTACTGAGCGATGCATGTTATTTGTAGGTATTAAAGTATCAGTAAGTCATACAGGGGTCGTCGTAATCGTTGTCTGATGTTGGTAACACACGGAAGAAAATTCGTTGATTACTTTTTTGTTTAAATAATATTTTCTTTACGTTTGCATTTTTATGCAAATAAATTCCGGGAGATTTCGTAAGCGCGAATGGGCTTTCCCGCACAAATTTTTATTTCCCTTTTCACTGTCTGAAGGGACGGTTGCCGGAACAAAAACTATTCCATTCTACGCCCAAGTGTCTAAAAATACATTATTTTTATATCTTAGATACGGTTCAGGGGTAAATATTTTATAAGCGTGAAATGTTATCAAGCAGTCTGAGTTAACTCCAAGTTGGAGTTCATGTAACGAATAAAATCAAATTCTTGAATTGAGAAATGAAGATGTGACAGTAGATAGCAAGGTTTGAAATCATTGAATTTACCCCAGAATCCGATTAATCCCCATCGGAAGAAACGAACCATAGCTAATACGGGGCGTCGGCTTTGCCACCCCTGGGTACAGTATTATTTGTGTAATAATATGTCGTAAAGCCCTTATAATGCCCAAACTTGGGCCCTGGTTTTGTTCTAAACTATTGCCGGAGATGTGAGCCTTTCGTCTTCTATTGTATTGGAGGCCGTTGCGGTCAAAGGGTAATTTTCAGCCATAATCACTCTTTAAGCTATATATGCTAATGTAATAACTCAACCTTGGCAGCTCAGATGAAATCCAGGACAGTTGCGAGTAATTGTTTTACCGTCATAAGATGGAATTTATCAATTACGCCCGGTTAAACAATGTCTGAATAAGTTTCTATTAGAGTTTTCTGTTCGAAAATTCATATTTGAATTATCCGTTGGTTACTGCTTATTTGTCGATGGTGTAACAGGTTCTAAGTTTAATGTTGAAAAGCTTTAATATCTTGAGCTTTCTGAAATCGAACGTATTGAAGTAGTTAAGCAACATATTTTAAAAATATATTTTACTAGCGGTCCCAGCGAACTTTGTTTCGCCCCGGCCCCGTCCCACCCCAGCCCCGGCCCCGTTGAACGGGATAAAACGGATCCTATGTCCTTCTCCTGGCTCTAAGCTACCTCCCTGCCAATTTTCAGCTAAATCGGTTCAGCCGTTAGGCAGGGTACGCAAAATAAGTAACTTTTTTGGTTGATTTTTTATACCTTGTGTCCGAAAAACCCTAATATCCGAGGAACCCTACTTTTGTTCAAAATTAAATATAGCTTATATTACTCGTGGATAATGTAGCTTTCGAATGGTGAAAGAATTTTTAAAATCGGTCTAGTAGTTTATGAGCCTATTCATTACAATCAAACAAACAAACAAATTTTTCCTCTTTATAGCTTATATAGCTTATATTACTCGTGGATAATGTAGCTTTCGAATGGTGAAAGAATTTTTAAAATCGGTCTAGTAGTTTATGAGCCTATTCATTACAATCAAACAAACAAACAAACAAACAAACAAACAAACAAACAAACAAAGTTTTCCTCTTTATAATATTAGTGTAGATAATATTAGTGTAGATTTATGCGCCATGAATGGCGGCCAATTGCACACACACTTTACTAAGTTCATAACCAAATTATTCGATAAGTCAATTCAGCATATTATAAAGTGAATCAACTGATTTAAAAAAAAAGTTTTTTATTATAATGTAGATGTTTAATTAGCATAAGGGGGGAATGGCAGCGAAGTTGGGAGTGACTTTGGCTCTTATTTCAAGGATCACTGCTTTATCCCGGCAAGTTTTTGCCAACTTACTTATACTAAGGCGGTTCGACTCGAACGACAGAGTGAAAACGTCGTGGAAAAACCGTAAAAGAATTAATAACTTCTTTTAATTAATGTTGCTGTTTACGTCAATAATTCTGACATTTTACAGACAGTAATGTATAAGAGTTTTCCTCAGTTGCATCGCATCGCAATTCCAATTTGGCAACCCAAATAGTTGAGTGAGACTTGAACTGGCTGGAACTTAAATGTATTAAAAAAGCAAGACTTGAGTCGTCACTAAGTTCTACATCAGTTGTACTACATGGGTATAATTAATAAACATCGCTTTTCTGACAACGGCGTGACACCTTTTAATAGTGGCGACTAAGCACACGATGTGTTACAATAGCACTACTGAATGACTACTGTAGTCCAACAGTAGGTGCCGAAAATACGCGAATCGGGAGGCAGGAGTAATAACTATCTTCCTTAGTAAAAGTTACTCGTAGTTTTAACTAACGCTTGCGCCGAAGTTACCTGCACTAGAAAACTTAAATTCATCATGATCACTTTACAGTTTGAGACTTCACGATATTATCACAAGTTCGGCTGTCTAGTCTAGGCTGCGGTGCCACACTGATACGCCTTTGTAAACATACAACTTTAGCTACAACTTTTCTAGTTAGTGCACAGCAGAACTAGATGCCATCTTATTACAGTTAACTAGCAGTTAAAGACTTCAAGGGCCAGTTTCGTGATCGATAGTTAACTCAACAAATGGTTCAATTGAGTTTTGAAGAAAATATACCTTAACCAATGCACATTACAATAGCCATTCTGACATTGAGGCCCATTTTTTTCATCAATAGTAATGACAAAGTTTCGTTACCAGCGGTTAAATATTTACGATTGTGTGTGATTTGAAGAAAATAGACCTTAAAACCAGTGGTCATGAAAATAACTATTCTGAGATTTGGTTAAGGTATTTATTCTTAAAACACGAACATTCGTACTGACCGGTTCCGAATTCAAAGGATTAGCATAGCTATCCAACGCGGCAACGCAGCCAGCATTACAGTCTCCTTGTCACAGGGGAATAGTTTCGTTTTTTTATAGGTAAGTTGAGTAATAACTATCGATTACGCAAATGGGCCTTAGCCTTACTCAACTACTACGAAGAGTCAATCTTTTTGATACTTTAATAGGTGTTTTTTTAGCTGATTGATCCCACTTAGATTGAAGGATCACTTTTTTATATAAATAGCCAGACACGTTACGTTACGGCTACGTGCACATCTGGGGGAGAGACTGAGTGATGTTGCGGTTAAAGAATAGAACGGTACGTTGGAAACGTTTCACTTGTCTGAGGGCTTGTTGCACAATTGACAAATAAACACTAACCAACGAATACTAAAAACCATGTAAATGGCCTTCGTTTTAATTATGCTTTAATTCAATCTATTTCTAGCTGTAAGTCTTCCGAAAAATGTAAAATAAATTAAAATAATACGGAACTCCATTTCATATGAAGTATTAGACGGATAACGTTAACCAGAACTTAATCAGGATCTTTTTTAAGTTATGCCCAAATACGATATGTATTTGAACTAAGATAGTTCATCGCTCCCGATAAATTTCGAGCGGGGTCAATATTCTTTGATAACCTCAATAATCTCGAAAGGTCATGGGTATCATATAGGTTGACAATAGATCACTTAGTTAACTAACTGTTATTGTGAGAAAATGACAAATATAATTTAATGGTTTTACAATATTTTTAACACTCACAGTGTCATATTTTATTCTTAAAAGATGAAATATGAAACCAAAAAGTCTAACGTCACGCAATGACGTATCAATGAGACCAAGAATTTCGCGCGGTCGGACCGACGGCACGGTAGCTCAATTGGAAGAGCAGTTGGCCCGGATAGCCAGAAAGATGCTGGTTCGAATCCCGCCCGTGCGCAATTTTTGGTTTCATATTTCATCTTTAAATATAATTTAATATTATCTTGACATATTCATTTCATCAAACTGAAAACCCTTGATTAAATTCTCGAAAACATCCTTGGGTTAGTAAAGACAGGAGATTACCTAAACAAATGCCCCAAAAAAAACAATGTAAATTTCGCCGCTAAAACAAGGCTCAAAATATTGCAAAGATCAAAATAATAATGCTCTTGAAACGGTTTTAACCTTCAGCGAGCCGAGAGCACACAAGAAAAAAATAATCGTATCATTGAAAGTAAGAACTCCAAGTTTGGCAATATTGAGACAATGAAATGCCGAAATTATATGTCGGCACGCAAATTGAAGCACCTCAAAGACGGCGAAAGCCCCGGAAATTTAAAGAAATGTGAGATACAACAAGCGGCTTCGCGAATTTATTGAAATAATTCCCACTTGCTCTGCGTGTCTGCGGTTCTTTATTTCTTAAGCTGCTCTCCCGACCCTCTCTTTCAATTTCGCAGTGCAATTAAGACAGCACACTTAGCGATGAAAAGGTATTCCCGCTTTCAGCGCTCTTACATATTCATATTATTGCCTCTCCCGAGCGTTTAAATTTAAAGCAAATATTTTTACAGCTTCCGTGTCTCTGCTCATTTTCGGATGCCAATACATTTTGTTGTTATCTTTAGTATAATTTACATAAAGGCACACATTTGCAGCAAAACCCTGGACTGTTGCCAGCGTTTAATCCGTTTACCTTTATTATCACGAGCGTATTGCAATAATAATAAGGCCGATAGGTCGATCAACAAATAGGATAGGGGAAACAGATACTTGAACTCATTAATTTATCATATTACTTAGGTATCTAATCGATTTAAGCAAAAATTTATGTACTGCACAGTCAGTAAAATGTAATTTAATGTTGATTTTAATCAAGTCGAATAAATGTATGTTCTTTCTTACATCGCACTAAGCCTTCTCCTTCGATATCCACGTTCTCACTCACATATCAGTTTTCATATAGAAAATAATGTGAAGACTTAAAAGTACACGTAACAAAGAGCTGAAAGCGTTTTCAACAGATCCGCATAAACGTCTCAGAATTGTTTTCGAACGCGGAAAGACGCGAGCGTAGTTTTTAAGAAAATTTTTATGTTAACTTAGTTGAAAGTTTACAAGCTCCGCGGGGCTGGATCACCCTGAATAATGTAGTGGGTGGGAGCAAATGCGATTCGCGCTTAGCGTTTGAGACTAGTTTAAAGTCAGCTCATATAAGCCTTCTTACGATCCGATGCATTTTCGATACGTCACGTACAAAAGTTGTGGAGTGAAGCGCATCAGCCCGGGTAGTGTTGTTGCGAGTTTGTCGATAGTCTCGTGACCTTGGGCGATAATTGTAGTAACCTAATTTAAGAATATTTGATGCATTTCCAAATAAGTAGGAGTAACAAATGAAGTTCTTCTGGTCGTATACGACCACAGCGGCCAATCTCAATTGAGATTGGCCATCGGCGCGGGACATGATTTATAGTGCTCTGTGTGTGCGCAATACACAAGGGCACTCTCTGTTCTTTCAATATCATTATTCGGTGAGATGGCACATTCAACATGACCGCTGAGAGATCAGGCGCAGGTCCAATGGTTTAAAGTGCTTTCCGAGGCACAGGGGTGTCATCACCAAAAATTTCCTGTCTTCGAGCTGTTTTCGAATATTTTAAATACAGAAAAACCCAGCAACTAATTTCGGGACCCGGGTACACCTGGTACACCCGGCATTCAAATCCAGGACCTCTTGGGTAGTAACCAGCGAACTAACCTACACCAACGAGGCCTAGATTGGGAGTATTGATGATATTAACCTCAGTCCGTTTATGATTCTATTACTACCTAAAGCAAACGTAAAGAATTTTCAATTTTCCGTGAAAAGGTACTGCTTTCACGATGTCTTTAATGTAACAGGGCTTAATGAATTTGTTTGAAATAATTAATTTAATTAAAAGCGTGACATACCAATCATATTGGAAACTTCAATAAATGTAATATGTTATCAGCAGATGGCATCTCTCATTCATTAGGCAATTTTGATGGATGAATTCCCTTTTCATTAAGTCAATTGTAATTTATTTCTATTAACTTCAAGTTAGTTTTTAAGAATTTTTTAAGTGTTATATAACTATTAGTACTATTTTATTTTAACGTTATTTGTAGACGAAATTTAGTCAAACACTAGAGGTAGACCGCGAAATTGAGACCTCGCCTGCGGGGCACAGAGGTGCGGAGGGAGGTGATAGCGGGTGGCGTGAGAGGTGCGGGCAACGCAAATACACCCCCGCCCGCCCCGCTTACGCACACCGCTCGCGCCTCCTCCCGCGCCCTTGTGCCCCCGCAGGCGATGTCTTAATGAAGCGGTTTACTTATAATTTAAGTTGTCAATCGACTTCTGCCTTAATCGACAGAAAGGCACATTTCTTATAATTTATTTCGTAGCGCATCATGTTTTTTTTTTATGTAATTCAATAAAGTTTCCGTTGATTCAATGGTTATTTTGACCTACTGATAGTCATGTATCGATAGTCTAAGCATGTAGCAGCATTTGTTTTGAAGTTAGTCTTTAGTACACGACATTAGCAGAGTTGCAGAGCGCAATGCGTCAGCCTCGCTAACAACTCTCCCGTCACATCACAGCTACAAGCATAGTTTTTTCCGGGTGGGTATGTGCAGAGGAAAAAGCTGTTCAGAAATCAATTTATTGGGTTTTGATTCAAAGATCTTATTCAATTGTCTTTGACGAATTTTAAAATCTTACGCTTATCTTATTATTACACTGTATAATGCACACGTCAGTCAATTCCATCAATGCGTAGCATGACTAATGAAACACTCAGTCACTTAAAAGTAATTGCTAACAAAATCTATAGGTTATTCATCAGTCAGACAAATTTGACTGATAGCAAATTGATATCAAAACCAAAGGATCATCTAACAGGCACTATACTTAATTCGTATTAAGCGCGTGGTTCAAAAATAAAAGTACCTAAATAACTACATATCTTTTCGTAAGTACGAAAATATTTATATAATCTAAAAAAGTTTCAGATGAATGTTAATATAAACTAGAATTCTGAGATCAGTGGGCAAAGTTCTGGTGATAACACCTCCCTGAGATAGACTTTTTAGTGCCGCCAATTAAAATCGATAAATCTCGCAATGAGATGGGAGGGATACTTTTATGGAAACTAAAAGACGCAGCAGGGATGTAAAATGTTCTTAGAATCTTCTATGAAGTTGAGATAAAACCCTGACGAATTATTAATTGACACTTAAACATTAAAAAGACTAGGACTAAAAAGATCCATAAGTAAGCTCGCCGCAAAAAAAACTTACAAAATACATTTATGTATAACCAGAATCAACTGAGAAAAGATTTACTATTTTATGATATTTAAAACGTGACTTATTTTTAATTAAACCTTTTAAGTATTCAAACGTTAAACAAGTGAAGTATTTTTTATTCCAAATGCTAGAACTAACGTCAGTTATGAATGTGCTTATCCAAGCTAACTTTCTTCTAAAATAGCATTGTATTACTAACTGGTGGAGCTGGGTATAACGTATTCAAAATTTAAAAACACAGACTGTTGAATAACGAATAACATTCATTTCAGAAAGATCGACTATGTTAACAATTCGAGTAATTTACTGCGCAATAATTCATGTTATTAAATTAATTGTTCGTGGCATTCAACCTGCAGGTGTATAGTGAGTACTGTATTGAAAGTTTTCACAAATGAGATGCAAAAGGAAAAGTATAATATTACTTTGTATTCCAACTTTCACATGATTCAAGATGAATTATACACGTTTGTTTATACTATAAAGTATTACTGTGGAATGATAAGACAGCCAAAGTAAACTAAAACAAGTGCCTATCCATTAAGCTTTAATACTTTCTAATATTAAATTCAAACTGACGGCAATCCTGATAAACGAAGACGAATTGCGTTTAAGACGATTTTTGGCAATTGAAGAAATTCAAAAAGTTTTGAACGCTTCCGAAACTCCGCAACACTAATTGCATGGTCGTCCAAACTCAGATTTTGGCTATTGGCAAATATTACTCTTCAAATTGTTTGTAAGCTTAATAATTATGAGTTAAATTTGTGTTTGGCAGCTGAACCTGCTCTATACGAGTTTGATATTACGTTTATTTGGAAACTAGCTTTTGCCCGCGACTTCGTCCGCGTGGAATAATGACTTCTTTCTCCCGTTTTTTACACATTTACCACTATATCTTTGCTCCTATTAGTCGTAGCGTGATGTTATATAGCCTATAGCCTTCCTCGATAACTGGACCATCCAACACAAAAAGAATTATTCAATTCGAACCAGTAGTTTCGGAGATTAGCGCGTTCAAACAAACAAACAAACAAACAAACTCTTCAGCTTTATAATATTAAGTATAGAAGTATAGATTTGTAACTTAATTAATTACGAATCCGAATTGTGCATGCTACGAGATGCCGATCAGTTAAGTTTAGATCGTGATAAATTTGTTCAGAAAATAATGTAAATTTTACTGTTGGAAAAACATGGTGGAAGCCTTTGCTCAGCAGTGGGCGACCTGCGGCCGATAATGACAGATTATGATAATGACAGCTGGGCCTCAATTTCGGTAATTGAGTCGTTACTGAGTAGTGCATCAGTTGTACTACGAGAGTATAATGATATACCTCGCTATTCTGGCAGCGGCGTGTCACCTTTAAATGCTGCTGACTTTAAGCACACGATGTGTTACAAGAGCCTTTAGACACTGCGACTTTTAGCAGCGATGCAAACGCGTTACAGTCGCGAAGAGCATCGATGCAGTCGCAAATTGCAACCTTTACACACTGCGCTACTTTTAGCATCGATGCAGTCGCGATGCAAACGCGATGCTGCATCGATGCCAAAATCTGTTCATTGCGTGAGTCGCGATGCGCATTGCGTTTCCAAAACGCGCGTTAGTAACGATGCTAAAAGTCACAGTGTGTTAAGGATTTGAATGACTTCTGTAATCCAACTATAGATGCTGAAAATACGCAAATCGGGGGGCTGGAAAGTCGTCGACGCGTTACGCGAAAATAATGTACTAATGTTGTATTCGACGCTAACCGCAAAAACACGGCGACCAACTCAGAGATATGCATTACATTACACAGTTATCTAGAGTGCGCGAAATTCCCACCGAAATTATATGAGCCTGGGTTAAATGATACGTATATTTCATTTGTAATTATGCTTTTTGCGCGAAAGGAGGGTGGGCATTAGCTGACCCATTAGTATGTAACTTGACCCGTTCGGTTGGCTTGCCTTGTGACCAAATTGTTATTAATTGTCATGCAATTAACAGGAATGTTTCCTTTGTGTACAATGGTGGAGAGGTGAACTTACGGACGCTGACATATTATGGACCTAAACCTATACTTTAGTGTCCCAAAAGAATACATTGTGATTATATGTCATGAATATAAGTATTTCGTCAATTCAATTTAAGAAGTCCATAATTCGGATCTAACTGACTCTTCTGAGCTACTTCCGTCAAATTGATCCTATAAGAAAATGAATAGGATTCATAGGAAAATCTACGTATTCCATAATAGGAATATAAGACATAACAATTATAATTATTTAATAATACCAAGCACTCTAATACTCTCAGAAAAAAATAAAAACCGGTTAAATGCGTGTCGGACCCGCGCACTGAGGGTTCCGTGCCACCCTTAACTGAATTCAGGGTCCACTTACTTTCACTTAACGAAAACATCACAATATATTGCGACAGCAAATATAACTTTGTTTTTCATAGTGTTTGTATGAAAGACAAAGTTATATTTGCGGTTGATAAAAATGTGCAATATCTCAAAAACTACTGGTTCGATCTCCTTCAAACCAATTTTCGTTGCAAGTTTTTGTTGAGATCTACATCATATATTTTTTTCAAAATTTTCACTTTCTTATTTCAAAAGTTAGATGGGGGGGGGGGGACGCCCATTTTACCACTTTGGAAGCGAGCGTCTATATCTCAAACCTTAGACTTTTAGAAAAAATGGTTTTAGAAACCTCAACATCATTTCCACGCATCTGGAGAAAGTCAAAGGTGATAGCAATACTGAAGCCAGGAAAATCAGCAGACAATCCTAAAAGCTTTCGGCCAATATCATTACTGTGCCATACCTACAAACTATTTGAACGATTGCTGTTGACCCGGCTCACAGGCCTTATCGACCCTAAACTAGTCCCAGAGCAAGCAGGTTTCAGACCGGTAAAATCATGTTGCAACCAAGTCCTCAAGCTCACGCAACATATTGAAGATGGTTTCGAGTCTGGGTTGATAACGGGCGCCGTATTCGTGGACCTATCTGCGGCCTACGATACGGTGAACCTCAACCGACTGCTATGGAAGGTGGACACCATGACCGGCGATCGCAAATTCGTCATGATCCTTCGAGAACTCCTCCATAACCGCCGGTTTCAGGTACATCTTCACTCAGACAAGAGTCGTTGGAGGTCACAAAGGAACGGCCTTCCCCAGGGCAGTATCCTGGCGCCGCTCCTTTTTAATATCTACACCAACGACCAACCATCCAGCATAAATACGTCCCGCTTCTTATACGCCGACGATCTGGCATTAACATCTCAAGGCTCCAAGTTTGAAGAAGTTGAGGCTAACCTCACTGTAGCTCTCAATAATCTGAGTAGCTACTACGAGGTGAACTCACTGAAGCCAAACCCGAGTAAAACGGAATCTTGCGCATTCCACCTGCGCAACAAAGAAGCGAGACGTAAACTCAATATTGTGTGGCAAGGGGTTCCAATCTCGCACAACAACTACCCGAGATATCTTGGCGTTTCGCTAGACAGATATCTTACTTACAAGAAGACCTGCGATAATGCCAAGAAGAAAGTGCACTCGCGGAACAACTTACTGCGTCGCCTAACTACCTCCAAATGGGGAGCTACGCCGCACGTGCTGCGGACGACAGGGCTAGCGCTCGCCTTCTCAGCTGGTGAGTACGCATCCCCTGTTTGGAGCCGCTCCGCTCATGCCAAGCAAGTGGATGTAGCCCTTAATGACTCCTGCCGGGTCATCACTGGTTGTCTAAAACCTACCCCAGTGTCAATGCTATATCCACTAGCTGGTATAGCACCTCCGGAAGTCCGCAGGGCTGTAGCTAGCTCTACTGAAAGGGCAAATGCAGATCGCGACTCACGGCACCCTATGCACGGCTACGCCTCAGTGCCGCAAAGGCTAAAAAGTCGTCGCAGTTTTATTAAGTGTGCCGCCCCACTTTCTACCGAACCCGCACAGGCCAGACGTGATCTTTGGCGCGAAAAAGCTTCTCTGCCTACTCCCTTTGTCCCACTTGCCGAGAATCTCCCTCCTGGACATGATCTACCATGGCCGATCTGGAAGTCCTTAAACAGGCTTCGGACTCAGGTTGGCCGAAGTAAGGAGAACATGGCCAGGTGGGGATTTTTGGCAAGCTCCGATGTGGACTGTGTTTGCGGTGTAGTGCAAACTATGGCACACTTAACATCGTGCCCGGCGTGCCCCAACACCTGCACGCCAGCGGATTTAATGAAATGCAGTCGATCCGCAATACAAGTGGCTGAATTCTGGGCTACTACGTTGTAATTTATCCATTATAATTCCTCCATATGGGTTTCCATCGACACGCTAAGAAGATCATTTTGAAAGACCTATCCATAGACACCCCACACGCATAGGTTTCAGTAAAAAAAAAATTTAGGTTTTAGTTTCATGTATGGGAGCCCCCCTTAAATATATTTTTTTTCTTACTTTTTGTATCTGAATCGGAAAGCGGTAAACAAAATACACCTACCTACCAAGTTTCAGCTGTGTGATGCTTATAGTTTCAGAATAAAGTGGCTGTGACATACGGACGGACAGACAGACAGACTTGACGAAACTATAAGGGTTCCGTTTTTTGCCATTCGGCTACGGAACCCTAAAAATCAGTTTAACTATGTAGTACCTTTTCGGATGAAATATTGTACAAGCTTTTATTTGTAATTTTTTCTTTGGACCCTTTTTCGTCAGACGATAAGAGACGAGATAAAGGCACAAAGGGTCGGAATCACAAAGGACAACAGAATAATGACGTTAAATTTTTGGCATAATTTTAATTAAACGCTAATTTGTGACACTCGCGAGCTAGAAAATTGGCCTTTGTGTTAGATTTTCTGAAAACGAAGACACGAAATACTTTATTTATACCTACGTGTGAATCGTCTGACGGCGCTAGACCAAACAAAATAATTAAATTTAATTTGGACGAAATTGATTGAAATGGCTTCTTAAGAGATAATCTAGATCTTTTAAAGATTTTGCTAAGACTGAAATCCTGGAATGTCTCAATGAATTTCAATCTTGTAGAACAATAATTGTTTCATTTTAATACTGTAGTCACAGATAATATAACTGTAGTGATTTTACTCGCAAAGTCATTCACTTATTAACATTTCTGGAGAAACCGTCTGCTGCTTAAATAGCAAGTAATATTAAAACCTTTGTTATGCGCATTAATAGTCGGATATTTGAATAATAGACGAATATTTAAAAAATATTGCTAAGGTCCTTGGTCGCGCCAAAACCTTCGATAGCAAATATCGTCCCCATCGTGTCAAAATTAAATAACTGACACTTTTGCCGAAATTCACTTTTTGTTATTTTTAAATAATATAAAGTGTAAGCTTCATTTCGGTCTATTTTTCGTTGCAATATGTATAATATTCGCGAAGATATCATATAATTTTAGTAACTCTATTGACGACATATTACAACAAGGTTTGTAAAAAAAGTTTCGTGGCAAAACTGAATAAATGACAAAACAAATTAATAACTACAATTGAGGGTTTTGACATACCTACAAACAAAATCAATAAGTGACTTTGTTTAATTCTGCCACAACTGGCTCGGAATCATTGTTACAAAAATTGGTTGTGGCAAAATTGAATAAGTGCTCTTGTTTAATTTTTCATTAAAACATTGTATTATATATTTTTATCATAATCAGCCAAAGGACCAGTCCACTGCTGAACTTAGGCCTCCCCCACGATTTCCCACAACGACTGCAATCTTTACAAGGTCGTCTAAGGGTCTCCAATGTAGAACTCTTCTGCCCCAACGACCATCAGGCCTAATCCGGCTTGTTCGGGAGGCTGGAACCTATTAAACCTACGTGCGAAACGATTTGTGATAACTCTTGAATCAGCTTGTTGACATGGCTCAGGGCTGAGGTGGGCCTATAGTTCCTCAATAAGGTTTTGTTTATTTATTTATTTATACTGTATTGAACAACCACAGTTTGTACAAAAGGTGGACTTAACGCCATATGGCATTCTCTACCAGTCATACCTTTTGTCTCCTTTTTTGAAAAACAACACCACCAAACTCCTGTTCCATGACTCAGGCAGCCCTCAAGCAGCACAGAATTAAAAAGTCTCTGAAGGACTTTGAGTACCGGTGTTCCCCCCCTTTTGAAGGCTCTGCTGTGATTCCGTCCTCACCAGGTGCCTTGTTGTTTTTAAGCTGTTTCAGGGCCATCCTTATCTCGTAGAGGCTGATGTCCGGGATGTTTTCGGTGTAGTGTCGGGTCAGGATAGCTTTTGGGTGTCCGGCCTTAGCTATTAACGGGTTCGGCAACTGAGGTGTACAACTGCCCATAGAACTTCTCGATCTCCCTCAAAACATCTGCTTTTGTCAACGCTACACTGCCGCCCTCCGTCTTAAGCTTTGTCAACAGGCTTTGCCCAATAGACATGTCTCTTGTTTGGGAGCCTTGTTTTCACTCTATCAGTTCTTTAACACTGTTCGTGTTAAAGGAAGAAATGTTGTGTCGTAGGGACTTCCATATTCGTCTTTGAACCTACTGTAGTTTTCAGCATTAACGGAGGTCTTCAATGCTATAGATCGATGTTCTACTATAAGGTCGAGAGTGTGGATCGAGAGTCTTAGAGGACTATTTTTAGGGCCAGGACTAAAAATCTTAGACCCCACCGTTTGAATAGTTTCCATAAACTCGTTGTTTATTTCGTCCACTGAAACGCAATTCTTTAGGCACTCAAAGCGGTTTGACAACTCGAGTTGAAAGCTCTCGGGATTTTGGATATGGGCACGAGTAGGTCGGAGCGTGGACCTCATCAAGCGAGACCTTTCCAATTTGACTTTTAAATTCCATGTGCCTCGAACCATCCGGTAAACACTACCTACCGGTCTTTATTTAGTTGATCACGGAGACATCATTAAATAACCGTTTCTTGGTAGTCATGATAAAGTCTATCTCATTTCTCGTCGTGCCATCCGGATTCAACCAGGTCCATTTCCTTTGAGGTGGCTTCTGGAAGAAATGTCCCCTGGCGTTCCTTTCACCATATTAAAAGGATCGATAAGAGGAATACCACAATACGCTGCAGAACTGGAATAGCAGATGTAGGCGAAAAGACAGCAAAGCTTAAATGGGAGTAGGCGGGGCATGTGTGTAGAATGCACCCGAATAGATGGGCCCAAATCGTCACGCGATGGATACCACCAGACGGCTACCGACGAATGGGTAGACCTAGAAAAAGGTGGAGTGACGATCTGTCCAGCTTTGCGAGAAATTGGGTGTCGTTGGCCGCTGACAGAGACAAATGGAAAGAATTGGGGCAGACCTTTGCCCAGCAGTGGGATGATGTAGGTAATATAAAAAACCGGTTAAGTGCGTGTCGGACCCGCGCACTGAGGGTTCCGTGCCACCCTTAACTGAATTCAGGGTCCACTTACTTTCACTTAACGAAAACATTACAATATATTACGACAGCAAAAATAACTTTGTTTTTCATAGTGTTTGTATGAAAGACAAAGTTATATTTGCGGTTGATAAAAATGTGCAATATCTCAAAAACTACTGGTTCAATCTCCTTCAAACCAATTTTCGTTGCAAGTTTTTGTTGAGATCTACATCATATATTTTTTTCAAAATTTTCACTTTCTTAGTTCAAAAGTTAGAAGGGGGGGGGGGGGGGGGGACGCCCATTTTACCACTTTGGAAGCGTCTATATCTCAAACCTTACACTTTTAGAAAAAATGGTTTTAAAAACCTCAACATCATTTTAAAAGACCTATCCATAGACACCCCACACGCATAGGTTTGAGTAAAAAAAAAATTTTAGGTTTTAGTTTCATGTATGCGAGCCCCCCCTTAAATATTACTTTTTGATAATTGCAATTTTGTTATAAATTACGTTTGTGGCAAAACTAAATAATTACTTTTTTATTTTTATATTTAAAATAATAGAAAGTAGCATTATGATAGACTATTTAAATTATGAAGTTAAAGCAGCTTCATAACATATCAAAAGCTCTACAGTAAATTTCCTTCGGCTTGGAATGTTATCGCCATTTTTGTTTAAAAAAATCACAAAAACTCAAATATATCGGAACTTTGGTTTTGTTGGTTATTTAATTTTGCCACGACGGGGACGATATGTTTTCAGAGAGAGCTGAAACTGTAAATACACGCGGTACGACAAATTCAGGAGTGGAGCAACAGGGAACATGCAGGCTTACCACCATAGGTATTCGCGCCCGACTCCAACGGGCACGGCGAAGTCCAGGTCCGGCCAGGGAAGCCTGAGGTCACTGTGCACTCCAGAACGTGCCCGAAAGACACTATCACAACACCACGGGAGACACGACACACGTTGTAGCAAATTACTAGAACGCAATGTCCAGAAAAATATAGATTTTCACTCGAAAATCGCGGAGAGTCACGAGGCGCCGGCCGGTAGCTTCCTTGCGACTGAACTTCTTCTTGCGGCCGATAGACGGCGCTAGGCGTATCGGCGCTGCATGTTTGTTTCAAAGGTTTGGTGTAAAAGGAGCGGGAATGTGTACCTCGTTTAAAAATTTGAATTTAATTTAATTGTAGAAGGTTAAATATATTTGGCGTCACCAGTCCTCGTCGTTTTTAGGGTTCCGTACCCGAATGGCAAAAAACGGAACCCTTATAGTTTCGTCAAGTCTGTCTGTCTGTCTGTCCGTCCGTGTGTCACAGCCACTTTATTCTGCAACTATAAGCATCACACAGCTGAAACTTGGTAGGTAGGTGTATCTTATTCACCGCTTTCCGATTCAGATACAAAAAGTAAGAAAAAATAATATTTAAGGGGCTCCCATACATGAAACTAAAACCTAAAAAAATTTTTTTACTCAAACCTATGCGTGAGGGGTGTCTATGCATAGGTCTTTTAAAATGATGTTGAGTTTTCTAAAACCATTTTTTCTTAAAGTCTAAGGTTTGAGATATAGACGCTTCCAAAGTGGTAAAATGGGCGTCCCCCCCCATCTAACTTTTGAACTAAGAAAGTGAAAATTTTGAAAAAAATATATGATGTAGATTTCAACAAAAACTTGCAATAAAAATTCGTTTGAATGAGATTGAACCAGTAGTTTTTGAGTTATTGCACATTTTTATCAACCGCAAATATAACTTTGTCTTTCATATAAACACTATGAAAAACAAAGTTATTTTTGCTGTCACAAAATATTGTGATGTTTTCGTTAAGTGAAAGTAAGTGGACCCTGAATTCAGTTAAGGGTGGCACGGAACTCTCAGTGCGCGGGTCTGACACGCACTTAGCCGGTTTTTCTTACTTAATAAGTATTTTAGTTGTAATCGATTTTCAGATACGGACACCACGAACTCTTGCGCCATGATTTGACGCCACTTAGCATCAACGCATACATTCGATTTTAAATTCGATACTCAATCAAATTTCTATATACGTAGCACCAACCCAACCATACCAACTCACTACCACTTTATAATGCAAAATAAAATTTTATCAGTTGTTTAGCATAAAGAAAAAGCAAAAATAATATTGTTATTTATAAAATATAGAAAGAAGCACGTTTGTGACCGAACATCGCAACAATAGCATCATGTACTTACCGCTTTTTATAAACTTTTGTTCAGAAGTGCAAGTCTTTATTTCGTTTTTGTAACTTCCAATTCGAATTTTGCTGTTTCGTGCGAAACTTTTCTGTAGATAAAGCTGCTTTCCAGTTGACATGTTGATGTCGGCATAAATTAGGAAGAACAAAAGAATACTTCGCCAACATTAATTTTACATGAGTTTTGAAAAGGTTCGGGTATTTCATCTTGCGAGAAAACAATAGGTAAGTACAATCAGCCCACACAAACACCTGCCATATTAAAAAATAATACCATAATCTTTTTTTGTGCAGCATTTACACGGCCGGTAAAGCCATCTGAAAAAAGTTTAAAAAAATATGGGTAACTAATAATTATTTATTATTAATTAGCCGCTCAGAGAATGCTGTTTGGACGTTTTCAATTTTGACTCAATTTTTTTTAAGAATGTCAAACTTCCAGACTTTGTCAATTTTCCTACGCATTTTCTATCAAAATTGAAAACGTCATAAAGCATTCTTTGAGCGGCTAAACGGTAAACTCCATAAACGTAACGTATTATAAATTGCACTTGTAAAAAGACAACTGTGACTTTGTGACAGATGAGGAATTGGACCCCGTGTCTTACGCTATCCGGGCGTATGCCTATACCACTCGGCCACCGTCACAGTAACAAGCCTGTTGAATTTTTGCAAGTGCTTTTTAACGCGTAGGCTGCGTAACATCATCAATGTTGCGAGATTGCTCTCACAATATCTAAAGGAAAATATTTTTACAAATATTTTAACAATCAGTTAAGATGATGAAAGCCAATTTATAGTTTATTTTTGATACAAATTTAATAATATAAATTGCACTTGTAAAAAGACAACTGTGACTTTGTGACAAGCTTGAGTGTGAGTTTTGGGATAGCGTAAGACACGGGGTTCAATTCCTCGTCTGCCAAAAGTCACAGTTGTCTTTTTACAAGTGCAATTTATATTATTAAGTTTGTATGGTTACAAAACACTATGAAAACAAAAATAAATTCCATAATCTATAATCCATGAATATTTTTTAGGTCGGTAAAATTGTAGTATATAATGAAAGGATTACATGGAAAAACATTATACGACAAAATCCAAGATTCAAGATTTACAGCCTGCGGCGAGATGGTTATAATCTCTTTTTCCAATATACTTTTTCCTTTTGCCGTTTGATCCGCATGTTGTATGATAGCAAACAGAGATAAGGCTCATTACATTCAGTACCTAGAAAATTCCCGGTAAAATATGCGTAGAATTCCCAGTTCGCGATTATGTTAATTTATGAAAATTACGTCCGTTTTCATGTGGCTGAATGACTAATTTATTTAGATGCTTTGTAAATATTTTAAAATACTCATCCTGCTGTTTTGCCTGGTTTATGCAGCCATTTTGTGGAGTAAGCAAGATACTGCTATAATACAGACAAGATTTTTCTATTACCAAATGTTTTCATGAAAGGAAAAGATGGTTTTAAGATTCATAAGATAGGAATGTCATTTATGGATGACAAACTAGTGATACAATCTCAATATTTTATGTACATAAAAAGAAAGTCGTGTTATTTACTCCATTTATAACTCGAGAACAGATGTATCGATTTGTATGATTTTTATTTGTAGGATTTTGCTTGGTTCTAAATAGGATAATAACCATACAACATCAGCACCGCGCCACAGTCACACCTGTTATCTCCGGATAAACCCCACCTCATCCGGTTTTCTTGGCATCTTCCAACAACTGACCGAAGTCTATTGAGAGAATTCCAGACAACCCAGGGACAGGCCTGTCCTGCCCCAAATGTCCTATCTCCTGCACGCTTCAAGATCTCATCATCATGGGGTGCCATCTGCAAATTGAAGTTTGGAGGTCAGCATGTAGAAACCGATGCGGTCTTGAGCCGCTCTTTTTAGCTGGTCATAAAAACGAAGTTTGGTCCAGCCTTTGATGTCATCTATCCATTTTCTTGTGTGATCTCTTGCCAGGAATCTTGCCTTCGAGGATCAGCCTTAAAAACTCATGTTGAGAGCTTCAAGATCTACAGCAGGCAAACGCCAACGCAATCAACGTTGCACAATACTGGTCGAAGATATTATGATTGTTACCAGTCGACTCGAAGAAGAAGAAGACCATAAAACGTGGCTGTGGGCGGGACGGCGTTCGCTGGGACAGCTAGTAATACTGTAATTACGAAGTCAACCATTCATGAGGTTAATTTTTGCAATAAATCCGCGTTTGAATTGAAGCGTAGAACGTCTGTACCTTATAAATAAAACGGCGTATAACACGTAAAACGTTTTTATTTACAAAATATTTACAACTTTATGCTATTTCTTTACAACTTATACACCAAATTCTTACAGAACGACTTATCTGAATACAATCTTTGGTAGATTAACATTATCGGAAAAACAATTTCAGGTCGAGTTTATTTACCTAAAGGAGGTTATTTACCTGACAAAGAAGGTATTTATGTATCTATATATCAACCTAAATTATTGACCTGAATTCTCTTTTAAATGTACAAATAAAACAACTTGCCGTAATAAGGCAATGATGCCAAATAGAAGAATAACTTTTTTTACCATTCTGTGCGTGTGTATAAAGTAATAAACTATGAGTGAACTGAAATAAAAACATAAAAACCCAAATTACTGAAATCGCAGGTTTTAAATAAAATTAAATTAAAAGTGTTAATTCACAAAACTTTATGCACAAACAACAGTGGACTTAATGCTAAAATCATTCTCTCACAGTCATAGAGGTCATGCAGAAAGACTTTAATGGGTGCAGGAGAATGTTGTTAATATTAATATTATGCATGTCATGTTATTATCTTTCTTTTACCCCGTGTCAATAACCTCCTCAATGTTTTATAAGTATGTAAGTACGTGTACAGAAGATATTGATTACAAAAAGATTTGTTATTTACACAAGTTTACGATGATATATATACTCATGAAAGAGGCTTTCGTTTGACGAAATCCCTGAACAATAACACCGTTCTCTTTAAAACGATATTAATTTTAAACAATTGACTGACACTCAGTAAATTGTCTATAAAGAAGGAGGTCCAAAATTGCCCCACGTCCTAAAGAGATAAAGCTTGTAGGACTTGGGACAATTTTCTGTGGCATGTGGTCCTTTTATTTACCAACGAAAAAACCCGTTACTTGTGTCTCTTTCTCTTAGTCATAATTTACACTTCTTGATATAACACTAGCCAGCTTTAATAATTGTCATCAGTTTTATTTTTCACTGAGCATAAAAATCTTCACTTTTTCTTAAAATATCATTAAATGTACCACAACAAGTAATTTGTTTCTGTTGAAATTAAGCAAAAACCAATTATTATTTGGTAGTGCTTTATTATGAAAATACTGGTATCATTATAACACGGAAATGCCAGCTATGGTAACACTGGTTCCCGCCAACTTACTTTGACAGTCTTGTCTGAGTGTGTGCCTCTTGTGAAATTGTGGATATTATTAAACCACAAAAATACCCCCATTACATTATATTCTGTAGATAAATCCATGTGATAGGATCCAGACATTCTGCCTTCCAAGACTTTATTGGAATATACGTTTCGTTATATTTTCACTAAACTCTGCAGTTTTCTTTCGTCCAGAATCCTGTTTTCCCAACAGGTTATGGGCCCAGCCATGCTATCTCTAAACATTGTGCTGAAGTTTCCTAAATACATAATTGCATTTCATATCTCTTCTCCCCAAAAGTAAAGTTTCTCAAGTTGTGAATCTATTCCAATCGGAAACTCACATCATAACCTCCAAAATTGAAAAATACAATTCAATTATAAACGGAGAGAAGAATAGTGCAAAAGGATCAATCGAGTTTTTCAATGGAAAACATTAAGTTTGGACGAAGAAGTACAACAAGAAACTTTCATGTGTGTGAAAAGTGTAACCCACTACGCCAAGACGACCTGGTATTCTGAAACGCTGTAAATACGAGTCATCGCAATGATATTACAAAACAGTGATACGGATATTATAATAAACACACAAGAAAGAGCCGCCGAGATTCTATGAAAGCCGGGTCATCATAACTAACCTACAGAGGAAACCTGCAGTAAAACCCTGAACGGTAGAAGTGACTGACCGAGGGGGCGACTGTGCCACCAAGTGGTTTCACTACAACACATTCGTGTTTTTCAATCTAGCTGGCAAGTACAGATTCGAAAACGGAGAACAAATTACATACTTGCAGAACTCCGGTGCAACATACATAATTAGGGGAAGTAAATTTTCATTAGTTTCAGTGCAATTTAAAATAACAATTGTTTAAACACGTTGTATTCATTTCAGATACTAAACGTGGAAAATTGTGACTGGTCACCGACTAAAGCACCCATGGCAACCTGGAGGACTACATAATATGTTTCTACTCCGAGGCATCCTACAATCTACAAAGGTGTTGAAAATACAATTCATCGGGCTTACAATCCTCTTCCATCAGGATGAACATAAATCAGTAAGGATGACACAATACTGATGTAAGGTACAGAAATTCACAAATTAATTTACACAAATTATAAAACTATACTTGTTTATTATTATGGTTATGCTAAAGTGACTATACGAGTAATAACAAATTATTGTTTCAATGATAAAGTCACATAATAATGTATTCACATGTTTTGCATAACTGTTCATCACAGTTCATTATTTGAACCTGTAGATGCATACAAGTAAGTTTTAACTCTAAATGTGTTTTGACACTCAACTGTTATTTTAATTTTAATTTTCCTAGAAATAAATGGGAGAAAGATTTAAGTTAACATAAGAGTCATATTAGAAGGGCTTAATTATTTGTGTATTGTATGTTAACCAATCACTAAAATGATTGTAAACAAAATTGTATATTGTAAAACTATTCACAATTCGTGTTATTTGATGGTGATCAAACTAACTCACTACTGTATGCAGTACAGTTGTACCTGATAAAACTGATAATCTATTAATCAGATCTTTGAATTAATCATAAATTTGTATTGCAAAAAGTGAGGCAAAGTAAAAAAAAAGTTTAAAATAAAATAAAAATGGTAAAATGAAGGAATACCATTTGACTAATGAAATTTGGTTAGCCCAAATATTTTGGGGCAATGCAGTATCAACTGCAGTTAACTTAATATTTATTTTATGTCACTTCTTATGTTTTTGTTATAAAATAATACATATGAGTAGTATTGAATGTTTTCAAATGATACTGTAATGTATAAATTTGTTTAGTAAAAGTGAGTTTGGTGAAAATCATAATATAGGGTAAACATACTAGTAGGCCATATTATGTACTGAACGGCTATAAAGTATGACACCCTGAATATGATACTTTAAAATATGAAACAGTGAGTGATTTCATAGAACACAAACTCAATGTATAAATTTTGTGGCATAAATGTTACATCTAACTCATATCTTCAATATTAAAAAAAAAATGTGCTACTAAATGTGTTGTTATTTAAACACTCTGAAAGGAATGAAAGTAAACATTTCCAAAATATGAGATGATGTTATATGAACTGACCTCAAAGTCAGGCTAAACAAACTCTTAGGTTTGTGATTGTTTAAAATCTGATATTTTGAAATCAGATAGCCAAAATCAGAGTAATCTAAATCTGATGGCTCAAAAATCTGATGAGTCTATTTCTGATGACTTGAAAACAGATAGCTCAAAATCAGATGAGTACAGGCGTCATAGCTTAGTACGGTTTCTATACTCACTCGTACCGTTTGAGTCTCATTTTTTTAATAATTTTATATAATGATTTGAAATCAGATAAGTAAATTAAAATCTGATAACTTAAAATCTGATGTGTTGAAATCAGATAGCTCAAATGCTTATACATATAAATCTGATAATTTAAAATCAGATATTTAAATATCCTATGGATAAATGAGGTGAATATAAATCTGATGATTGAAATCAGATAGATGAAAAATTTAAAAGATTTTAGAAATTATGATAAAATTGATAATTAAAATCTGATAGGAATAGCATACAGTAAGCGCATAAATCAGATGTGATAAGTAAGTCATAATGAATATGACAAGGTTTCTTTTCTAACTATCCAAATTTATTTTGATAGAAAACTGATACCATAAAATCAGTAGTAAAAGGTTTTGAAAATTTCACACATTAAAGTGAAACCTTATGCAAAAGTTGCTTGTATGTATAGCAAGGTTTAAAACTAATCATACTAATAAGTTTTGCAAATGTATGTAAGGTTTTAAGCACATTGTTAAAAGATTTATATTTAAAATGTGTGTTTAGCATAAATATTTTAGTTCTATAATTGAAACTTGCAATTGTAAAAAGCAACTATATCAGGCATCTGGTTCTAGCTTGTGCAGACCAGCAAACACTAGATAGTTAAAGTGTTATTTCACAAGTTAATTCAAAATAATTTATTTATAAACATGGTCAAATGATATAAAAATCATTTGCTTGAATTAACTTATTACTGCCTACTTGAAACCATGACACAAACTTAAAATTAAAAGTTCATACATGCATAGAAACTATTAAAAGAGAAGTTTTGGTATAGCAAACTATAGTATACAGCTATAGATATTATAATCATACCATGAAGCTCTCAATAAAGATAGTGAGGAATATGCACCTAACCTAATCGGTTCTATTAGTGTATGTTATATTATGAACACGCCAAGATTTAAGCGTGGGTATTATAATATATTTAAGTAGACTAGAAACACAATTAAAAATAATAAGTTGTGGCAAAGTCTTTGAATAGTACTTGAATATTTAAAAGTACCTATAGTAACATACAAAAAGGTGTAATAAATAAAATGTGAGTAAGTGTATAACCACACAAAAATAAATGTAGCAGGAATCTTTATATCCAGAATTGGCTAGGCCGATTGTGACACAAACAACTGAAAAGGTTGTACTTATAGGTTTTTGCGAAAACCATGTGTAAGCTACAAAATAATCTAACACTTTTACAGTATTACTGTAATGTACCTTATGATGATAATTTATTTAACTTATGCCAAGTATATGGCGTTATATTTTAAAGTATTATATTAGTAAGTTCAAGAATTGAATCTGTAAATGAGCCATTCTGGTAAAGTCTCAAAACAGTATAAAAATTGAACCCTATTATTTCTATGGCCATTTTCGAGGAAAATGGATGGTGTTATAGTTCAAGAACTAAATCTGTAAAGAGGCATTCTGGTTGAAGTCTCAAACAGTATATAAATTGAACCTTATTATTTCTATGTTCATTTTCGAGGAAAATGAATGTTGTTGGTGTAGCCAATAAAACAATCAATAAAACATTGAGATTAAAAACAATGAAATGAAATTGTTATACTAATGATGATATTTTGCAGTATTTTGCAGTTATGAGAACAAGTTGAAAACAATGTTATGAAATTGTTTTATCTCTATTCAGGTGAACTTTAGGTGAATTTTGCAGTTATGAGAACAAGTTGAAAACAATGTTATGAAATTGTTTTATCTCTATTCAGGCAAAGAAATTACTGATATGTAAAAGAAACTGCCGCTTGTAAGCAGTTATGAAATCAAAAGTAATTTATGCTTGTATATATATATATACCACCCAGCCGATTTCGGCTACGGTGACTGTTACCGATTAATTATTTGCGGAAGAGCTAGGATCATCAGCTCTCGCATGTGCCCTTTGATGGCTAAAGTATCCAATCTTACTAGTAAACGTGCGCGGGCAAAAACTGCACGTGAGGACACCGTCGACATAATTATAATATATGGCTGCTGGTGGTTTAGCCTTTAGAGCATCTCGTTTCGAATCCAGTATGGATTTCCTCTGCTCTTCAAAGTCATGAACTTTGCTCTTCACCAAGCTCCTCCACTCAGGGCGGCCAACTGCCTTTTCCTCCCATTTCTGGGGATCAATATTGCACCTTTTAAAGTGTCTTTTCTGAACATCCTTGTAGCGTAAGAACTGGCCGCCTTGTTTCCGCCTGCCGTTTTGGAGTTCAGAAAAGAAGATGCGTTTGGCTACCCTATCGTCATCCATCCGTAAGATGTGTCCACACCAACGGAGCTGTCGCCGCATCAGGTACGCTTCTATGCCGTAGACATTTGCGCGTCGGAGCACTTCGGTATTTCTAACCCGGTCCGACCATTTGATTTTAAGAATGTCTCGTAAGCACTTCAGATGGAACTTGTCTAGCGTCCGTATGTGTTTCCTATAGAGGACCCATGTCTCAGAAGAGTATAACAAATTTGGGAGAACTATGGCCTTATAAACAGAGATTTTGGTCGAGAGCTTCAAATCATGTGAGTGTAGGACCTTGGCTCGTAATTTCCCGAAAGCAGCTGATGCAGCGCCTATGCGATGATTTATTTCGGCATCAAGGTCGCACTTTGCTGTAATAGTGCTTCCCAGGTATTTGAATTTTTCCACCTGCTTTAGCTCAGTATCGCCAATATACATCTTGATAGATTCTGTAGCTCCTAGAGAGTCTATTGCCATAACCTCAGTCTTCTGAACATTGATTTTGAGACCAAAACGGCAACAGGCAACCTGAAGGTTTGAAATCAGGTTTTGCAGCTCTACTGGGGAGTCTGCTACAAAACACAGATCATCCGCGTACATAATCTCTGTTATTAGTGCGTGTGAAACCTTAGTATGTGCTTTTAATCTGGTCAGATTAAATAGTCCCCCATCAGTCCGAAAACGAATTTTGATTCCAGCAGAAGTTTGCTCGAGTGCTTCACTAACAACGACAGAGAAGTAAAGTGCAAACAGTGTCGGTGCAAGCACACAACCTTGCTTGACACCACAACTAACTGAAAAGAACTCTGACTGATCACCATTATAGGTCACACAGCAGGTCATTTCGTCGTGAAGAAGACGAATCATTCGAACAAACTTCTCAGGACAACCCAATTTAGCCAGTAAGGTCCAAAGAGCTTCCCGCGGAACGCAGTCAAATGCCTTCTCCAAGTCCACAAAGCACATAAACAAAGGTTGGCTTTGTTCTCGACTTTTTTCCTGGAGTTGCCGAGTTATGCTTGTGATATTATATTAAATTAGTTTGTACTAAATGTTAATATTAAGTTAATTTTAAGATATGGTCTGATTAGGTTTTACTGGGTTTCCCTAATCCTTGCAACAAATGTTGGACCATGATTGAATGTAATTTTCCCCAGGAATTTGGAAGGTTTTAATGTTCTGGTTAGTCAGGAAACTATGATTGTAAATAGTTGAAATAATAATTATTTTTTGAGGGGGCGTGTTGAAATTAAGCAAAAACCAATTATTATTTGGTAGTGCTTTATTATGAAAATACTGGTATCATTATAACACGGAAATGCCAGCTATGGTAACACTGGTTCCCGCCAACTTACTTTGACAGTCTTGTCTGAGTGTGTGCCTCTTGTGAAATTGTGGATATTAATAAACCACAAAAATACCCCCATTACATTATATTCTGTAGATAAATCCATGTGATAGGATCCAGACATTCTGCCTTCCAAGACTTTATTGGAATATACGTTTCGTTATATTTTCACTAAACTCTGCAGTTTTCTTTCGTCCAGAATCCTGTTTTCCCAACAGTTTCGACCAAAATTATTCGCTTCATTCAAGCCGTTCGTTCTCAGGACCTAGAATGTTCAGTTTTCGTATTTATTTGTAAGTTGCCAATGTTCGTCTGAAGAGTTGGGCGAAGTTATAATGAAAGAGTTTTCTCGTACCTAACAGTTATAGTATCGGAAAATTATTTTACAGTTGTGAACAATATTTAGTTTAATAATTGCGATTTGTTAATGTTGCTTGCCACCCTGGAAGTCTTTACCTAACTGGACATGATCATGTTTGAAAAAAAAAAAACAAGCTACTTTTTATGGTATCAATGGTATCTTTATGGGTGTCTAAAATGGAAGAAAACTTTTCAGTTCAAATCAGTTTGGCACGCTCTTCAAGGGACAGCCTGTATAATTGGCAACTTTCGTCACATAATGTATGTAGGATGGATTTTAGAACATGATGAAGGAATGTTTGTGAGCGAGACGTAAGATTTGAATATGTTTGGAACGAGAGGAATTACGATAGTGATTTGGTTGGATCGGAAGATAGATGCGAGATCGTGGACGTAATGATTTTATAGAAAACGGTAAATAAAGCACAATTTAATTTAAACCAATCCTGTGTATTTCTCATAATATTCAAACCCCGAGTCCCAAACATATGTATAATTGTACCTCAATTTTGTTACTTACGTTGACGGAAAACTGTCGTTAATGTGTAAGATCCCTTAAAGTTGCAATACAATATTCAATACATCAAACGCTTTTCATTAGCATCTGTACTATGAAGGCATGAATAACTAAAATCAATATAATTTTCAATCATCAAAATGGCTTTTCAAGGCTATGAGTTAATTATTAAAAGCAATATCACTTATCAATATTTCACATTCATGATTTAATTCATTGATTTCTCACAACCGGGTACAATTTAGGAAACACAATCGAAATTACTTAGTGCTTAATTTTTTATAACTTTGGTTTATTTGTTAACGGTTAAATATCTACTTCATACAAATTGTAAATAATTTACAATGAGCACTATGACAGACTTACTGTAATTCGTTTTTTAAGTTAGAATCTAATTAAAACATCTTAATCCATAAACGCATTTTATGCCTTTACGCGAGTTCTATTCTAACTCAGGTCATCTTTTGAGTCTTATGGCTGTGTGATATCCGAAACGTTGTATTTGGGTTGTTATTTCTAGTGATAGGAATGTGTGTATGTAGTCGAGGAGATTTCTTAGCTCTTTGAATATGATGGAGGAGAGTAGTATGGTTGTGAAGGCGGAGGTGGCCAAAGGGGCGGCTTGGCTCTGCATAGCGGCTGGACGTTCCCCACTCACGACGTGGACCACTACTGACGCTGAATCTGTGGAAAAAAAACATTTTAGAGTAACAGCGAGTTACATTAATTACACGGTTTACACTTTCAAGGGCTATGATTGGTTGAGCTGTCATTGAACTATAGGTAAACCGCTTCATTGAGATTTCGACTGCAGGGCACAAGGGCGCGGGGGGAGGTGAAAGCGGGTTGCGTGAGGGGTGCGGGCGGCGCAGATACACCCTCCTGAGCCTATTTTTCATCGCGCTCTCACCTCCCCCCGCGCCCTATACGGTCTACCTATACTCACAAGAGTTTAATTACTGGGGTTTAGCTTATTATGTAACTGTAGTTAATAAGTAATATGCAATTTTAACAATTAAATTGCATCAAATCAAATCATATTTAAAGTCCCACCGTAGATCCGGATGTATTATTAAAATTTATGTAATATAATATTTCCTCACCCAAACGAATCGAGCTTCCTATGTATAATTAAAATTAAGAACCTGACAACTTTCGTTTCTACGAGTAATAGAAAGTACATTGGATATTGAAAACGATAACGTCCATTTACCAATGACTATTAACTTTATAAAAACACACTATTTTCTTCGTTTGGCCTTGAGTCACAATATTTTATTAGCCCTACCGACGCCTAGAATGGCAGACCTACTTTAGGCCTTTTCATTAGGCCCACCATTTTCTGCCAGCTAAGTATAAAATACCCTAACATATTATATTTTATTCACTGGACGTAAGTATACGCTAAAAAGGCGAAATAGCCGTTTCACGCTAGTCTGTTATTCACAAGGAAGCCACACTAGAAGTTTATGAGCGCAAGTCGTCTCAAGAGAATCGAATACTTACACTCCATAACGTAACGTTACAATGAATGTGTAAAAAGTAGGGTTGGTTCAAAAAAAATATTCAGCCACAAGGTATGATCCCTCCAACAATGTCTAAGTTCAGACCAATAAAATAATGTCGGGGTAAATCATGTTAAATACTCATTGGTTACCTAAAAATTATGCTTTAACTCTTTTTTTCATTATTGGTAGAACTTTCTTACGCGCCCATTGCGCGCTTTATTTAATTTTTGGGGTGCAAATATTATACACCTCATACTTATTACCGTAAACTATGGCCCTACTAACTCTTTTTTATTATAATTTGTACTGCAGTGGCCAGTTCACTAACATGCGGACAGTGGCTAGTTAGTTATTCATAAAATGTGTATAGAGGATGCCCCAACACATATTATTACACCCACAGGATAAGGTAGGTGATGCTAGTTTTACAGAATTTACTCTCATTATTTTAGTTATAAAACTCGTAATTTTTGGTAGAAATAAACAATAGTAGCTGAACTTATTCAATATTTATTTGTTTTACACGTAGTATTTTTTATCTATGGTTATAATAAGTAATAAAATACCGTCGTCACAATCAAAACATGTATTTATAGTTAATACTGTTTAACAGTTGTCAAATTTAGCCTTGATAGTATGCAGTGAACTATAATTTGAAACTTGCTTTGGAAATGGTCCCATAGCAAGCTCGTGTTGTATGAAGATAAATTAATATACAGGGTGTGACCTGTAATAGGAGCAAACATTAAAATGTAGGCCCATAAGTGACGAGTTATCCATTTTAAATGGTTTTAATTTTTTAATTGAAAAATAATGTTATTGTTATTTTCTAACAAAATAAATCGAACCAGCAATGTATTGCAAACAAATGAGTCCAGTCATAGAACTTGACATTATAATTTACTACAACGAGTTAGCGATTTTGATATACATTGACTGGAAATTATAACTTTGGATTACTATATCTTTTAGTTAAAGCATTTTGGAGCACTATGACCAGGTCAAGGTAACTACGAATACTCTGTAGAATCATTGATTAAATTTTTTGCTCCTATCAGGCCACACGCTGTATAAATGTAAACAGTTTTGTTCAAAATGTTGGTTATAATTTTGCCCGAAAAACTAGGAATATTAATGTGATGTTCAGGTAACTGTTCGTAACATTTTAACGTGTCACGTAAATTATTTATACAGCAACAAGGTAACTTTTACTTCAAAAAGCCACATTATAATATTTTTTGGGTCAGCACAAAGCCAACTTTAGAGGCTTGTAATTTGAAGTAAATTAGTAAACACACTGGCAGTAGGCTAATGAAAAATTCACGTAACAACAGTTTATTTTTACGATGATGGGAGAGGTTTGTTATTATGGCACAGAGAGAAGCGTACGTTTTAAAGTTTGTGCTTAGTTGAGGATATTTTCAAACGTAACTCTATTTCTCGGTCTTATATGAAATATTATAATATCTTGGAAGACGCGAAAAATCTAATTTTATGGTATACTAGCGGTCTTGCGCAAGTGCGTCGGCGCGTTTTGAGTCCCCTCCCATCGCAGCATGATTTCTTGTAGCCTATAACCCTTTCCTATAAATAAGTTATTCAACACAAAAATATTTTTATAAACCGGCCCAGTAGTTCCTGAGAAAACAAACTCTCCAGCTTTTTAATATTAATATATTAACATATCTAATTTATTGTGCTTGTTACGGCTATGGCGTCCTAAAAACGTTAACTGTTCTAACCAATGAGCATCCGTGACAAACATTGTTTGATATTCCATTCATCCCTAGTACACAAATACTTAAATTCTTGGCATTTCACTACACCCAAGTGAGTTTTCTCTCGACAGGCACATACCCTCTTCAATTACGCCTACTGTCCCCTGCTGGGACAATATTCTCTGGACACTTCAATAAAATATGTGCCGTGAGTAAAAAAAAATCGTTATAAATGTGTACTGAGTAGGTAATTTTTCTCGGCGCACACTTCACTACATCTCTGCCCGTAGTTGCCGTTGCCTCATTTTTCTTTTTCCACGCCTTCTCCCTTAAGTCCTGGGGCTATACTTTATAAGACATACTTCTTATATTCGACTATGTGTCTTTTTTGCTCTCACTACTTCGCGTGGTTGGTCTTGACCAAGTAGTACCACGGTATAAGGTCACCTCGGTAAAAAAAAATAGGGTCGATTTAAATTTTTATAGGCTAGTATTAGAGATAAGTATAGGTCTAAATTAATACTTTTTCATAATTAAATTTTAAATTAATATATGGAATATGGAAAAAGAAGAATGGGGTATTGAAATGAAAGAGACAAAGGCGTTAATGTATATTTAGAGAAATTTGAGAGTTGACAAGATGCTTTAAAAAATATTGTTAGGAAAAATATAAATAATCAATGTACTTTTTCAACATTTTTTTTGCTGTTGTTGTGTGAAAATGTCTTGTCTTATTAAAATAAGACACGCGGTTAAATATTTTCACTTAAAACTAGGTCCTCTTATATTCGACTTTAATGTTCTTCTCGCTCTCACTTTTTTACGTGCATGGGTAAGTGGGATGCCAATAGTCGAAAATATAGAAAGCATCTCAGAGAATAGGACCTCAGAACGTTTTCAAATCTACTGTTTGCGTGGCTCTCTTATCGACGATTTGTATTCCTCTCGCCCTATTTCCATTTATGCGCTTGCGTATTCGCTTTTTTGAACGCACGGATTATTGAAAACTTCGAAAGATTTTTAAGGGCGTTGTCGCATAGAATACTTAATAGCACCTTGCTTCAACCTCTGCGTTAAAGTGAAGCCCAAAGACATTAGCATTTTTATTTCACGCTAATTATTACCAAAAAGGTAGAGAAAGCACGTGATCCACCATAAAGAAAATGTAGAAACAAAAAATGGTGCCAAACTCTCATCACTTTTAATTGTTCATCACAAGATACAAAGTACATAAGTAAAGTCAACAACAATACAGTAAAATTGGGTTTCAAAACAAGAATTGAAGATAAATTCGCAGTGACACACATCACAAAGTTATCCTGGAATTCAGCCAATTCAAGTGTATTGACGTGTGTGTTAAATATTTTATTTTTCGATGTTAAAGTTTTTTTTTAACACAAATTAAAAGAATGTGTTCAAGTCGTTAGCAATTTCGAATAAATAAATATATAAGTTAGAACTAAATCTTTTCCAAATAATGTATTGTTTTATTAGGACTCCGGGTAACTACGAAGGTTGTGCAAATAAAACGTTTATTCAGCAGCCCTTTCCGCTCGACTTGCCGAATTCGGAACAAAGCGAAACTTTTTTCCGAATTGAAATGTTGCGATCAGTCTGTTGTGTAACTTTTTGGGAAACTGAAGACAGACGATGAGTTCTGAGTTATCAATACGATTTACCTTTTACTTTAGTTTTGTAGGCATAGTACTGTAGTAAGACTACTTACTATACCTACAGACGTGTAGAGCTGAGATAGATTTGCTTTGCCTTTCTGTATGTTAGAAAGCTAACAATTTTGTTCTCTATCTGGGATACTTATATCTCGTCGTCAACCATAATTATACATACATAGGCCTTACTTATTACATACAATAAAAACAAAAAAAAAACACAAATTTAGCCTCAGCGTTTTTTGAGCACTATCTGGTATTCGACATGACAAATGATTTCGCTTCCACCGCAGCTGACTTATTAGTGATTGCAATTAAAATGACGTACCTGCAGCCCTCACAGCTAATGTGCTGAGTGGCAGATGTCAATTTGACAGTATGAAAAGCAAAATGGCGGATCTACTAAGCGTGTATTCTGCTTGGACACACTCAACGGACATTACTCGTCACTGTAGTGTTGTACTATTAAACGCTTTCTCCAGCTGGTCCTACAAAATAAGTGTAGCATATTATTTCTTACCAGAACTACTCGGCGCGCAAGTATAGTTCCCGGAGTCGCGAGGCGATGCGCGCGCGATGAGCAGACGACTGGTGCGCGTGCGTTGTTCCGTCTCCACGCTGATGCCGCCTCGCTGGGCGTAGTTCACCACGTGGGGGCCGCGGTACCAGTAGATGAAACTGTGACAAAAACCATAGTTAGAAGTAGTAATTAGACGGGACAAGAGATGGCGCTGCCTTCATTTTAGATGGCGATGGCAATTATACAGGGTGACTTTGAAAACATTGGCATATTTTAAAGTAAGGAACTACTCATGATTCATAGTCCCTTCCACATATTAAAATGACAATCAATTGATATAAACTATTATTTGATGAAACCGAGAAAAAACATATTAAACACTTGAGAATTGATAATTGCTTCAAATTAAGCTAATCAATTAGTTTAAGATTTTCTAAAATTTACAAATAATATTAAAGTATCAAAAAAACACTCCGCCTAAACGAATTTCTCGGTTTGATCAAATCAATCGACTTTCATTTTAATATGTGGAAGGGACTATAAATCATGAGTAGGTTCTTAGTTTAAAATATTGCCAATGTTTTGAAAGTCACCCTGTGTTTATAACAATTTCAGCCAATCATTGTAAATTCAAGCATTACTCTGGCTATCTACGTTGATTTATAATAGATTGAAGGTGTACTATTGCTTCCTACCAATAAAAAGAGTTGGGTGGAAGATGTCCGTTAGGTGTAGAAATAATGACCGCTAACATCGTTAGCCGATAAGGCGCAACAAATTTCAAGACGAACCCTGTTTCCAAATTTTAGAACAGAGAACGTACAGGTCCAATTTGCTTTATTCAGTCAGTCCTGAGGGAGTTGCGTCAAAGGGTTCGGTAGTTATCAGGGTGAACGGTGCCAAAAGTAGCCGACAGGTAAAACAAGCACAGGCGAGGGACACTGATTAAAAATTCAAAAAATACTCTTCGGAGCGCATGCAATAATGTTGAAACTTCCTCATGGCAAATTTTTAGGAATTTTCGAGAGTTATGATTCAAAACACTGATGCTAATGTAACCGATTCAAAAGTAAAATAATAAATTCAAGCTTTGCCTTCGCGGATTGATTTTCCAATCCCCGAATTGGAAACAGAATGTAAAATCGTACAAACAGTGGCATTGAGTGCCACAACGTTTGTGAAAAAGTAAGTAAAAGAAGTTTGGCGTTCGTGTCGCAGTAGGACTGTAAATTCTGCCGGTTTAAAATGCTATTTTGCGAAACTGCGGCGTTTTGTAAAACGAATCTAGACGTGTACTGTGTAGTTGGATTAGAAAAAGTCTGCGCTAACATACGCGCCAGACTGAAATGACATTTGCTTTGTGTTCTACTGGGAATCGGATTTATTTACGCGTTGTATAAATTGGTTCAGCCATTGCATTTGTAAAAAACCGGCCAAGTGCGAGTCGGACTCGCGCACTGAGAGTTCCGTACCAACTTCAACTGAATTAGGGTTTCTTACTTCCTCTTAGACAAAATACCACAATATTTTTCGTTGACCGCAAACAGAACTTTGTTTTACATAGTATTTGTAGCTAATTTTCGTTGTAAGTATTTATTAAGATCTACATAATGTATTCTTATTTCAAAATTTACACTCGTTTAGTTCAAAAATTAGATGGGGGGGGGGGGGAAGACCTATTTTACGACTTTGGAAGCGCCATACTTTTAGAGAAAATGGTTTTAGAAACTTAAATGTCATTTTAAAAGACAAAAAAAAAAATGTTTTAGTTTCATGTATAGGAGCCCCCCGTTAAATATTATTATTTTTTCTATGAAAATCGTAAAGCGGATAGCAGGATACATCTACGTTTCAACTGTGTAATGCTAATAGTTTTAGAATAAAGTGGCTGTGACATACGGCCGGATAGACAGATAGACAGACAAACTTGACGAAACTATAAGGGTTCCGTTTTTGCCATTCGGCTACGGAACCCTAAAAAAGTAGTTGAAAGATTATATCTGTACTTAAACTGTACTACTGTGTGCGGTGTGCGTGATTTAATTAATATAATATTTCCAATCTGAATTTAATGAACCCAGCAAGTTGAACTTAAGTTGTGTTTATAAGTTATCACCCGAAATACGCAAATAAACGCAAACGTAATTAACAGTACCTCTTAAAGATTAGGCATTAGTATGTAAGCACGAAATTAGTTTCAATATTTGTCTATTCAACATCTACAAGCATAATTTAATAGAATAATATAATTACACATGTATTGTATTTAAATATTCTAGATAATATTAGCACAGTTGAAACAATTACAAAGCCGATTAAAATTAATCTTTTGAACAGCCCACGTGCAATAGACGTCGCATGAAATATCAATTTGCAATTATTGTACACTCAGATGAATACATTTCTAATATTCCAGCGCTTTAGACATTTGGATTTGACTAACAGAATTGTAAATTATTGTGAACTCGAGTGCGTAAAGGTGGGCTTAGACCAAACGAACAAAGAAATAGAGGTAGAGCAAGAACGTTCGGTCACAGCCCGGACACTCGGAAGAAACTTTTCATTTTGGCCATACAATGACAGACGGTGTGTTGCACAGACGCTGCGTTTGTGTGCGTGCTATAAGGGTTGACAAAGTCTGTTACACCGGTCATAGCTCCTTTCACTTAAATAAACAGAGAAACAAACAGACCTAAACAACGTAATTTACTTTAGTTTAGTATACAACGTAACAAGCACTCATTTTCGTAATGTTATATTCACGTGGTATCGTGGAGAAATAAAAAGATAGTATCTACCTTAGTTAGCAACACCTAATTTCACTGATCACATAAATATTACAATTATAATTTCTTAACTACACATAATTCTAAAGAATGTTACCTTTACCTAACGTTTTTACAGTTGTACACTGTAACTGAATAGTTAGAATAGGTTAGTTATGGTTGCATATTTTGTATGAAGTTACTTACTGTCTCTCATCTTTTGGGAAACGAAAAAAGCTTCTATCGGAGTCATTTCTCGAGGACACCCGTACACTGCACAGTACCTAGGCATCTCTCGTACACAAAACTTTGTTCTTCCGTTAACGTCGCAAACATGCGCGTGCCATGCCCGCTAGGCGACCGCATAATGAGAACCCTAATTCCGGCGCGATAGTGAGGTAAGTCAGACTAGGGAGGGGAGGTGAGTGGCTGTTCTGTATGTAGTACTATTATATATTCTGTGGTTTAGTCTTGATCTTTGATTGTGATCGGAAGCTTGAATAAATAGATAGAACAACGAACGAATGCTCTGAAGTCTGTTTACATAAGAAGAATTTAATGAAGTGGGTATAGAATGAGCATTCGCTCGTCTGATGTAAATGGGCCTTATGAGAATTATGCCTATTTACGAAACATTTGCATTATAGCCCTTTAATTTTAAATAGTCATCAACTAATTAATACTAGCACAAATCAAATAGAGTTAAAAGGAACTTTGGTAAGCCGACCACAGAACAGAGGAAAAGATTAGAAAGGCTTATAATACATCGAGTTGTAGTATAGTATGTCTCCTAAATGCGGGTAGTATCAGGTACCATGCCTCTGTCTACTCTACATAACTAGAACGTAACCGATAACGATCAGTAAGGGCCAGTTTTTTATCTGTAGTAATGGTAAAGTTACGTTACCAGCAGATAAATATTTACGATTGTGTGTGTTTTGAAAAGAATTCCTTAACCAATGGTCATTAAAATAGCCATTGTGACATTTAGTTAAGTAGGTTTTTCTTCAAAATACACACGATCATAAATATTCAACCACTGGTAACGTAACTTTATTACTATCGATGAAACGAAACGAAACGTAAAACCTAAGTGAAACGTCGAAGTCATTAACTCGTCAAGTATGTGTGAACGAGACACAATAGAAATTCCATTATTATGCGACTCCCGGCAGTCGTTTGATACCTGACGGATTAAGTTTATTTTTACATAAACCGCTCGAATCAATATACATTGTCAAATTATGTAGACACTTGCTCAGTGATTATAGCTGCGAAGCGTTTTTCGATTTGATAACCTTGCTACGCATTATATCCATTTAATGATAATGATGAAATTATGAGACAAACCTTGGGGGATCAGGTGCATGTCTCGCGATGCAGGTAAGGTTGATGTCAGAACCAGCCCTAACAAACAGTTCGGGCCCAGACAGGATCTCCGCTTTTGAAACTGAAACAAAAAACATGTGTTACATAACATCGCAGTATTTTATTTTCTGTAATAGTTTGTAACTTTAATAAAATATGCCTTCAGGAAGAAAAGCGTTACAAATGAATAAATGTGTACGGTATATTCAAAAATGATGTAACCGAGATTCACAAAACGTTGTAATTTAATTAAACTTTTCCAGCAAACTTCATTATTAACTTACGGGTAAATTAAAATTTACACGTTGCTCGTGTTTATAAAGTTATTTTCTCTTTTTATTAAAGAATAGGGTTCCCCGACTAAAGTTAGTTTAAGGCCCGGTTGCGTGATCGATAGATCGATCCTTAAGCTTATGTCAGAAGGGCAATTTTAATACCGCTAGTAGGTAACGACTTTTAACTATTAGTTGAGTTAACTATCAATCAAGCAACCGAGCCTTAGACGCACTTATTAATGTCTTGATGAAATACTCAACTAGGTAATGGTTTATGTATAACCTTAATTGATATGGATTGTCGCAATTAATTGATGAAAGGGTGAGAACTTATGCATGTGTTCTACTTTTAGTAGAAGTTCTATGAATAAGTAATTTGGGATTAATGGATTTATTAGATGTTTAAGCCGTTCATGACTAACAATGTACGAGAAAATTTATTGTAAATATAAAATATTTTACACATAAAGGTACACTCATATAGGGACCCAGGCAGACTTCTGTATATATGTTTTTTCTGGTAAGTGAACACGACAGAAGGTTGATAAGTACAGACGTCATCATAGTTAAATCTATATATTTATATGTGACGGACTGACGGATGAACACTTACCGACGACTGTTAATCGAAACGACAAGCTGATCTTCGGTTCAGTTGACACTTGACACTCATACCCGCCGGAGTCACGTGGCTGCGCGGGCGCCACTCTTAGCGTCCACTCGTCAGAGCCATCTGTGTGGAGCGCCGCGAACCGCGCGTCACTGCTGTATGTGTGCACCCCCACTGTTAAGATGTGGAGGTCACGTTTGCGTATCCAGGATACCTGTGGAAGAATATTACGATTAACGAACGAAATAAACCTGTATGATTAATTAAGTAGTTATGTTTTTATGAAACTAACCAATTTTTTTTAAAAAATGTGTGAACGCGACAAAAATTTCTATCTTTGTTCCATAATCAACAAATTTAGTTATCTTTACAATTCCTACTTAGCGCTTAACAGCCACTGATAAGAGCCTTTACACACTGCGACTTTTAGCAGCGATGCAAACGCGATGCAGTCGCGATGCGCATCGATGCAGTCGCAAAATGACAACCTTTACACAGTGCGCTACACAGTGTGTAAAGGGTCTAGATGTCTATATCTACTTTTCTACTTAATTGGGATTTTAATTCAATCACTTGTCAGTGTCTCTTATTTAATTAAAGTCGCAACTTTAGGAACATCCTAATTGGGATAAATTGCCATAGGATAGTAGACTTTTACAAACTGTTAGCTGAGACATACTTAAAATTTGTGTTACTAAATTAATTAGTACATCTTAAATTATTGCGTAAAAAAAATGGTAAGATAATACCTCTATACTGGTTAATGGAAAATAACAGTTCATTTATTCGGTAACGTGTATTGAATGTTGTTAAGTACGAGTATTAAAAATGTGTATGAATGAAAGTGTGATAATTTTTTTTTACGTGTTTTATTGAGATTGTTTGATTTTTAGTTACTCTGAGAAAAAACCAAAGGGTAACATTCATCATAACGCGCCTGTTTCACCAATGACAAATGAGCACTAACTGACAACTTTTTATGCTTTATTAATGACAAACTGGACGGGGTATATGATTAGAGAGAGGATAGAGAAATGGACCAGGCTAATAACTGAATGGTATCCCAGAGATGGTAATAGAAGTAGAGGTAGACAAAACAAAAGATGGGAAGACGACTTAAAGAAAATCGCTGGTCCGGTTTAGACCCGCATAGCGAGAGACAGGGATACGTGGAAATCTTTAGAGGAGGCCTTTGTCGACAGACAAGCTGTTACAGACAAACATCCAGCTGCCGATAATAATTCTAAGTATACATAAATGTATAGTAGAAATTAGTTTATAGTAGTACCTAATTAGCGTTGTAATAGATAATTAGGCATATAACTAGGCTATAGCTTTATATAATAAGGCTATATCAATTCAATAACAAAATATAAAAATTAAAACTAACACATGCAACGTAAATAATACGACCTTCACTTTTAAAAACGAAACAATTCCTTGTGGAACCGAGGCTATGATGCGGGCTGCGTTGCCGCGTAATAAAAATAATTAAATAAATAAACAATTAAAATTAGAACGTCATGTCGTATAACCAATTGGACTTGGATTGTAAAACAGGCCGTTAGTGTTCGTTCAGTATTACCGCGTAAAAAATAGACGAGGACTCAAATATATTTCCCGTATAATATCCGAATATGTTATCTCTTTGATAACGCTTCGTCATCTAGTTTTCACGGTTACTCCGCGACAGATTCTGAAAGAGGCGAGTGGAGCATGTAAGAAATGTGAGTCGGCAGATTTAGGCTTATAGGCAAAATGTACGGTCTACAAACATCATACTCAGGTACCTATCCTTTACTCAACAATTTGGTTAGTCGTTGTGACTGGCCACCGCGCCGTAGTCGAAATCAGCTAGGGGGACTTTTAATATTATAATTATGGTTTTATTAACACGTTCCAGGACAGTGAACGCCTACAGGCGTGAAAACAATAAAACATCTATTGTGTCTGGAGTAGTGTTCCGGAACGTGCTAAGGTGCTGACAGTATTCTTAAGCACTAACCGTGTAGACAGGATTTATTCATCACTGATATTTACAAATAATTTTGAAGTTTCATTATTATGGTGCGTGCGCATCAAGAATTAAAGAAGCGCCGTGATATAGTACGGACGACAGCACATCAAGGTGAACACTGCGGTATCTTATGCAGTTGTAATAAGAGCTATTTTGCAACAAAAGTGAGTAACCTGATGTGCTAGCGACTGTACCATCTAAACTCCGTTTTACTCTGTTTGGCGAATACTGCAAACTAACTTTTAATTACTTTTAAAATAATATCAGTGAAGAAAATTAATTAACCTTTCGATGTAAAAATATCTCAGTGTTCAACCAATAATTAGGTAGGACAAAAAGATAAACACTTATATAAAAAGAGTAATTTGTTAAAAAGGAATGTCAATATTGTTATCAATATTCGCCAGGCAAAGAAAAACGGGCTTTGTGCATAATTTGAATAGGTATATTTATATATAGAAACCTTCTAGATTTCTTAATAGTATTTGACCATCAAACGAAGGCAACAAAATTATTATTATTACAGAACAAACTGTCGCGTCTCACCAAGTTATGTTCCATGAAGAGCTTTTGCCATTATAAGGGTTAATAGTCGCTTAAAATTAATAACAGAAGATGTTCAAGTTACATTTAGGGGATAGTTTTAATAACACAGGTAGGGAATGAATGTATTAATAACACGTACGGGTCATCTCAGATTACCTGTGGAACCATGTTTGAAGTCTATAAAAGTAAAGTTAGCCTGTAAGCATCCCACTGCTGAGCAAAGACCTTACCTCAAATGTGAGGTAGTATGAGCCATACTCCACCACGCGGGCTCAGTGTGGATTGGCGAAGGGGTGTTTGCAAGGCAAACGACAAACCTTGCTGTCAGATTTTATCAAGCCGCCCATAGGGCCTCTGACTAGGCTTAACGACTAATATCAACCGATATTAGCCGGGACCAACTGTTTAACGTGCCTTCCGAAACACGGAGATGCTCGTGATATACGTCACTTATATGGTCGGAATGGTCACCCATCCAAACACCGACCGCGCCGTAAGTTGCTTAACTTCGGTATCACTACCAAAGCGCTGCCACCACTACGCTACGAGCACCTACCACAAGTCTATAGCGGCCCATAAAGCCTGAAGCCGACAGTGTGATTAAAGGTGACAGGGGTCTTAATAATAATAGAAGTCCCCCTTGCCGATTTCGACTACGGTGGCCAGTCACAACGACTAACCGACTGCGCGGGACATATTATAGTGCACAAGTGTGTGCGCAAACACAGGTGCACTCTCTATTCGTTTCACTCTCATAGCCCGATGGGACAGCAATCTGACACGACCGGAGAGAGATCAGGCGCAGGACCAACGGCTTTACGTGCTTTCCGAGGCACGGGGGTGAACCACCGCCAACTTCCAAACTTCGGGCTACCCTGAGAAATTCTAAACAGAAAAACCCAGGTATATATTTTTGGCCCGACCCGGGAATTGAACCCGGGACCTCTGGCGCAGCCGTCGCTTTATAATGCGACCCTCTCACCGCTGCGCCACCTAGGCACTTAAGGCAGGGGTCTTAATATCAAATATATAAAAATACATAAAAATTTAACCGCCTTCAAAAAACCTCTATAAAGACACACACACATCGTGCACCGACTTCAAATGTGTTAGTTTCTCATATTAGCGTTGTTTTAGTCCTTTTAGTGTATTTTTGAAGGCGGTTCAATTAAAAAAAAAAGTTTTTGTTGTTTTTAGTTATTGTTTAAGTTATAATGTACCTGATTGCACTAGAATAGTTACTAAAACCTTGATATAAAAAACTGAAAACCGCATCAAAATCGGTCTAGCCCAACACGAGATATTCGCGGACAAACATACTTACATGCATACATACAATCACACAGGTAGAACTGGGAACCTCTTTTTTAAGTCGGTTAAAAAGGCCTACGTTGTGAACATGCTGCAATGACTAATCTAACCTGTACTGTTTGTTTTTGTATGCTATGTAGATTCTGAGAACGTACGTTGCAGTTCCTATATTCCCAGAATATATAAAAATTATATATGACTTGTTTTATAACTCGCTAATCTCACGGACTACTGAATCAATTTGAAAAAAATATATTCGTGCTGGATATTCAATTTTTCGAAGATCTAAGTTAAGCCTCGAAAAATGTTGCGAAAACGCACTGAAGAAGCCGTGGGGCACTGCTAATTCTGATCTAAGTAGGTAGTACATAATCGAAAGAAACCTGCCACCGTGTAAAGAAAAAGTAGGCCGATAAATTTGAAGAGGATAAATATCCTCAGTGAGCGAAGTATTAACTGCAATTTGGTTGTTTAACGATGCGAGGCGGGCTTATCACCTTCCGGCCGGAGCGCTGACTGGCAATTTTCCCTAATTTTCTGTGTTGTGTGTAAACGCTTGATTTATATTTCGTCAAGACTCGCTCACGCGGAGCTTATACACATAGGGAGGCTATGAAAACGAAATTAGTGGGACAAATGCTGGAGTAATTCACTTTTATGCTGTTTAAAAAGATGTCAATTAAAAGATGAAATAAGAAACCAAAAATTGCGCAGGGGCGTAACTCCAACCAGCAACCTTCTGGCTAACCGGGCCAACTGCTCTTCCAGTTGAGCTACCGTGCTGTCGGTTCGACCCCGCGAAATTCTTGGTCTCTTATGGATACGTCATTACGTGACGTTAGCACCATCTACTCGTCTGTTTATGCAACAGCTAAATGCTTTTAAGAATACAAATATGACACTGTGAGTGCTAATAAACATTCTAAACCATTGATGTTAATTAAGTTCAGTCGACGATTATAATTTGCTTAGCCGAAATTTGGATACTCATAAATATCGAAACCGACGAAACTTAAATCACACTTCGTTAACGTTATTATGTTAAACAGTTTTGTTTAGTTGGATGTCTCGTCATGTCAGGAGTTTACATTATAGCCTATATAATAAAGAATAATAAAAAAAAACTTTTGCTAAAAGTCCATTCTCATAAATTTGAATTGGAATTTAAGAATGTCACCTGGAAATTTCGTAACATAGGTACAAATTCTGTAACAGGACTAGGAACGTACGAGTATGTAACAAAATTTAAGCACGGTATCTTCGCATATATTCTCGGAAAGCTATAATGAGCTGGCGTCGACATTTTAGGTTGCTTGTAAACCCAGATAAAGGGTCGGCAAGGTGTACAAAGCCAAATCTACGTGACCAGACCAAACAAATAAAATACTGAGATTAGGATCGCTTTTTTCACAACATTATTATACTGCCAGATAATAATTTAACGATTCTTTACGATATAACCCATGTTAAAGCTAGCTTAGTTATGTATTTAGGTCCCGGCGTTTGTTGGAAATATAAACGTCTGTATACCCATTTTTCTTTTAAATGATTAACTAACAGGACGCTTTTATTATAAACGAAATTCATCGGCATTTTATATTATAAAAAACCTTAAACGATGCCAACAGTGTAATAACTCTTCAGCCCTTAATCAATGACAAAGACGACTGACATACGAAAACCTTTCACGGACTTATAGAACAAGTTGTAACATGTTTAATTTTTGTTATTCAACTTATTACATAAATAGTGGTCACTGGTCAAAAAAATAACTTCTATAGTAGTTTAAACACTCGCTTCCTCTTCGGCAATCAAATATGGGACTGCGACAGCGCATCCACATCTCTTTTTTCCACCCACAGGCCTTATGGGGAGGCGACTCACTCCCTAAGTCACGAAATATTTTTGGCCGCAGAGGAAACGAGTGTTTAATACTACTATAAATGAATTCTAACAGTGTTTTAATGCATCCAAAGAATTTTTTGTTCTTACTCTCATAATGATCATCTATGATTGAAGTTACAATTGTTTGACTAATGACCACAATATTTGAGTCATTTCATCAGTACTCTAAAAAAGTATTTCTCAAGTACCAGCTCAAGCACATTGCGATTTCTACCCTACCTTATTGTTGCTCGCAAATGAGAGCAATAAAATATAAGACCTTATGGTCACCCTACATATTCAGACATAATTTGTCTCAAGGGAAATTCGTGGCTTGGTCTTACGCTGAATTAGATTTACATTTCGCTTTGTGCTGGAATCATGTGCGTTTTATCCTGACAAAACATCCTGGGTAAACACGCTCGTAATTAATTTATGATTCCTCTCATTTAACTAAGTGTTTAGGCAACGATAAATTAACAAGATTGCGCTCTGAAGATGGTTTATATAGTGTAACTAAAACTATTTAAAATCAATACAATCATTTCTGTTTAGCCCAAAGGTATGACTGGTAGAGAATGCAATACGGTGTTAAGTCCTCCTTGTGTACAAAATTTTTGGCTGTGCAATAAAAATACCATGAATCAGCCATCAAAAGTAATAATTGATTTACTTTCACATAAAGATAGGAAGAAAACACTTAAATCCACATGAAAAATTTGTCTCAACTGTCTGTTGACGGTTAAAATATTTCAAACAAAGATCATAGATAATCGAAATAGGGCTATATAAAATCCAGGAATAATGCTCTACGAGCCTTGAATGCTGGATGTGCGCCAGCAAAGAACAATAAAGATTTTAAATCTACGCTCCAAGTGATTCAAATATTTCTTTAAAAATCACAGTAGCACGGCTAAAGGGTAAAAGGAGCTATTTATATGTATTTCAAAACGGCCGGATGATTTTCAATGCCTACTTAATAATTTAAAGGGTCTGTTAACATGGGAATAACGAATACATTTCAAAGGAGAGAAAGGACTCCTCGAAATTAAAGGGCGAATCTCTGGTTACGGGGCTTTGATGAAGCTTTAGCGTCGCGTAATATCGATTGGCCGTTTCGATTTCGAGAACAACCCTTTGCGTCCAATGCTGCTCATGGACGGAAAAGGGGACATTATTAACCGGGGCCAAATCGTCATACAGTATTTTTACAGAATAAAACAAAATCACACCGCCTGCGGCTGGCTTCGGTCCAAAATCGGTTTCGCGAGCCTCGACCCAATTCGCTGCTTTATTCTCGGGCGACGATCACGCGACATTTCCTATTGCACTTACCCGGGCTTGTACGGGAAATCAAATCCCACATACGAACTGTTAAGCCATATCGCCAATATACGGACGGAACACCGCGTCGGACGTATTGACGGCGGCTAATGGAACCCTTATTGCATTTTATGGCGCTATTGCTCCGCCAGTGCAGAACCATTCGGGTATTTTAAAATCGCTTACACCTTCCCGAATACCGATCGTGCATGTTTATCTATGGCCCGCTCCTTATTTAAACCTGGGCTTAGACACGAAGATTGCTCATCTGAAAAACAATTTGCGGGTTAAGCTGAATTCAATTTCGGAACACGTGAGATTAGACTTTGTAAACTCATGTATCATATAGGCGTGGAATAACTCTCGGCGGGGGGCATATAAATAAAGCCGATTTGAAATTGCTTGAATATTTTTATGTTGTTGTTAACACAACGCGTGTTGTTTTGACCTTTATTATGGTAGATATGTTCAGGGGTGCGTGTGACCGACAAATAGACTTCGCCGCGTTCGCCCAATTTTTACGGTAACTGTGCCTGTAAGTTATTGTCATGGTTGTGGCCAAGTTTCGCCGAAATTGTTTTACGTCGGTACATTTATAACTCGCAATGTAAACGGTGCTAGCTCTTGCATCGTAAACACGTCATTCCTGCCCGTGCCTTGAAAAGGTATATTATGATTTACGCTATAAAAGCGGATTAACTTTTCATGAGTTGTTTTTTTGGGGTATGCCGTGTTTTTATTTAATATGTGCGGTTTCAGCGATACTTTTCATGAAACGATGATCTCTGATTACTATGTAGTATCTGGGTGACCGAGCGTCGTTCGGTAACTTTTTGTCAAAAAAAAGAGAATAACGTTCAAAACAAAGAGAAACTTACAAATTACCTGTTGTTCTTGGATTCGAAGCCGGGTGTCCGAGATCCGAGACAGCCTAGCACCCGCTGAGCTGTCTTGACATTGTCAATGGCGGCGAAATTTAGCTTGGTATTCTTATGACATTTAAGTTCTATTTCAGTGCCTAAAACTACGGTGATAGCATAATTTTCTGAAAATGAAACCTAGCTAGATCGATTTGGTTCCTCCCTTAACCCTTAAAACAAAAATTTCTCGTTTAAAGTATAGATGAAATAAAAGTTTTCCTTATGGTAATATAACAAGAAATCTCACGTAGCGTTTGTAAGCAGCAATTTGCAACAAGAACTGTATGCAATTATAAACTGAACACATGACTCTTCAATTTTAACAAAATGGATTCAATAAGTCTGCAACTCGAACGTTCCATGCCTCGAGATGAATCTCGAGTCTTGCTATGAAACCTCAATCTAGGACACGATTCGACACAGTTTGATTTACGTCTTGTTATCAACCCGGTCTTCTATCAATGGTGGCTGATAGCATTCTGTAAGATTCACAATTTCAGATCCAATTTCTAACTGTAAAATCTGGAATCCATTGAGTCTGGTCAGACAGTCAGACTTATCAAAAACAAAATCTTGAATTTTGACTTTCAAACTATTACCTGAAACTTTCAGTGATGTTCGAACAGTTCTTGCGTTTTGTGAATTCGCCTTTCGTAAAGTATAATTGCAATCTTATTTTGTTGTTTTGGAACTTTGAATGTCAGTTAAAGACACTTCACAAAGCTTGTAAAGCCATTTGTTAGAAATGAAAGTTAATTTTCAAAGAGCGCATATTTGCATTTTCAAGTACTTAATTTTCCTTAATTAATCAGATACTTTGATATTTATCCATGTAAACTCTTTATTGCACATCTCAAAGGTCAATCACAAATTCATTTTAGGGAAATGTACAATTCAGGCGATCTTATCGCTATAGGCGATCTCTTCAACACAACCTTGGGTAAAGAAATTAAGAGTTCTGGAATAAAATGCAGTAATGTTCAAGTTGTAGTTAGTTGCAGAGAAGTCGTTACTTCTACTTAAGTTAGAGCTTCGTAAAGTTATGTTTTGTTTGAAATTAAAGATACAGGTTTTGTTCAATATATTGTTTAAAGTTACGTTCACCGGTTAAGTTACGGTTAAATCGGTTTGGTGGAACCCACTCTAAAATAATATGATTGTTTCAAGGCTGGTAAAATTATGTCAGATATGTCATACATATCAATGTATAGAAAGGTGGATATAACATTACCTTCATTGGTATATACGCTGTATAACTCTGGCATTGAAATATTCGTCACGTGCCGTCCCATCTGTCTGGATGGGTCGACCGCAGGCCTCGGCCCACTCCTTTACCAATTCATCCATAAATCACCACTCACCTATCATTGGATTTGGGTAATGTGAAGTTGACCCTCCAGATCCACCAATTTCGAGCTACACATTCGCAGTTCCCAGAAAATACCCTTAGCCACTTCACAGCTCTTGAATTATGAAGATTGAGTCACTTACTTATCAGTTTGTGTGACGTTGGAATAGGGGTGGAATTTGTTTATTTTAATGTATACTTATCATTAAAAGCAAAGCATTCACGGTCTATTTCATAATGTCCTATTAAGTAATCAGTAACGTTATATGTTGATTACTTCCTAAGAAATGACGTTCCATATTTGTATTATTCGTTGGTTAGTTAGTGCTTATTTGTTGATGATGAAACCGGCACTTAACAATTAATAAAAAAATAATAATACTTAATAAAAAAATAAGATAATACTTAATAATAAAATACATCGAAATGCCGAAGACTTTTGGTTCACCCCTTTATTTGGCAGACACTCTTTATGAACTTCGTTTACAGTTTACAAAACGGAGATTTCAGGTGCTATTGCAGTTTATTTAAATAACGTTGTCTTTATAAGACCTTCTCACAATTTGTACACTAATGTAATATATAAATCTAAATCTGGATAAGTCGTATTATAGTAAAATGCTGCTAGTAACTTTGAGATTAACCTTACTCTAACTGAATATAGAAACTGGTATTACGTGATGCTTCAAACAGATGATACCTCAATGTTAATATTTAGCCATAAGACCTCTTGTAACCAAGTTTGTTTACCGACCTATGAGGGCAAGCTATTGCCTCATACAAAGACTATAATGGATCCGTGTTTCTCTGCGGGTCACTTAAGGGTTTCCAAATACAATCATAATAAAATGGTATATCAATAAGAAACTAAAATAATATTACGTAATGCCAATTGCCAGATGTAACAAAGAGGCGTAGGTGTTTTGCTTATTCCCGGAAAGTCACATGGTCGGTCATAGGCATAAATAATTTGTGGAGCATTGCGTGATTGAAATGTATCCGTATGAAATGAGGCATGATCCATCAGCATAACTTTATGTTTATAATAGCTTAGGTAGGAACAATTACCCATTTCCTTTGTAAACATAAATATTTCACTTCAAATCACAATTTAGTGACTCAACTTCCATTGAAACTGCTAAAGTCTACGATAACTTATAAATAACCTAAATGGAATGTCGGTTAGTCTGTAGAAGGATTAAAAAATATTTTATAGGCCACGTTACTCGTACGGAATATTCGCTATTCGTACGCATTTGATTGTCTTTAGACCCTTTACACACTGCGACTTTTAGCAGTGATGCAAACGCGATGCAGTCGCGATGCAGCCCTGCTAGCGCTAGCTAGTGGTGACTGAGTTTGTTCCGGCGTTTCTTCTCAGCACTTATTGTCTGTGTTCCGTCTCGAGGCGCTGGTAGGGCCCAAAAGATAAGGAGACATGTTTCGGCCCTTTCAGGGCACATTTTTTTTCACTGTATATTTGACGTTCATAAGTGTCATTTCATGACCTAAATTAAAATTAAGATTTTGAATTTGAATTTAATTTGAGCATCGATGCAGTTGCAAAATGTCAATCTTTACACACTGCGCTACTTTTATCATCGATGCCGTCGCGCGCGATGCTAACGCGCGTTTTCAAAACGCGCTTCCGCATCTATGCTAAAAGTCGCAGTGTGTAAGGGATCTTAGTTTTGGAAAGGGCAACAAAATATCGTTACATATCCATCGCATAAATATAATGACATCGTCATTTTATTTTACGAAAATTTTTACGAAGTGTTACATAATACTTTCGTAAAAATCTGCCTAAATACTTCCCGCGAGTTATTAACTCGTGACGAGGGACACGTCTGTTGAACCGAGTATTGAGGGTAATTTCACGAGATTAATATGTAAATGGCCAGTTAATTTGGACGTAAGCCCCGTTCGTTTTCCGACTTTGTAACGTGTGCTCTGAGGACAAACGATCTTGTTTGAATATGATTCTGCAAATATGTTTACATTAATTTTATTTATTGATTTTCTTTTCAACTTGATATTTTTGTAGTCGAGTTTCTGTATTATGTATACTGTATTATGAATATGATATAAAATAAAGCATGCACTGAGATTCAGCGATTAAATAAATATCTGATTATCTAATTTTATGAAGCGCTATGTACTACTAATCGAGTTGACAATTATGACGTTTATAGCTTAGTATTCAAAAGTGAATAGAAAGTAGCATACTCCTTTTTAAAAGGTGATATTCATCAAAGGCAAATGTAACTTGTATTAAATTGTTCAGCCTTTGCAAAATGTTTTGCTCGAAACACCTTACACATTAAACGCCAGGGACAATTAATCTCAATAGCCGTCATTAGTAAAGCGTATTCTTAACAAAATCTCAAGTCTGTCAGCGAATAAGAAGATGAAATCAGCAGTTTGTATGAGTTCAAAGTTGAAATTAATATAAATATATGATAAGTAAACACATATATTTATATGTGCGCCAGACACGCCAGCACACCAATTGTCTGGTTCCATGTGGAATTTTCTTCCTTGTCTTACGTACGAAGTACCAGACAACGATTATGACGGGAGCGTTTCCCATATATACTTAAATACATATAACATCCATGACTTAGGTACAAATGTTCGTGCTCATCACACAAACATTTACACATTGCGGGATTCGAACCCGCGACGGCCGGCGTAATAGTCAGGAGCGCTAAACAATACACCACACGCGTCGTCAAACCAAACGAAAGGTTTTAAAAGAAAAGAAACAGCTATGTTGATCTTCTAAATGGAAACATTTGATACATGTTTAGGAAGCAGCTACGATTATGTATATTCGTAGCTAGGAGCATGTTTTAGTAATGTACGTCAGTGATTGGTTTTGCTCATAAATCATTGGGTTGGTTTATAGGTACATAACGCTAATATACTGAGTCAATTAGCATTGTACTCGGAAGTGTGTTCGTAAGTAATTGCATTGCTTCAATAAATTATGTATTTCTGATTACTAACTGTTTTGGAAACAAATAAACCCTCAAAATAGAACTAGCCGCGTAATTGGTTTCAACGTTGTAAATCATACGCGTTTTTATTACTATTTTATCTAGCTGTAAATATTTTGGTTAAAAAATTGAAATGGCTAGTCAAGGGCTTACCACTTACTTAATGAAAGAGTGTATGTGTGTAGTACTACACCTGAAATATATATTTATTACTTTTGACTATAAATATAAATACATACATTGATTTTAGTCCAGTAGGTACCTACCTGCTGGGAAATTTTATGTCAAAATAAACAATGTTACTGATCACAATGATCATAATATCATGGTGGCAGAGCTTTGCACAAATCTCATCTTTAGTACATTAAAATTTATGAACTTTCAACATTCTGGATGTGAAGTTCCTTAAAAAGATATAATAACAAACGCCATCATATGCTACACATACCTGCAACCTAGGTCAGATAAGTAATCCAAGCTTTACCTATACCTATTAGGGAGAAAAACTTTTTCTTACCGATGAAAGAAACTCAAACACTTAACAGGTTTATTGTAGGCACTGTAGCAGGAACTATTGTGAGGAACAAGGGTCTTCAAGTAAATACTTCTGACGTAGGTACTCAACAGTTGTATCAACTTATGAAGTTGCCTACTTTTATCATAGACTTAAGCTTTTTTTCCACTTCAACCTAGCATACCATAACCCTGCTATAAACGTCTCAGGCAAAAAAAAATTGTATCGAAAACTATGACACCTTGCTCACTAGATATGGTAGATTGAATTGCTTTGACATTGATTTTAATTTGAATGGTTTGAATTTTGAATTGAATGTATAATAATTTTAATTTGTTACCTGTATTTTTTTTCTATTTGGCATTGCATATCTCCACTTAAGTTAATTAATGAATTTGTGTACACATGTTTTAGAATTAAAAAAAAAAAATGTATCGAAAACTATGACACCTTGCTCACTAGATATGGTAGATTGAATTGCTTTGACATTGATTTTAATTTGAATGGTTTGAATTTTGAATTGAATGCATAATAATTTTAATTTATTACCTGTATTTTTTTTTCTATTTGGCATTGCATATCTCCACTTAAGTTAATTAATGAATTTGTGTACACATGTTTTAGAATTATTGTCCTGCACCACTATAAAATATTATTGGAACTGTTTTATATTTTATGACAGTAATTTGTTGTGTGTATCAATAAATAAATAAATAAATGAAATGAAATACTAGACCGTTCCGTCACTAGTACCAACACTCTGTCGTATGGCAAGCACCGGCAAAGTACGTTCTCGCTCCCTCTCGCTCACGGTCCTTAGAACGGTGGAGACAGAATGCTGTCAATCCGTTCAGTGGGCTAGGTAGAGCGTATCTTTTTGTGCCTGACACGTTCCTAACACGGTCATGGTATGGTCGCAGTGATAAAAACCTTAAAGGTTTTTTGCATGGCACGCGACGAAGTTGGTCGGTGACGAAACGGTCTAGTGGGCAAGGTGTCACAGTTTTCAATACATTTTTTTTGCGCGGTCATGGTGCTACTTTGTAGTGATTAATCGGCAGTCTAGCGCAAAAGTCTACACTTGCTTAGTTTCTATAGAAACACCAACTTGCTTTGAACTCGTATCCAGCAGAGTACTAAAAGAACTACTCAAGTGTGACATAGGATTAAGCCGAAAGTTATTTTCGTCTCGTCGAATACATTAAAGCTATAAATAGTTGATGCGGGTATACCTTTGGTTCACAACATTGTTACGAGTAAACACGTTATACACATATTTTACGAGTGAATAAATATTGTTTCATTCTTGAGTTACAGATTTAATGCATAGGGATCAAAAGGCAGGCCGCCGGCGGTCGCGACAAACAAAAAAATTAAAAAATAATGTTGTCAAACACATCCGTGATGGTTTGCAAAAATGTACAAGACCTCGCCCAGACTCTCATCAACCCATATATTGAAATGACCGGGATAAACATTTTCTAATACTTACCTAAGTATTTGAAAATGTTTCTCTATTCCGTACGTAACAAGATAAACACAGCTTGTTAACCTTCTTTCTGATTCATATATGTTCTTATAATAAGATGCGTGTTCGAGATCGGCAGTGGATTCAACGTGGTAGGCAAAAAATATAAAGGAGGTTTTGTCTGTCAGGACTCACCTATTATCCACCAGTAGATGGTTTCCAGGTTGCAGGTGATCACCGAGGACACAGGCACAGTCACACAGGTCTTCAGATAAGTTTAGGGGAAAGCACACGCGAAAATTGAGCCCCGGTAGGTCAGTTCAGTGTCATGGGAACAACGTCTCAATAGCAACTACTTTACGGGGTTCTCAAACAAGCAAAAATAGGTAAGTACTCAAAATGATGTGCGTAGGAGCGCGCGCCGCAAGATTAGGATGGCAACACAGGTTTCAATCAAATTATTGTAATGAACATATCGCCCGCCCTAAACACGTTAAGTGTTTACGAGAGAGAAAGGAAGGGTAAAAGGAAAAGTTATATACTAAACTGGAAGACGAACCAGCTTCGTCACAGATCTCTTAAGGATACCTGTGGGAGTTTTCACATCAACGACGTGAACAACTTTGTCTTGTCCAGGGTATAAATGAGCAATGCGACCACGGCGCCATTGCAAAGGTGGGAGGTTGTCGTCCTTTATTAGAACTAGTTCGCCAACTTGGGGAGGATTACAAGGAGATGTCCATTTATTCCTTGCCTGTAAGGTATTTAAGTACTCTAAATGACAACGATACCAAAAGTGCTGCGTAAGTTGTTGGATCAGCTGAAACCGTGTGAGGCGATGAAATTTAACATTCTCATAAGGGTACTCAGGTAAAGCGGTTAAAGGCTGACTTATCAAAAAATGTCCGGGCGTTAATACTTCGACGTCGTTAGGATCTGGAGAAAGTGGACACAGAGGCCGCGAGTTTAAAACTGCTTCTATTTTGGTAAAAACAGTTGTTAATTCCTCAAAGGTAAGAGGGGTTTCTCCTATCACGCGTTTGAGGTGGGATTTTGCCGATTTCACAGCAGCTTCGAAAAGGCCCCCCCAGAGACAGGAGGGTCGAAAACCCAATTAATATTGCGCTTGGAAAGCTCGGAACCAATAGTAGCTTGATTTTGAGACAAGAAGGACTCTAACTCCTGTAAGTAATTACGTGCACCGATATAATTTCGGCCACAGTCCGAGCGGATAAGGCGAGGTAAACCACGACGTGAAACGAATCGGGAAAAGGCGGCAACAAAGGCTTCGGTACTTAGGTCCGACACGACCTCAAGGTGAACTGCCTTGGTGGAGAGGCAAACAAATACACAAAGGTAACTCTTAACCAACCTTTTATTTCTATAGGCCTGAACTTTGGTGTAGAAGGGGCCCGCGAAGTACTGACTTCGCGGGCCCCTTCTACACCAAAGTTAGGCACTGGCCTACACCATCAAATGGCCTAGCCGCGGTGACACGGTCCTTAGGAAGGTCACCCATAGGAGGCTGGGAGACAGCCGTTTTAAGTCGATAACAAGAAAGGCATTTAAAAATCACATGTTGAATAGCGCGGCGGGCAGACAGGATCCAGAATTCTCTGTTTAGAATAGCCAGAAGGGCATTCGCACCTGCGTGAGCATTTTCACGATGGTAATGGGAGATTAAAATATTCACGAAATTACCATTTTTAGGCAGAAACAGGGGGTGTCTAGCGTCATAAGGAAGGTCAGAGTGCCGTAAACGGCCACCCACTCGTATTAGGCCTCTGTCATCTAAAAACAGGCTTAATTTCCTGAGGGAGTTGGTGATTGTATCACCCCTCTTCAAACGGTCTAGTTCATCACTGAAGCAGGTAAATTGAACAATTTTCACTAAATATATAAGGGATTCTCTACGCTCTTCAGTACTCAGGAATGAGGAGTAAGTTTTAGGGTATAAAAACCGCCTTAGGTAACAAGTTACATTTATCAACTTGTTCAAGGAGCTATACCGCTCTAATAAAAAGGAAGGGTCCGGAGGAGAAACTTCAGCAGACACTACTAAACAACGTAGTCCCGGGAGGTCATTATTCGAGGTAGGTTCCGCAGTCACGGGCCACTGATCAGGAGACTCGGTCAACCACGAAGGAGAAAACCAAAGAGTGTGGTCTACCAATTTAGAGACGGGCATGCCTCTTGATGCACAGTCGCTAGGGTTCATATAGCCAGGAATATGTCTCCAATGACTAGATGTTGGAGAATTAATAATTTGGGAAACACGATTTGCCTCAAAAGTCTGAAGAAGGTGGGGAGGTGTTTTCAACCAACACAAAACAATTTTGCTATCCGTCCAACTATGGATTGAAGTCAACACAGACGTCCTTTGCAGACAAAGAGCGACGTGATGTAATAATTTAGAGAGGAGGGTAGCTCCTAACAATTCCAACTTGGGAATTGTTAAACGGGTCCTAACGGGTGCAACCTTTGACTTGGCCATAACAAGATGGACGGAGCAATTACCAGACGTATACTCTGCGCGTAAATAAACGGCCGCAGCATAACCTAACTCGGAGGCATCGCAAAAACCATGTAGCGATAAGGAGGAGGAACCGCTAGAAAGTATATGACGAGGAATAGCCACTTCGCTCACTTTAGTCATATCTTGAATAAAGGTAGCCCACTCTAAAGCGAGGGGCTCCGTAAGGGGATCATCCCAGGAAAGGCCAGATAGCCACAAACGTTGGATAAACTCTTTGGCCTTAAACACGACTGGAGATATCCAGCCACAGGGATCATAAATTCGGGCCATCACAGATAATACCTTTCTCTTTGTAATCACTGTATCACAGGCATCATAGGAACATTTATAGGTAAATGAGTCGCTCACAGGGTTGTACTGAACACCTAACACTGCTATAGTCTGCGGATTACCCTGATCTACGATTGAGTGAGGAAGTTGTAAATGGTCTAGGGGCATTAAGGCCATCAGGTAAAACGAACAACTCAGGCTTCAACAGGCGGCCAATGATGTCAGCTCCAAGTAGTACACTTATAGGACCAGGTTTATGGAACAGGGGGTCAGCAAGTGGTAGATGCTTGGTAGGGGTAACAACACCCTTAGGTACATCTACTTCCGGGAGGGACCCAGCAATCACGTCGACAACTATGGCGGTAGTCGATATCACAGGTAGGGTAGAATTGACAGGTTTAAAAGAAAGGGATACAGTTCCATGGGAATGGACTGACTGTATATTACCTATTCCACGAACGGGCACATGTGAAGGAGTGATAGGTAAGTTCATTTGGTCCGCAACAAACTCTGTAGTAAGGAGGCAGCCTTGGGCGCCGGTATCTAATAAGGCACGGGCTTCTGCGTAATATCCAGACGAAGTTTTAACGTGAATTAAGGCCGTAGGCAAAAGAACAAGAGAATTGCGTGATACTGAAGTAAGGGTAGGTACAGGAGGGCTATCTAGTCAGAATTGTGAAGAGTCGTTTGGCTTTGAATGGAAGGCACGTTCATACTGAGATCTTGGAGGAGGAGCGTGATAAACACGATCACTATTTGGTACAGGCGAAAATCGCCCGCCCGAACGCGGGGGTGAAGCTCTGTGGGAATTACGAGGTGAAAAGCTGTTATAGGCTCTAGTGCGTGGGAAAGTACGTTCCGTCAGGTCACGCGGCGGGGACGTCCTCGGCGAGTTTGAAGGTAAGGCTGCGACGTCGCGGTAGGAGCGTTCATGCTGATGCTTCACGGGGGTGTCATCGGCATAACACAGCAACGTATGATGATTAGAACGACGGCAGGTATTGCAGCGATAATCTCGCTTGCATTGAGAGATGGAGTGTTTATCTAGGCATCGATAACACAAACGGGCCTCTTTAACTACATTGACACGTTGACGTGTAGGAAGGCGAACAAACTCGGGGCATTCGCGTACGTAATGCGACGTACTATTACAAACGTGACACTTCGGTGTGGGTGCAAACGTAACAAATGTCTTCGTAGGAGGCGGAGACCGCGCGTTAGATTTTGGGAATCGAGTGGAGCTCGTACTAAGTGAGGCAGTAGTGTCGACGACCGAAGCACTACCTACATTGTCGTGATGCCTACATTCATCCTCTAAGAAGGTAATAAGTTGATCAAAGGTTGGAAGTTTATTAGGGTCATCACCAAAACGACGCTCAAAACGGGATTTTAATTCAGAAGGCAACTTCGCAAGGCATAGGTGTACCAGTAAATATGACCAATGATTAACAGGCAGGTCTAATCGTTCTAAACAACGGTAAGTTGAGAGAAGAGGGTTAAGAAACGATACACGTAAGCCGGACAACTTAGGTGAAATATTAGGTAGCATCATTATCTGCGCGATATGCGTATCTGCCAGGACGCGAAGGTTGTGATACCTACGCTTGAGAAGGTCACGAGCCACAGTATAATTGCCCGCTTCAATCTTAAGGTGCTGAATCAACCTACGGGGCTCATCAGACAAGGCACCGACTAGGTAATGAAGCTTTAAGGTAGGGGTCAAAGTCGGCTGATTGTCGACCACACTATCAAACTGGTCTATAAAACTAATCCATCCGTCGGGACGGCCGTCGAATCTAGGTATAGGTAGGTCAGGTAATTTACTAGCCGGGGTGTCAACAATCATGGACTTATTTTCCTTCAAGGGGGTACTAGTACGGGGAGACTCGAACTGGTGGGGTTTTATTTCCTCCAATCTTATTTTTAGGTCATCTACCTTGTCCCTCACAACGCGCATCTCGGTTTTAATTTGAACATATTCTTGTTCATAAATAGCAGGGTCAAGGTTTCCTAACAACTTAGAACATGCAGCTCTAAACTTATCACACATAAGCGGGAGGTCAGAAAGACGCGCACGCATGCGATTAACGGAAAAGGTCTCAAGGACGCGATGGGAATCATCAACACAATCACTCACATAACGAATTTCACCTATAGCCTCATGGTATTCAGCCGTGTCCGTGTAAAGTAGGGCCCTCACGGTCTCGTTACCCGATTCAGAATCAGGCATGTTTGAAGTAGGTATATGTACTTACTTACACTAAAATCAATAGTAATTAATCAACACGTAATTTTCAAAAAGGCAAAGGAATGCAGGACGGCTCGGTGAAGGTGTAATGAATAAAATAGGTAAGGAATAATCGTAACTCGTAAATAGCTCGTATAAACACACACGTGGCGGAGGGACGGCGAACGTTATCAATAGCACAACAATAGGCAGGAATGCAAGTAATTAAAATGCGCTCGCGCACCCCGTAACACAATGATGAATTTGGATATTTATTTATTTATCGTCATTATGTAACTACTAGAAATGAATGGAACTAAGATGGCTACCGCGTGCAAAGGGGGAATGCAGATTTCACAATAATTACTAAGATAGAATGAGACGTTTTATGTAAAGGGTGGAAGCTAATTAATTACGTTAATTTTAAAATAATTATTTAGGCAAAGGTCCAAAAAAAACTACGCTCTGCTACCAAAAGATGTTCGAGATCGGCAGTGGATTCAACGTGGTAGGCAAAAAATATAAAGGAGGTTTTGTCTGTCAGGACTCACCTATTATCCGCCAGTAGATGGTTTCCAGGTTGCAGGTGATCACCGAGGACACAGGCACAGTCACACAGGTCTTCAGATAAGTTTAGGGGAAAGCACACGCGAAAATTGAGCCCCGGTAGGTCAGTTCAGTGTCATGGGAACAACGTCTCGAAAGCAACTACTTTACGGGGTTCTCAAACAAGCAAAAATAGGTAAGTACTCAAAATGATGTGCGTAGGAGCGCGCGCCGCAAGATTAGGATGGCAACACAGGTTTCAATCAAATTATTGTAATGAACAATGCGTAAATATCGGAGATTCCAACTATGTTTTTCTAACAACGCAACGCTGTAAAAGAGGAATGGCATGTTAATATCACTTTAGTCTCCGAACTCAGTTTCCTCATTCTACCAAAGTTTACGCGAACGCAGATGCTATCACAAAAACACATTATGTCAAATGGCTTCTAAGGGAAAGAAAACATTCAGTCGATTGAGTAATATAATGGTCTCTTTCCTTTTGTACTGCCTCTAAATACGAAAATGTATGCAAAACACTTTTTCCGAGTATTGCCAGCTATCAGATAGCTGCCTATAATGCCATGTCATTTAAAACATTGCAGTAAGTCTGCCTTTTTAATGCCTCTCAAATACACTTTTAAAGTCAATAAAAAACATCGTCATCGCGACGAATTTGATTGCAAATAATCATGTATTTATTGATTTAATACTATTTTATTCAAGTATTCATAATATACTCAGATAATTTCTATAGAATATATGAATAATCCTGGACTTTATTTTCAACTGTTAACCTACTTTACTGCAAGATGTCACAGAATAATATTTGCAAAAAGTTATACAAGAATACTAAGAAATTACTAATGAAGTTGTGAGCTTTACATCAAAAGTATTTTGATTGCTCTATTTTTGCTTGTAGACTCTTAAGGGCGTACACGCGCCGCTTCAATTTCCCATACACAGTTCATAATAACACAAAATCCGACGTTTCCGAGTTATTGAGCACTTTTGAATTGAAATAATATGAATTAAAATAATAGACACTTATGCTCGTCTCAAACTTAGCCCTACCACTAATTTAGGACATCAAAATTGTACGCTAGTGGGGCAATCCTTGTGCATAATGTAGCCAAGTTCTACAGCTTAAACTAACCAAATACCAAAATATAACAACCAGTGAAGGCCTCATAATCTTTCTTGTTGTATCAAAATGATTAGGAAAGCCTTCGCCACAGTTTTTTTTATGTTAGCTGACTTGACCGTGAGTAAGCGCGGCCCGAGCCAAAACCGCAAACTATTTCCTATCGGTTGATTCGGGGTTGAAATATTTTTATTGCGGAAAGCCGCCAAGGGGATAGCAAGCAAAAAATGTCAATATCCACAAACAACCGTACATATAAGCAAAAAATCAATAATCCACAAACAATCGCATATCTTACGATGTAGTAAAACCTAATAAACCTTTAAAATATTTATGTTGACCTGTGAGTGAAATTAAAGTTGATTTAATTTTCTTTTTTATACATACATAAAATTATACAAAAGGTAGTATGAATGGTATTTTTTTCCAGTCAAACCTCAGATCCTGCAGAAAGGTGTCACCGAAAACGTTATCTGTCTTTGATGTGTGTGTCACACATACTATAGAGGAACCTAATCAAAATACCTACTTAATAAAATACCCAAGTTCATAGTGATCCAAGAAATCAGTTCATTTCTCTATCGCTTTGCTTCAGCGTCGTAAGTCGGCCAAACAAAGATAACTTTATCTCTAGAGCTTTAGAAATCTGAATCGGCTTATGATGTAATATCAGGAAGACAAGGGTGATCGACGAGGAGATTATAGCTCAACCCTTCTAAGTGACAAGTCACAACCCTTCAGAAACTTGCGGACAAATCGCTCTTCATCATTCCTAAAGTGTACAGTCGCCAGCGCATCAGGTTATTAATTTTTGTTCAAAGCTTACCCATATTACTCTTAGGATCGGTACAGTCATCCCGTATTTTGCAGGATGCCGTTTAGTAGCATACGAGTTTTAATGCTTATATTCACACTGACATCCCGTTTGCGCTGACCCACAAAAACCGATACCTATATTTTATTGATCAGGTTTTTTCATTAAACTGGACCAGTTCCACTTCTAAAATGACAGTATGCACAAACACAGTTATCATGGAAACGTTTTGAAAGATAGGAATATACTGCGCGCCGCTTTATCGGTAAGTATAAGCAAAATAGACTGTTGACAGGACTCAGTTGACGGACAACCGTATACATAAAACCAGTCCAGTAATACAGGGTTCCAGCAAAACTGGACTGACGTGGAAAACGGCCCTCACATAAGATACTGCGTGCTACTGTCCGTACAGAGCCCATCACTTCGACTTACTTTGTTTTTCCACTCGTCCCATAAACTGTTATAATGATACAAAGAGCTATCGTTCCGAAGAGATCATTTTTCATCGAAATAAATGGCTTTTATGTGACTCGGGGCCGCGGCTAAAATGCCTAACCGCAGACTAACAGAAAAATAGACTTCATTGATAAAATTGCGACTATTTTTATGGCTAATTTGTGAACACGATTATATAAAATATTTTATGCACAATCGAATAGGTAAATAAATAATGCGAGCCTATCGCTAACATGACGAAATCAATGATATAAATTTTAATGAGTTATAATAATAATAAAAAACGGTTCGTCGTCTTAATCTTCTCAATAAGGAATTCTACATTCATAATAATGTCAGTTTAAAAAAAAAATACATTAACAAATGTTGAATCAGAAAAATAAATTAATTTGGTATTTGATCTTTCCGCGTTTGTTTATTCATTTGCGTGTTTCAGAAGTACGGCAAAACGTTATCTCGTCATTTCGGAAAACCGGAAAAATATACAGCGTTCCATATTGAAAAATGTTTGTTCCCATTTATTTTTTTATGAGCACGTGTATGTATCATTCGTTTTACCTACTTTAGATGCATGGAAGAGGTATACAAAGACGCCATACAGAGGAAAACAAAAGTTGACAGCATAGACGGAAACGAAATGAAGTAAAATAAATAAATTTCATAAATTAGGGTTCACAAAATATATTATGATGAGATACATAGAAAAACACATTAGCTGGGTACTTACTTTGGGATCAGAGCGAAGTATGTGATTGGTGTCTCATAATTATTTATGTTAACACTTAAGTGAATCTAGCTAAATATACCAGATTCCGGTTAAAGTTTGTCCGCCTTTAAAAGTCCCTGGCTTTGACAAATTTCCTATATACCTTATCTAAAATTGAAAATGTCTCAATAACATTCTACGGGCGTCACAATTTTGGATCTCACCTCACCAAACTGTGACAGAGAAGGAATAGAAAGAGAGCATTGCACACCCAACCACATTAAACATTGAGATTATACGAAGTTACCTTACTTTTTTTAACAAACTGTACTGAACTTTTATCTGTTCTAACTTCTTTTTATAATGTACAATATATAGTCATGTTTTGTGTATAATTTTCTCTTTTTATGACGCACAATAAAATGTAGTCTCCAAATTCAAATCCAGTTTTACTGTTGTTAAGTCGTTTACGGACACTCGTTTATTACTTAACTGCTACCATTTATTTTGAATGTCTACCAAATATCATAGCTAAAATTACTTTATTGTCTTTATTTTTAAAGCCGTAAGTAATACCTAATTCATATGTGGAGCGCTTTAATTATTTTAAACCTTAAAACCCTTTACACACTGCGACTTTTAGCATCGATACTAACGCGCATTTTGTAAACGCGCGTCAGCATCGCGACTCACGCAATGACAGATTTTGGCTTCGATGCAGAATCGATACTGCATCGCTTGTTTTAATAGCCAGCTTCTGCATCGCGACTGCATCGATGCTAAAAGTAGCGCAGTGTAAAGGTTGACATTTTGCGACTGCATCGATGCTGCATCGCGTTTGTATCGCTTTTAAAAGTCGCAGTGTGTAAAGGCAAAATGAAATGTGGCAACACAGTCGTCACTATAGTTTGAACGTTAATGTCTTGATTTTAGGTAAAAAAGAATGAAAAAAATGACATGTACGGTCGTAGTCTCTGCCGCCTAACCATTCTTCTTAAATTTAAAAGAAAATAACTACACACACAAAAAAGGGCGGTCACTTCGAGAAACGTAAGGCGCAAGTAATTTTGGCTCTTAGATGGGTAGGCGGCCGTGGCCTCGACCGCGGCTGGGTAAATATAATGTGGTACGTATACTCACCGCTCTATCAGCTAAGTTCTTAACCCGGCAGTGCATATACGCGGGCTGGCCCACGGCCGCTGTGTAGTCCCTCTTCGTGCTGTTATCGAAGTACGGCTGACCCATGCTCTCCGAGGCTTCCGTGGCGTTGACCACGGAATCCACTGTGGTTTCCGTGGCCTCGCTGGTTAACTCGCTACCGCCGGCCGACATCCCTGGGAAAGAAACAGTTTATTTTAATGTAAACTTTAATGACACCGCCTGTATCAGAAATTATAGTTTTCCGACACTGATTTAACTTTCTGCAGGCACTAAGTCCGCCAATTGTACCATACACAGTGCAATAAATATGGAAATTTGTACATGTACGGAATACGGAACCCACTATTGTTGCGATCGGCGTTCCGTATTGGGCACTACCAGAAGGTAGTCTTACAGAGCTATAGTGTGATACTTTTAAAGGTTTTACAGATATCTTTAAACAATAACTTATATGAAGCCGATAATTAACTTTTTTTTTAACCTTTATAATCCCACTGCTGGGCAAAGGTCTCCCCCAAGCTCTTCCACCTATCTCTATGCATGGCCAACGACTCCCAATCCTTAGCAAAACTAACCAAATCGTCACACCAGCGCTTTCTGGGTCTGCCCCTGCGGCGATAGCCATCTGCTGGTATCCATCGCGTGACGATTTGGGCCCATCTATCCGGGTGCATCCTACATTTGTGTCCCGCCCACTCCCACTTTAGCCTTGCTGTTTTCTCACCTACATCCGCTATGCCAGTTCTGGAGCGTATCGTGGTATTACGGACCTTATCCATCCTTTTAATACCCAACACGCTCCTTTCCATGGCTCTTTGGCAAACCTTGAGTTTGGATTTTTAGGGTTCCGTAGCCGAATGGCAAAAACGGAACCCTTATAGTTTCGTCAAGTCTGTCTGTCTGTCTGTCTGTCTGTCTGTCTGTCTGTCTGTCCGTCCGTATGTCACAGCCACTTTATTCTGAAACTATAAGCATTACATAGCTGAAACTTGGTAGGTAGGTGTATTTTGTTCACCGCTTTCCGATTCAGATACAAAAAATGAGAAAAAATAATATTTAAGGGGGGGCTCCCATACATGTAACTAAAACCTAAAAAATTTTTTTTACTCAAACCTATGCGTGTGGGGTGTCTATGAATAGGTATTTTAAAATGATGTTGAGGTTTCTAAAACCATTTTTTCTAAAAGTGTAAGATTTGAGATATAGACGCTTCCAAAGTGGTAAAATGGGCGTCCCCCCCCCATTTAACTTTTGAACTAAGAAAGTGAAAATTTTGAAAAAAATATATGATGTAGATCTCAACAAAAACTTGCAACGAAAATTGGTTTGAAGGAGATCGAACCAGTAGTTTTTGAGATATTGCACTTTTTTATCAAACGCAAATATAACTTTGTCTTTCATACAAACACTATGAAAAACAAAGTTATTTTTGCTGTCGCAATATATTGTGATGTTTTCGTTAAGTGAAAGTAAGTGGACCCTGAATTCAGTTAAGGGTGGCACGGAACCCTCAGTGCGCGGGTCCGACACGCACTTAACCGGTTTTTTGACTTTCGGTCAGTGACCACGTCTGCGCTCCATACGTAAGAACGGGCAGGATGCAAGTGTCGACGAGTTTGCGTTTTAACGAGATTGGTAGGTCACCCTTCATGTACGCTTTCATGGACCAGAAGATCTTCCAGGCGTTTTCGATGCGTCGTCCGATCTCTTTGTCCTGCCTGTTTTTGAAGGATACTATCTGGCCCAGGTATATATACTCGTCGACATATTCCATTCTCTGCCCATTCACCATTATGTCGTGTTCTGCGGCGTTGGTCATGACTTTGGTTTTGGACCTATTCATCATTAATCCAATCTCAAGACTTGCCTCGCTCAGCTGTTCGAGCATAGTTGCAAGCTCCGTCGATGTGTTGGCAAAAAGAACGATATCGTCAGCAAAGCGGAGGTTTGTTAGCTTTTTTGTCCCGATATCTATACCTTTCATTTTCCAGGGACCGTCCAGCTTTTTAAATACTTCTTGCAAGGCGCTTGTGAATAGTTTAGGGGATAGCGGATCTCCTTGTTTGACACCCTTAAGTATAGGAAATGGTGGTCCAACCAAAAAAGCACGGCAGGTATAAAATTACACACACCTGGACCACCATTTCCTATTTCGATAATTAACTAAGTCCTTTATTTTCCTGCATACTTAAGTATACATAATTCGTAATTAGTCTGCAACTAATTGTCTGATGAATAATTAAATACCCATGAGTATCGCACTCTTTCGTGTCTAATAGTGAAATAGTGAAGTTCTGACATCATGTTAAATGCATAAGGAAAATGAGTTTCTCTCTACATATATAAGGTCAAATTGTTTTAAGTGTTTATATTTTAACAGTGTCTTTGTATCTTTGTATATATCATAGAAACAGAATACGTTCATATTTTTTTGGAAAATCGAGATTTAATTTTTATTATTTTCTTTAGCAAAGACAATATCATTTTTTCAAAACAGCACCCTGGCAATTTAAAAAGGTATCTACTTCATCGGCTTCGCCTATCTCAACTCAATGCCCAAGCTCTCTTTTTTCTCTAAGCTTAACCATAATTAATAAAAAAATAAAATCTGAAAAAAATAATTACCTTAGTCTCCAATTTTCTCAAAAACTAGCGGATAGAACCCCAAAGTTTTTTTACAAAAAAATATTAATTTATTGTGCTGAATCGGCCCTTTAAATATTATCACTTAAAACGAGGTGACCATATATAGCGTGCGGCCTGTAAAGAGCAAAAATTTTAATCAATGATTCAACAGAGTATACGTACTAGTACTAGTACTAACCTTCACCTGATAGTGCTCTAAAATGCTTTAACTCAGAGATATAGTAATCCAAAGCTTTAATCCTCCCTAATCAATGTAGGTATATCATAATCGCAAATTCGTTGCAGTAAATGACAATGTCAAGTTCTATGACTGGAGGATATTTTGTTAGAAAAAAATATATATATCGACGGTTCCCGGGCTATTTGTATGAAGCGACATTTTGGGCGAAATTGACTTATATACATATTTGGAATCAGCGAATTTTTCCGCGTCGTTTGAGCTGGGTTTGGGGACGATCTGGGCACTTTTTTGTCGCTCAATACAATCGCATTTTCGGGGCCTATTTTGCACTGCGATGTATGTACTGACACAAAATTTTGTCAAATTTAGGAACTGTGTACTTAAGCTCACTATGAAATACCAGAGAGTTATTTAAACCCTCTTTCCTGGATCAACAATTTACAGACAATGTACGTTAAACCATTTAGCCTCACCTTATAAATATTTTGAAATGTCGCTTCATACATTTAGCTTTACTTTATAAATACATAAGATTGTCGCATAATACAATTAGCTTAACCCTACAAATACATAGTAAAGTCGCTTCATACAATGAGCTTTACCTTATAAATATTATCTGCTTATTTCAGAAAACTTAATTACTCAGGCACGATTAGGAACAAATAAGTAAAAATTAAATCGGCGCTTAAACAAAATAGGCTAAACACCACGAAAATGTATGGTATATGACATTTTAATCATTAGGTCAGGTATGAAATGAACAACTCTTCAATTTCATGCATTTAGCCTGGAGCTATTATTTTCAGTACTAGGCGGTTAAGTCATTTAGCCTGGAGCAAGAATTAATAAACCTAGGCGGATAAGTCATTTAGCCAGGAACAACAAATACTTATCCTAGGCGGTTACATCATTTGGCCTGGAATAAAAAAAATAAAAAAAAGGATCACTTTGTATTAAACGACATGTATCTTTGTTAATAATAGGAATATTAGAAAAAAACCTAATCAGATTACGCAGAGTATGTAACGTAATCAATAAATATCTTTTTTTTTCCAAATTTAACAAATTGCGGAAGTTATGTTTTTTTTTTCAAAAATCAAAACTTTAAACAGCTCTGGTGTAAAGTTTACAAAATGTCGCTTAATACAAATAGCCCGGGAACCGTCGATATATAGTTTAGAATTGATAACTGATTACTTAAAATGATTGCTCCTATTACAGGCCAAACTCTGTATAAGGGTATTTTCTGCCCTTGAATTTACGTTACTTGATTTCCTTCAATACTGAATGTTCTGCACTTTGTTTATCCCATCAAAGTTCCTATTCTATCAAAGTGACCTTTCCAAGAAAGACGAAGGGGACTGCTCGCCCACCGGAAAAATAATACTAACTCGGTTTGGACTTTATCCGATCCTCCTTTTGTAGGGTGCCATAATTAAATAACCCTTGATTCTAGTACTATGCATTTGTTTTTATTACAGATTTAGTAACTACAAATAATTACAGTAGAACATAAGACAGGCAGACCAATGTTAAACAATTCGAATGACATAAGGGCCAGGTGTCATGTATACATTTCAATTTATTTCCGCCGTATTATATTAGAACTGTACCCCAATCACGAAAAACTTCCGAAAATGTCAAAGGCGTAAGCGTATCGAGAAATGTCAAAATCCATATTGAAAAAGTAATTTCTACACACCGCCAGGGGCGCTAGTCCAATTTCCGTACGAATTGACATTTCTCGATACTCTTACGCAGTCGATAGTTTTTCGTGATTACTGTTTGCGGTAAGAAGGTTAACATTTAGGCTAGCTTCTTTATGTTGTAAGAAAGTCTAGTTTATTCTTAAAACGTCTGAGTACTAAAACTTTTTTGGCAAGAATCTATAAAGAGGAAGCTTTGATCAATTTGTATTTATGATTGAAGAGGGAAAGACTACATTTTTCACTTTAATATCAACAGTTACATTTAACACAGTAACTGGCAAAAGGACGTGAGCCCGGTATATCGGCGTAAGCGCAAAAATGCCTGTGTTCAGCTGTGGACTGATACACGTTGATTTATCGGTTTGAAGAACGGGTGAGTTAGGGCACAATAGCCGATGTATGAAAATAGTGACAATATTTACTGCACAGCCTAAAACGTGCCTGAGTTTGGTGATCCACCATTTTTGTACCGTTAAAGCTTGGATTCTTATTTTTTTATTCACGAGATCCGATTCCTTGAATATTGATGGTGCATATGAGCTTCATGAAGGAAAAAAGTATTGTTATATATTTTAATTAAATGTAAATGTTGATAGGTTTCTACGGAAACACAAATCTGTATACCTATGAGTAAAAATAATTCGTAGTAAATACGAGGCCGTGATTTTTGACCGTATATGCATTTTGTATATTCAAAGTATTTTAACAATACACTAATAACACAAAACGTTGCTACATCATCAGTTCCTATACGGCTTTAAAGATTTAGCTACAGTGAATTTACACACACTCATTGTTTCAACAAGTTCAACATGTAAATATGAATTGAGTTACATTTGACTTCTGTATTCGTACCTATCGTACACAAATACAATGGCGTCGTCAAATATTTGCGCTTTGGATCTTTCATTGTGTTTCTCTTTTGAATTTGCATATACCATGATATAGTTGGAGTTGGTGGGTTATTGGGGAAAATAAAAAAAGTAGTAAAAATAGTATAGTGAAGAAATAGCGTTAAACTAAATGTAAAATTGCATTATCCGCAAATTTTATCTGAACTCCCGACTTTTGAACATAGAATTGTATGCTTGGTAACTTCTTGGCAACTAACTTCTTTTTACTTAGTAATAACAACTCACTGTTTTTACTAGTGAATTAAATTTCATTCGAGTATTTCGCCCAAAATGATTGACGTTACCTTTTAACAGTTTATTGTTGGGAAAAATTGCATGGTCAATTATGTATTATTCTGGTATACCGTGATTTTACCGTGAGTTGAAATTGAATTCTTTTGTCATTGCAAGCTTTTGATATTTAATTATCAACATGCCATTTTATATTTCAATTGAAATAGTATTTCTCTTTTATTGTTTTTTATTTATTTTAAATTGTTGGTCTACTTACAGTGGTGATTACATCCCTGTAGAGTGCGATTTGGCATATAATATATGCTTGGAATTCAAGGCTAAGTACTTAGTGAGTTTCTGCTTTTTTAGCTCAATTAAAACTTTTGTGGGTTCTTCAATCAATTTCATTCCTTCAAATATACGGTCTTAGTTACTCACCTAAAACAATTTGTCAACACTTCGATAAAAAAAATTTACTGTTCGGCTTTGACCTTACCGGGGAAAGAAGTTGGAACATTCCCGATGCTCCCTTAGCCTCCGTCCATCATCTTGACAGCTGCCAATAACACTAACCTCTTCTTTTATCACGGCGAAAATTGTGAGGCGATGACGGCCCGCCAATTTATTTTTCATTTTGGCGAATGAAACTTTATCACTTTATCATCTATTAAAGTTCCGATTCCGACTTGTCACTTCCAGATAGCAAATTACGGAATTCTGCAGTGAAATGTTTTAATGAAATCGGGGATACGACGGAGATAGCCTCTTATATTGCGATGCGAAGCCTTAAGGTTTCAACATGCTATGTGTATTTATTGATTGTTTTGTACCAAGTTTTCCTTCTACTATTGAAGGGACTAAGTCAAGTCAAATAATATAAATTTAGATTTCCAGGATCAAAAACTATTGGTAATATTGATTAAACATCATATGTATTACTCCTCACGCAAGTGATGATTTCTGCAAAATGCCTACTCAGACTGATCACGAAGTTTTATTGGATAACTAAAAAGATCGTAATAGAAGTCACAAACATAAACCTTATTACTAGACGTCATGTATTATTAGAGCATAGTTATGGAAGATTAAATCTATAGCAACCGTTCTAATACATAGAACAGAGTTATTACTCCGCAATATCCGAAGTGGTTTTTATTTATGTTTTTCATAGCTAAAAATGTGCATTTAGTATGAAAATTTCATAAAATGCTACATTATTTTTTAATTTACAGCAGCACCAAATAAATAAAAGTTTAGTAAACGAGCATCCTTCACAGGATAATTGTCATGTAGAGCCTTTTCAAATGTACACTTCTGGGAATTATATAAAAGGACCTTGAAATTATGTCAGTTCATTATGACATTTTAACAATCCTAACATTTATATTCAGCGACATACACGTTAGTGTGACCTTTGTCAATCTGTATTGTATTTTTTTTGGAAAAATATATAAATATTCAGAGAAACTTTGATCCAACCACAAATTGACCAACTAAAAAGATGTTTTTTTTGCCCTAAACCAATTTTCGCGAATGTTGTTAGTACTAATATCCATTTCAAATGATGGACTAGGTATTACTCAAACACACTCAAAGTAAAAAGAATAACAGTAAATTAAATTTTGTTGAGTTGCGTGCGCTTGTAAATTAAGTAATAGTTTTTACAAAATAATCACCTTTCACAATAATTAGACATTGCATTCGCAAATTGAGCAATATAATACCCGAGGTTTAGCATAGAATATAACAAAAGGCCTAACACCACCCACTGGGTGCATTATATAACAGCAGTGTAAGCTTGTAAATACGTTCTTTAATCAAGTCTCGAGACGAAGCAGTGACTTTAAAAGCATTTTCTTTAGAGTGCAGTGCATGGTGAAATAGCCTGGTAGATCTCACATATGCGATAGGTAGACCCAGTCAAATCCGTTACTTGACGGTTCGTTATTTAACTTATAATTGTAAAAAAGTTTTATCCTATTAGCTGAGGCGTTTCCCAAGCAATGTGATTTAGATATTTTGAAAAATGGAGTAAATAGGCTATTTACGTAGGCAGACCTATCTTCAGATCATTTGCAATCATTAGATGACATTACACAAATGTCTTGCTTTTCAGACTGAAATATATTTCTGTTCTATAAACAAATATTTCTTTTTTTAAAAGGTTTACAATGTTTGTGGTGATCATGCAAGTCCATAAATTACTATCTTTTAAAAAGGTAATCCTCCACTTGTGATCTTTTGTCATGAAGGTTTCTTTTAATGATAGTTCTAAATTTATTAATCGGTAAGTCTATAATGTACATACAGAAGGAGTCGCTTGGAGACTATATTCGTCGAGTAATGTATCGAAGGTTTGCGGAAGTTGCTTTGTGAATGTGTTTAATAAAGGGCCTTAGTAGCAAACTAAGTCTGACGCAATAGTCAAGTCGAGAATCTCGCGGGTGACAGCTGGTAATGAAGTGGGCCGCTCCGCGCAAGTTAGCGCCATTACATTGTTTAATGGAGGGCGGTCAGTGCAGTGGTGCGATTACGTATCACGATTGCTGCTGTTAAGGTCTTCATCAGCCAAAGGACGTCCACCGCTGAACATTAGCCTCCCCCACGGCTTCCCACAATAACCGGTTGTGAGTGGTTTGCATCCAGTGCGATCCTGCGATCTTTACAAGGTGTAGATGGACGTCCTACGCTGCGTCTTTGGTCAAAGGGTCTTCGGTCCTGAGTTAGCTTAACTGTGGGTCAATAATCACCACGCTGTTCCTGTCGTCATAATAGTCCCGTCCAACGACAGCTCGACATTTTAGCTCCGAGATTAACTCTGGAATACGTTCAAAACGTTACGTACGTTGAAAACTTCAAATGTTTTTTTTTCATTTATTTATTGAATAAAATAACAGTTACATAAATTAAAGACATTCAATAAACCAATGAGGTTTGTGACGAATGTCGTGATAATCAACGACGCTGTAAGTTTCTTTAAAAAATGAGATTTTAACTTAGTTTTTACATTAGAAGGTTTAACATTATGAGTAGCACGCAAATCCGGCGGTAATTCATTTATTAGTCGAGGAACCAGGTAAGCAGTCGTGCGCTTGCCGTAGGTATTATTCGAACCGGTCACCGTACGTAGCATCGTATCATTCCTAGTGGCCGCCCGCGTGCATACAGGGTGTAACTATTTCGTCTCTGTACTGTTGGTTAAAAAAGTTTTCTTTCGATTTATAATTATTCGACAGCGCCACGGTAGATATACATACATCTGTGGCAGAACTGACAGATAATCTCCTCGGACCCTATGACAGCAACTTGACTGCGCTTCCGCCGTTTGTACATCAACGCATGAAATTCGCACATGCTATGTCTTGCTTTGACGTAGATTATAGTTGCATCCTTGTCGGTATTTTTCAGCCTCATCGCTGCAGCATTTGAATGCGTTGGAATACTAACGGCGTTACAACAGCCATGCCACGGATAGTCACTGCATAGCAATCGCTCATAATAATAAGTTACATATTCACTCTGCGGTTCGACCTTGTTAACTGCATGCAAGCCTGCTCTGCGGCCCTACTTCATAAGGTTTTGGTCGTAGTTTCGGATATAGCCATCTCTTTCAATCGCAAAATCATACTGGCATGAACGACAGAGACGGCTGGATTCAAATATACGGATATCAAAGAATAGACCTCTTGCCCCGACTTTGAGAGCTCTATCGAATTTGATAAGTGTCCACTCCACTGGATGCATTTTCACGCTGCCGCTATGAACTAGTTTCAGCTTTGTCGCAGCGCTGCGTGTGAAGTTAGGTGCCTATACTTAAAAGGACCAGTCAGAACTAATCATTTGATGCTGTTAGGGGATTATGTTTGCATGATTTAAATTATTTTTTAAATTGAATCAAATATTTAGATCTGGCAGACATAAAAATACATCGCATAGAGAAAGATGAAATAAGTAAGTACTTAAAATATTTCTAGCTCGTTGATTATGTTTTACTTATTATACTGTCCGTATAAAGCTAGTCACGTCTTCAATAATCAACAAACAATAATCCATTTGTTTACCCGTCAAAAGTCAAGTCAAAACCAAAAGTTCCTTATTCGTATGTCTGTCAGTCTGTCAGTCCAAGTTGCCAGTCTATCTCTTCACCATGTAGGCTGGACGCCGCGACATCCCCACCTCCAGTATCAGCTGGCTGATACTCAAGATTGGGAGCCGACGTCCAGTCTACACAGTTTTGTCGCAGGTCGTTTGTAGAGTCCCTGTCCTGTCTTTACGTCTGCTACGCGTACCTGTCCATCCTTACTGGGATATACTCTGGCTATCCTTCCCCGTGGCCACTGCCCTCTTGGCAGCTGGTCATCGGCGATGATGACTACATCACCGACTGCCAAGGGCTTGTCATCCGCCTTGCACCACTTCTCACGTCGTGTCAGGCTAGGCAGGTACTCCTTAACCCATCGTTTCCAGGTGAGGTCCGCCAATCTTTGGGACTCCCTCCAGGTACGTCGCAGCAAGTCTCCGTCCGTGAAACTTCCAAATGGCCTGTCGAAAGTAGTCGTGTTTGAAAAAAGAAAGTCGTTAGGAGTCAGAGGTGGAGAGTCGTCAGAGTCGAGGGGAACATATGTCAAAGGGCGACTATTAACAAAATATTCAGCTTCTGCTAATAGAGTGAGGAGTGTCTGTTCACTCGGCACTCTTTCCTTTAGGGTGACGCGTAATGACGTCTTGATACTGCGCACTAGCCTCTCCCAACATCCTCCCATGTGAGGAGCATTTGGAGGTATGAAGCTCCATTGAATATTTCTTGTGCTTCCAAAACGTAGAAGTTCATTCTGGTCCATCGTAAGCACCGCTTGTTGCAGCTCACGGTCTGCACCGCGGAAAGTTGTAGCATTGTCGCTGTGAATGACAGTAGGACAGCCGCGTCGCGCTATAAACCGGCGCAGACTCAAAATTGCCAAGCTGGTTGTCAAATCATTAACTAGATCGACGTATACAGCCCGTACAGATAGGCACGTATATAATACGCCCCATCTTTTTTCGTGTCGTCTACCTACCTTAACCATCATTGGGCCAAAGTAATCCAAACCGGTGTGAGCAAATGGACGGCCTCCTTCTTTTAGTCGGTACTCAGGTAACTCTCCCATAAGTGGTGGTGTTGATTTTGCTCGCTTGATTTTGCATAGGCGGCAGTCATAAGACGTCTTCTTGACAGCATTACGTCCTCGTAATACCCAAAACCTCTTTCTCAACTCGTTCAACACTCTTTCTCGTCCTGAGTGTGCTGAGTCCTCATGGTAGCGCAGAAGAAGTAGTTTGACAAACCAATCGGATGGATGGAGAATAATTGGGTGCCTGGTGTCATAGTCTATGTTTGCGGCATCAATCCTCCCTCCAACCCGGAGAAGGCCACGCGAGTCAAAAAAAGGGTTGAGCTGACGAAGTGGACTGGAACTTTCTACGTGACCATGACGTTTTAAATAGTTCATGTCTACTGGGAATGTCCGTCTTTGGCTATCTTTAATACACCATTCTTCAGCTGTACTCACCTCCGTAACAGAAAGTTCGATGCGAATCCAATTAGCCTTCTTGGTTTTAAAGTTATGGATTGCTCGGAAAAACCACGCCGTACTCCGAACAAGTCTCCAGTACTTTGAAAATCTCGTGACTTCGGGAAGTTCTAACACAGGGTGAAACGTAGTAACAAGAACAGCTTTTACCTCTTTGTCGTCGGGATCTAGGTTAATGTTGTCGATCGCTCCGATGTCTTTCGGCCACTCATTATTAGGTTTTGACAGAAAATTCGGACCGTGCTGCCATTTTTCACTTCCAACTGCTGTAAATTCCCTGGTTGCGTCATCGGCCGCGTTTAAATGCGAGGGGACCCACCTCCATTGATCAACTTGGGTAAGGTCTGTCACTTCGCTGACGCGGTGTGCAACAAAAGGTTTAAATCTCCCAGAGTCCGATTTCAACCAACTCAATACCGTCCTAGAGTCCGACCACAGCGTTACTTTCGCGATAGGTACTAAATCACATTTCTGCAAGTGTTGTGACATGCGCGCTCCCATGACAGAAGCTTGTAGCTCTAAGCGTGGAATGCTCATTACCTTTACAGGGGCAACTCGAGCTCTTGCCATCAAAAATGAAACGTGCCAAGTGCCATCCTTCTTACGTGTCCGAAGATATGCGACGCTGGCGAAGGCTCTGGAACTTGCGTCACAGAAAACGTGCAGCTCAGCCATCTCGTCGCTGTCGTCAGTCAAAATCCATCGTGGTATACGGATCTGGCTGGCTGTGTCGTCGAGCTCCTTCAACCATGTCTGCCATGCTGAAAAATGAGACACGTCAATTTCATCGTCCCATCCTATATGGCTGCGCCAAATATCTTGCAAAAGGATACGTCCTTTAACCGAAATATGTAATATAAAACCTAGCGGGTCAAACACAGACATAACAACTTTCAATACCTCGCGTTTGGTTGGCCTCTTCAAACCAGTCTTTAAGTCTTCAGAAATATTTAGAAGGCTCAACTTAAACACGAAGATGTCATCTTCGGGAAGCCACCGCACACCAAGTACTCTCTCTATCACTTCATCTTTACTGTCAGTGATAACTTTTACAGCTGACGTAGACAGTCTATCAGCAGGTAAGTTGTTTAGTAGTTTTTTTGAATTTGACACAAAATTCCGTATAAAGAAACCACCAGAATCGTGAATCCTAATGACGTCATTCACGAGCGTGATTAGGTCGTTTTCATTATTCAAAGAATATATAAAATCGTCAACGTAATGGTTTTCAATAATAACACGACATGCATGAGGATGGGAGGTCTCATACCTCTGCGCGTTTAAGTTTTTGACAAATTGTGCGGAGGACGGGGAACACACGGCGCCAAAAGTCATGACGTTCATGACATACTCGCCGTCCTCCCATAGTAGGCGTTGTGCTTGTCGGTCTTCAGGCCGTATCATTACTCGGTGAAACATTTCTTGAATATCGCCTGTGACAGCCACTTTCCCTTTGCGAAACCCAAGTAATACGCTTGGCAGCGAGGTCAAAAGATCCGGCCCTGTCAAAAGGAAATCATTCAACGACTTACCCTCTGATTTTGCCGCGTAGTCAAACACGAGTCGAAGCTTGGGTTTATTTGGATTATAAACTGCGAAGTGTGGGAGCCACCAGGTCTTGCTTGTACGAAGAAGCTCATTGTCACTTTCTAGTTTTGACACGTAGCCCTTGGAAATATTATCTAAAAATCGTTCTCTATATTTAAAATTAAAATCAGGATCACGCATTTTGCCTTGAATATTTTTAAAACGTTTTCTGGCTTGTGGCAAGCTGTCGGGAAGACGCTCAGGGTTGTCATTCCTCCACAGTAGTCCAGTTTCATACCTTCCCTCAGGAAGCAGCCGAGTGGTTTTTTCCATTATTTGAAGCGCAAGCTGATCCTCTCGAGAGCGAGGTGTATCGTTTTCAAATTTCGTGCCGAAGGCCTCTGTCGAGAAAGATTTTTTTATTAATTGATTTAGTTCTGAACAGTCACAGACATGCATTACCTTGACGTCATTTGGGACTGACCTAAGTCCCATATTTCCATGTAAAACGTGACCTAATTTCGTTACTGAAATCATCGGTCCGTTTTTGTCACCACGAATAATTTTTCTAGTCACAATTAAATCTACATTGTCTTGTCCTATGAGTAGTTCAACCTTTTTGTTACGATAGTCGCAGTCCTGTACATAGTCATTAACAAAAGGAAATCTACTTACAATCTTATCAAAACTTAAGCTATTTACACACAAATTAAGATTTTTTACCGACCGACCATTATTTACACAAAATAAGTCCTTTTGTTTGAGCCCGCGTATGTTAAAGGAAACAACTTGGGAGTCGGCCTCAATAGTCGTCATACCAGAGGCTCCTTTTATGTGAAGAGGTGACACGCTGCCTGTAATGCCTGCGCGCTCGAGGAGACGAGAGTCGATCAAGGTGACGGCAGCACCCTCGTCCAGTAACGCCAGAGTCTCGACGTCGCCTGCAGGCCCGGAAATGACTACTGGAATCACTTTTAAAAATACTTGCGGTTGTGTGTCCTCAAGATGATTTACTGCCGGTGAATTCGCAGTAACAACACTCTCATGCATCGTCAAAGTGCATGCAGGCTTTATTGGAGGCGCATGTAGCAGCGGATGGTGTACTCGTTCACATCCTTCTTCAGTACATTTTTTGCGGCTCTTGCACTCTCTGAGTTGGTGCTTATTCGATAGACAAGAGAAGCACAGCTTTAAGTCAGTTACAAAACTCCATCGGTCATTGGTCGAAAGATTCTTGAAATCGGCGCAGTCCTTTAGTGAGTGATTGCCCTTACATTTGTCACAAGATAAGTATGTGGATCTTACTGTCGGCGAGGTCGTAGCAAGCACTGCCTTCTGTTGGCATTTGGCTTTATTGTCGTACACTGTAGGCATCGGAGCTATTACGGTCGCTGCGTTGGCCATGTCTATAAGCCATTCAGCTAAGTCATCTAGCGTAACAGCTGAAGAACCGACCTTGTTTGCCACATGAACAGCCCATTGAAAACGTAGGTTAGACGGCAGCTTATTTACAATTTCCTTAATGAGCGTGGGGTTTGAGATGTGTCCGGTCTCTTGTGTGGCATGCATCGTTGCCACGATGTTCTGTATCGTAGTGGCAAACTCAATAAAATGGTTTATGTCGTCATGACGTATAAATCGGATACTGCGAATTTTGAAAAGCATCGTCTCTATGATAAATTCTGGTCGTCCGAACCGTATTTTCAAAGTGTTGATGATCTTATCAAGATTTGCAGCACTGACTAGAAGCACAGAGACAGACTCACGTGCTTTTCCCTTAAGGCATCTTGAAAGACGGGCTATGTTCTCCGTATCTGAGTAGTTACAAAGCTGGGTGGTTGTCAAGAACTGGCTGTAGAAAAGCGGCCACTCTTCCGGTTCACCAGCAAACTGAGGCAGTTCCTTGGTATGGGATTGTCGTGCCAGAAGCTTGGAAAACTCTCTTTCTAAGCAAGTATGTCTAGGCTCAGCAGGCTTCAAATCGTTGTGCTGATGGCAACAGTCATCTGGATGGTTTGTAGATGAAGATGGTTTGATACCTGTATCTCTTTGTCTAGTCGGACGCAACGAGGATCGAGAAGCTACGCGTGACAGGTTGCAGGCCTCGTCGTCTTCATCCTGCAGTGCCTGTGTCTGGAGCGCGAGCTTTTCCTCTAACAATTGCGCCTTGATAGCAGCGCGTTCTTCCGCGGCCTCTATTTGTAGCTGTAGAAGTCGTTGCCGCTTGACGGTGCAAGCGGAGCTAGTCGTGGAGTGTGCGGACGGGCTCGGCGAAGGCGCGCGGCTCCCTCTGACGGACTGTCGGTCGTGTCCGTCCAGGTCTGGGACAGCTGCGGCCGTAGTTGATGCTGTCTTACTTCGCGTTAGCATATCCAAATCTTGGTTCATAAAAGGTTTCGAAGGACCCTTTATACTGTCCGTATAAAGCTAGTCACGTCTTCAATAATCAACAAACAATAATCCATTTGTTTACCCGTCAAAAGTCAAGTCAAAACCAAAAGTTCCTTATTCGTATGTCTGTCAGTCTGTCAGTCCAAGTTGCCAGTCTATCTCTTCACCATGTAGGCTGGACGCCGCGACACTTATGTTCTTATTGATTTTCAATATCTGATTTCCTTTTTTTAATAAAAAAATACCAATGAATATTTTTGATATTACCGATTGATCACAATCTGATTATGAACTTTTTATGGCCCATGATTTTAAATAATTTCTTACTTGTAGCTTGTAGCTAGATTACTCACATTCCTTTCAGATCTAACTTGAAGATCACGTAACCAATATAGAACTAATGGCTGACTGAACACCTTAACTTTCTATCCTTTTGACATACAAACGTCTAGAAGCAGCCATGCAGATTATTCCTCTCCGAATACTCGATAGGTTTAGGTGTACTCATTCAAATAGGTATTGTAGGGAAAATTTCAAAATTTTCCTTAAAATGTTGTACACATTCTGTGTGTGGTTCGTTGAAGTAATAAGTCTTGACATTTTTTATTACATCGAAGCCCAAAAATTTTGTCATGTTAATTACCAAACATCCGTCTTTTTAATTTTAACGCGAATAATATTTGCAAACAACCGTTTGCAACATTTTAGAGACAAGTCTAACGAAAAATGTAAAAAAAAAAGAATGGCTCGTGGGTTTTCTAGAAACCTCTGAACAACATTGAATCCACTCTTTACCCTTTTACCTCTACATAATGTCCGCCCTAATTTCTTGAAGAATTCTTTCCAAATTTTATTAATTCCTTTTACCTACGGCAGGTTTAATGGCCCCACAAATTCCGAGAACGATACTAGCGTAGAAATGCCTAGACATCAAAGACTTGACGCGAATTCCCATAACGATAATATTATGTGGTAGAGAGATAGTGTACAAGTTCCAAATGTAATATTGTGAAATAATATAGCAGTTATGCAGGTTATTTTGTAGTAATTTAAAGACGAATGAAGTTAATGCTACAAGCATTCTCTGCCAGTCAAGGATGCAGGAAGATCGCAACGGGTAAAGTGTAAAAGATACTAATTGTAATTTTATAAAACCAGTAATTGCATTTTTCAATTCATAAATTATAACGAATGCAACATATAGTTAATATCCTCCAACGCTTATTAACACAAAATCAGCTGTAAAACAATATTTATAATTTTCTATTCTAATGTTGATTTTGTCCACTGATTAATTAGTTTTCTTCAGCGAAAAGTTTCAAGAGCGGACGCTAGCGGAATTAATATAACGCTAAAAGGCTTTCCAATTTGTATAACCTAGTTAGCGTACGAGTGGTCGTCAGTCAGATTTCACAAACGACTTTAAATAACTATGGGATTTTATAATACTAAGGGCCTGTTTCACCATCCACAAATAAGCATTTACCAGCGAACAATTCAAATACGGAACATTATTTCGTAATGAAGTAGTGGAAAGCTATCGGTAATAGGAACTTGTAAAGACAATTGAAACAAGTCATTAGAATAATAAAAACTCTGATACTAATTATTGGTATCATTTAAGATCTCTCATTTTTGTTGTGTTTGTCCTCCTGACTTCATGAAGGTTCGAATAAAAATAAAAAATAAATGGAATATTGCACGGAAAATAAAAAAAAATAAGAACGGGGCCGGGGCGGTATGCTGTCTGGGCGAATTTCTTTAGCTAGCTATCTATAGATTGGTCATTTGTCAATTTTTAACTTGATCATAATTCCACAGTAGTTGTTAGTATTGATAAACACTTTCACACACATTATGTGATTTTAATATCTAAAATCTGAAGGTAGGCACCTAATTCAAGACCCTGTTTACACGAAAAATCTCATTTTGAGGTTGTTTACTATCTGCCCCGTCGTCCACCAATATTTTTATAATAGAGACAATTCTCGACAGATTGATGGATAGCCTGCCTTTGTGAAAAGCTGCTTTGGCAAATCATGGCTGAGTAGCCTACTCGTATATTTATGAAAAAGTGTGAGATATACGTTAGCCATTTTAAACTAAAAACTTACTTAAAAAAACACGAAAAATTTCAGGCAAAATTATGGATCGTGATTCGTTTTCAGTAGATCTATAGTGACATAGGTCAGCGTTATCATAATCAACAATCATCATCAGATAGAAAAGTAAAAGTTGCCTCATTTTGATGAGTCTTTTTTAACTTTCTGGGATAATTATTAGCTAGTAGTGACTAGTGCCTCGCAGAAGCTTTTCACCTTTTTTCTTTAGCTCCTATATTTCAATTATGATATTCAATACTATAGTGGTCGTGACGCGACCATATTTAGCCGTTTTTGGCAGTGGCAAAACTTATTCGTGGATTAACACTCGCATTACCTGCAGGGAAGTGCAATTTGTGGGAGAGCCAGGTGTTCCTAGTTGAACCCTTGCCAATATCACAGTTTGTTAAAATTTTCACAAAAAAAAAACAACTTTGACAGTTATTTCGTTCTTGTGGATCCATTTAATACCTATTCTGACTCTCCTTAGAACTTTTCTTAGAATCACACACTTTTCTTAGAATTATACAGCAAAAATTTGCATATATTTCAATTAATTAATTAATGTTTGTTCGAGTATTAAACTTAAATGGCTTTATCTGTTCATTAAAATCAATGTAAGTAGTTTTATTATTTTGGCAATTTTATCCACAATATTGTCGTTTCGTTAAAACGTATTTTGTTTGTTCACATTATCGGGCAATCACGCAAATATAAACTGAAATAACGAGGATCAATTAATTGAAATAAAGTGTCACTTCAAAAGGCAGTTCTTTCTTACTCATTCCACACAAAAAAAAAAACATGTGACCTACTTAAAAAAGAATCGCAAATATATGTAAGAAGCATAAAAGATAAAGGCTCTAGTGCGTGCACGAGACAACCAATTGTTCCGACTGAGTAAGCCAATTGTTTCAGAAACCGCTCACAATGAGCGTGTGTGGGCAAAGACTTCACTTTGTTAGTCTACGTTCATATTTTCGACTGTCTTCATCTCGCTTGCTCTTACAGTTATGTTCGTATAAGCGATAGAGCTAAATGAAAATGCGGATGCTGTTCTTCAAAGTAAGCCCTCAAAACAAAAGAAACCCGCGGTTCGTGACAAGTCTTTTCATCACGACTGGTTCATTAGGACTCGTTATTGGATGATTGGATATATTCTTTTTACCACATTTTATGCTAGTTATTCGTAACATTTACCTCGCGTAATTGTTTTCAGCAATCACTCCATCAATTTAACGATACAAGTAGTAAATATTTGGAGTGAAGGATTTAAGGACATGGTATTCATTATTTCACTCATCATACTATACTCTTTCAACAAAAGAAATGCGTGTCGTAAGAGCATTAAACTTTTCTATGTGTATATTGTTGCATATTACAAACTGATATTGCTACGATTTTTGACGTTTGCAAAACCTATTTTGACATTAAAATTGGTTTTCACCATAGAATTATTATCCCTTTTAATTTAATGGTTTTCACACGAAGCCGCCCTACGTACACATAACATAAGGACGGATTATCCCTAAGGATGCATGAATCTGGCTCACTAATGGCGACTTTCAATTAATTCTGCTAACACTGAAAAGAAGCAGTCAAGCGTGAGCGTGACTAAATTCTGAACTGGTATAAGGTATATTTTCAACTCGGAAACTCGTGGAATGAATATTCTTTTTATGTTATCTCGGGTTTTTAGACTGAAAGGGTTTGTTCCAAATACGACTTTGGGCCCAATAAAAAACAGTCAACTAAGTAGATTTTTCACGTGGCAATAGCTAAAAACAATCTTGAATTACTAAAATCTTTCTATATAAATAACATTTAACCCTCGACATTTTTGATCGTTACAAGTTTTTAAAAAGTGTTGCAAAATGTATGAGTTCGAATCGAATTCAAAGCCATAATATACAAAGTGTTAATGAACTAGTTAGACAGTCAACGATCCTTTGTAGTCATGTTTGAAGACGAACAAGGATAGGTTGAAAAGTACCCTGCCAATCAATGCTGTTGTTGCTTCAAACGAACAGTCAGGCACTGTGTCTTCAAACGACTCTCAACGAGTTATCAATAGCTCAATGGCTTTCAACCGAATTTGAAATTATGTAGGTGAATGCTCTATGCCTATCTTTACTTTTTTACTTACTTCACTGGTCTTAAAGTCGTCGTAGGAGACAAAACCTGTACGTTGAAGATGTGCTTGAATGTAGGAAGAAGTTAATTAGTTTCTGTGTAAAACGGGACGGAATATAAGCATCTTGTAAAAAAATAGACAACTTTAGGATAAGATATTATTATGTCAGATAATTACTAAGCTAAAAATACAAGAAGTTGTCGAGTAGAGGAGTACTAACGAGTGTTGAGACTCAAACTTACTTTTAGGATAAAGTACATATTTCTAAATTTTTGAACCTCGTCAAAGGCCTTCAAACCTGGAATTATTTTTATAATCTACGAAATGAGATTTTATACAGCTCTGTAAAAAAACATGTCATGGGACGAGCTCTGAGGCCGAAGTCTCAAGCACAAGTAATGATTTTTTTTAACATTTCCCTGTGTTTTTTTTTGATTTTCTAATGCATCAAATATCCTTTTAAATTACGTATCCTTTTAACGTACCATATCTTTAGTTTTTTATTATTTAAGCTTCACAAAAACACCAATTTTTTGGCGGTTTTCGAGCAGCACTGGTTGTTCGACATGAAAACTATGTCGAGACTTCGGACACAGTGGAGAAACGCACAACTCAATACCAACTGTCTTGGCGCCTTAAAAAGAGAAGAGCTGACTGAAAATTAAAAGGGAAAAGGCAAAGCAGAAGAAAAAAAAATAAGAATGTTGAATATATTACACTATAACGTCATTGTTAAGAGTTTTTCAGCCGATATAATCAAAATTTCATAATATACATATATAACCGCACTGACAATGGGAAATACTCATGTAAAATTTTATAATTTGTGGTCTAGACAAATTCACATGGATGGTGCGATCACAGGTATTTAAATTTGGAATAGTTGTTTCACTTTATGGCAGATTATTATACAATGCTACGAGGACAGTGACTCTTGTTTACCAGAAAAAAAAATGACATTAAAGGTAAAATCCCATACATGAAACTAAAATAATAATAAAAATACTCAAACCTATGCGTGTGTGTGTATGGATAGGTGTTATAAAATGGCATTGAGGTTTCTATACCCATTTTTACTAAAAGGCTAACATTTGAGAGACAGACGCTCCCAAAGTGGTAAAATGGGAGTGCCCCCCCTCTAACTTTTGAACTAAGAAAGTGAACATTTTGAAAAATCCATGATGTAGTTCTCAACACCCTGGCTTAAACCAGTAGTTTTTGAGATATAGCACATTTTCATCTACCACAAATAACTTAGTCTTTCATACAAATACTATGAAAAACAAAGTTATTTTCGCTGTCAAAAATATTGTGATATTTTCGCTAGGTGGAAGTAAGTAGACCCGAATCCAGTTTAAGGGTGGTACGGAACCCTCAGTGCGTGGGTCCGACTCTTACTTGGCCGGTTATTCTGCTTACTGTATTCCAAAATATGAATGAATATCATAAATTGAATAAAAGTCGTAAAATTTCTCTGGTTTTATTTTATCAATAAATAAAAAAATCTGAATTCATAAATTAAAAAGATAATACTAAGCAAATACTTATTCATCCACAGATATTTACGAAGGCAAAAATACGAAAAAGTCCGGCGCTCACACAATTCTAACGTATCCACAGTTTTTCTACTCATAAAATGTTTTTATTATTTCAATATTATTTTACAGCTCTATAACAGCGGATACAATAAAACGATACTCATAATATTATAGTTGTATGGGGTCATAAAATAGTTTTATCGGCATTGATGGAATAACTTGGTCCGAATAGCCACCCGCTGCTAATTTCGATTTATATGTTATATAAATAAGAATTAGGGCCTGCCTAATTGGGGTGTTACAGATGAAATATAATGTTTTCCGCTATCGAGTATTCTCGTAACTTCTTTCCTATGAGAATCTCGAGTGGCATTATTAGGTTTGCTACAGTTATTAAAACTGTGAAATGCAATATTCTACAACATATATTTGTTTGTGAGAGTTAAAAGTAAGAAAAACATTACCTAATTCTTTTTTTTTTATTAAAATGGATAGTGTTGTGAATTTTACGCGAGATCGAAATACGCCACTTGTTACTATTATTATTATAAATATACATAGGTAACATAATTGACATTGAACATTATATTTCAATCAAACATTGAATAATATTTCAAAAACCATAGTTATGGACATTGCTGCTCTATATTTTACATTTATTTATTTGAAATAGGTTTGCTTTTAACTGGACTATACCAAATAAATACTAGACGTGACCCAGACAGAGTCGACGATGGAGCGAGCTCCCCCGACAAAAGAATAAAACGATATTACTATCGATGGTTAGTCAATTTGATGATTAACGAGATGAAATTTATTTACAAGAACAAGTCAGGTACAAACTCCAGTTTGGGGATACTTAACACCAGATCCTAATTAACGACAGGGAATTGTCACGATTAATTACAAGGAACGCCTAAGGAAAATGCTCCTTAGAAACCGTTGCGAGCTGATGGATAAGTGTGTGAAATAGAGAAGGCAATGACAAACCATTCCATTAAAACCACTCTGTGAGTTCCACAATATGGTAGATACTTCAGACTGTTATAGATGACAAGGAAACACGATCATGAAACAAAGGCTGCTGTCACCTACCTTCTAACAAAGTTCAAATGCAGTTTTCTCCCCAAAAATGACTAAACTGACTACTTTTTTTGAATGAATTGTGTAGAAATGAACTATCTCCATAAGATGTCGACTCTGAATTTTTGATTCAATCTTTAAAATGTCTGTAATTTGCAATCATAGAAGCCAAATTGACGGTTTTTCTGGTGATCTTTTCTAGATCAGTTGTTGACATCAGCTATCGAAATAACATAAACTTGAAGGGAATTACGTTCGTATACAAGGTGTCGACTCTGTTTTTTTTATTTATCGCTCTGGTTATTCCAAATGAAGACAAAATTGAAACCATGTTTTGGCATAAAATACGCACCTAAAGACAGGCGATTATCTCTGAGATACATTGCACTTATTCTGTGTTATTTGATAAAACAATGTTATAGAGGTTCCTATCTTTGACTTAGCATGTAAATTCTTGATTTTATCTTGTGCAATATATTCAAAATATCTTACTAAAGTAACCTATAAATTTGAGATTTGGAGCTGTCACGAACATTCATCTTCGATCGAAATTTGACAGACGGCGCCGAGCGCTCGGAGGGGAAGGGTGTGTCGCTCGTTGTCTTCGCTGCTAGTCTTTTATTTCGTGTATGATACTCATTCCAAATTTGAAAATATCACGCTTTGCACAATTTTTATACGGCGACCAATTCGCTTTGAGGCTTTATGCAACAGGCATAAAGCCACATAGTGCATTCCACATCGTCGATGGTCTCTTATTATAACAAAAAAGTATTCGTTATTTTGTATCAATTTGTAGTTGTATTTAAATGATTAATCAATGTTAAGTAAACTTGCATAGAAAGGAATCCTTATTAATACTATAAACAAGAAAGATTTGCATATATGGCGACTATTTCAAGAGGTTCATGAGTTAAAACACAGATATTTTATCATATACATTGTGTATTTTCAAAACTTGATCAAACAAAATGTGCACATACTAGGACCAAAATTATCGACAAAAATAATAATAATAATAAATTCTCCACAAAATAAAATTGTGGTACATGATGAGCAAACTGTTTCTATCACCAAACAGTTAAATGTCAATTTTAGACAAATACTAAATTAATTAGGCCAAGAATAGGCAATAGTACCAAGATAGTATAAGATCAGATTTGATTAAAAAAAACAACAATTTACACACGAAAATAAAGAAAGTATTGATTTATTTCTTAACTAAAATAATTACAGGTATTTAACGTGAAAATAGAAAAACAATATACACGGTCCTAGTCCAATGTTAACAGAGCGCACGCCAACGGCCAAAAGAGGGCGCTCGCTGGTCTGCTTCGGTTTATCTAGGCCCGTAGTGTTGCCGTTACTCCGGGGTTGCTAACACTACTTTATAGTTTAACAACGGTAGACCGATTTTCATGACATGTATTTACTTTGTTGAATTGGTATATACCTCTTACCCCTTAAGTTATTATGAAACGGAGCTGGGGTGCGCTGAGGCTCGATACGAAACACAGTTTACGGGGCCACTAGTACATCCATAAAAACTGGCAACGGGTAAAATGGACTCACGTTCCGTACGGGATAACTGAGTAATGAATGTACATTTTATGATATTGTGTGTCTGCTGGCGAATAGTTATTATTTAACCGATTTCAAAAGGAGGAGGTTATCAATTAGATTGTATGTTATTTTTTGTATGTATATCATCCTCATATCTCAGTCATTTGTTGACAGATTAGATATTTTTTTCATTTTCTTATAGGGTTTAACTTTTAATTGGTCCCATTGTGGCCAAATCCGGAACTGATAATGAGGTCTTGGTGTAATCGAAGGAAATTCTTAAATCTAAAAGACGTGTATAGTGTTTTTGTACTAGTATTTCAATGTTGACGTGTCTTTACGTCTGATAGTCACTATTTTGTAGAACTGAGCTGATAGTGGAACTCCTTAATGATTAGGAGTTCAGTGATTATGACGCCGGAACTTATGTAAGGTACTTTGTAGCTTATTAAAGAGCAGAGTCAAAAGGTGAAACCCCCTCCCCTCGATTTAAATCACTAACAATTTGCAAATCAAATAACTTAAACCGACTTCAAAAACAAAATACACTAAAAAGTCTTAAATAAATTCTTAAAAGGACTCTATTCCAAGGACAAGGTTTGCCTAAAATAGAGCCCTTTCAAGAGTTTATTTAAGAATTTTTGGTGACTTTTGTTTTTGAAGTCGGTTTTGTTGAAATAGTATGGCGGTGAAGTGATCATTAACCCAACAAAATTAAAGACAAATAAGGGCTTTTATTTTTAGTATTTGACTTTGAGTAGTAAACATTCGTGCTTTGGATTTTGAATTAGAATAAGCGGACGACAAAAAGTAAAAGGACAGCTGTCTTTCTTTATATGGACCGTATAGAAGCGTTATTTAGTTCCACAATCTTTGATACGTACTTGTACGTACGTACCATTGGTCATTGTCGTCAATTCTATACTGTGTGGGACTTGTTCATGGCATTAATTCCATACGCTAGTAACAGTATTTCAATGGTTTAAACCTAAATAAATAGGGCAATATTTTGCTTAGTTAACATGACTTTTCTTACTGGGTACTGATTGCACCAGTGACTTTCACAACCACATCCTAACTATAAACTTGTATTATTTAGTTTCATGGGATGTGTATGTAGTTAATATGAACCTGTATTCAAATTGTACGCAAATGCCATGAAGTTCTATGGTTCTATTCAAGTCCACATTCATATAATATTTCATTATTGAAAAATTTATTAAAACAAAAAATAAATAAACAAAGATGTTATTTATCATCTGTTATACATTAAATACTTGAAATCTTGATCGAAAGCTTCTTAACTACATTTTCTGAATGACAGCTATAGTAACTTGTCACATTTTTCATATATCAAAATACAAATCATATCAAAGAACAGCGTCACACTAAAAGGTATGCTTGTGTTAATAAATCCTCATAGCACCCAGTTGGTATGACACGTGGTAGATCAAGCGCAGAACCAACGGCAGCATCCACCAATAAACCTTAGTCCCCGTTTCTCATGGAGTTCACATTCGTAAAAAAATACCTATTCTCAGAGTCACGATTAGGGTGAAGACATAAAGAGGCAGATAACTGGTACCGACCTGAACCGACTGACTAGTGATGTGCCAAGTCATCTTTTTTTGATCTCGAAATATTTTAGAAATTCGTTACAAAAATCCAAATAAGGACCGACTGACATTAGAATGTTTTTTAAAACAAGATTCAAATCAGGACTGAGTCAGCAGAATCTCTATTAAGCATTTCAATTCCATGAAATAGCCAACACGGCACATCACTGGTTAGTCGGTGCAGGTCGGTACGTGTTACCCGCCTCGATATGTCTTCACCCTTTGGATGCATTTCGTTTCTTCCCATGCTATAAGTTTTTACGTTATTATAACTGTACGTTTGTGTTTAAATCTGTGAATTTAGTTATTGAATCACCAAAAGGAAAATGTTTGCGAAAGGAGTTGACGCGAGCCCTGATTCCGAACTGTATTCGCGTTGGTATTTTAAATACAAAACTAAACTGGTATAACATTAATTTATCATATCGACTTTTACATGACCATCATTTTCTATGTTCATCATACGCATAGCCTACTACCTAGAGATAAAGTATCAAAATTGTTTGATTACAGTAAACATTTTTTGTGTCCCGGACATATAAAATCGCACACACACATTGATAAATTCGGTAAAATCTGAGAATCTCCAGACTGTCAATTCACTCTTAAGTTACAGTTTGGACAGCAGTCGCATCTATCCAGGTATAAAATAAAACAATAATGCTTTAGAATAAATCAGTAGGTAAACGGTGCTGTTCCAACATTTTATACAAAGGAAAGCAGAAATATATCTTTCGCCATTATAAATCGAGTCTGCATAACTATCCGATTTATTGCATTCACCGTACGGGACAACGCGGACAATATTTTACCGAGTTTTCGTTCTGTTGAGTATAATGAAACTATAAAGACCATTATTGGCTTGCTTCAATAATGCATCAGTGGAATCGAAATAGAATTTAAACAATTGCTGTACTTCGTTTTGTAAGGATACTGAATTACATTTCAGTTTTCAATATTATTGTGCATAAAATTGTTTTTGAAATGAGCGATCAAAGTATCACATCATAGTCTGCTATGATGTGATATTTTGATCGCTCATTCCTCTTGTTTTAGCTAGCATCAGCATTTTATGAGTGTTACGCCAGAAAAGACTGATTCCATTAACTAGGCAAAACTAGTTTGTCCTGAAATCGGTTTAGCCGGTAACACACTTTGAAAGTTCATTTTATCACTCAATGAGAATATCACTCAAGTTGCAATAACGACGAATCAGGTGTATTTTTGCGTAAAAGGGAACCTTTTTCAACCCAACATCATTCTATTTGGGCAAAATAATTCAAACTACAATCGGAGTAAGTGATACGTTAGCGAATGGGCTGGCCTCAGACAGCATAATCGCACCTAAGAGGATTGCAGGTTATTTGGAGTGGTGTCTGTTTGTGTTCCTTGGTGTTTTGCCAGGGTAGTAGGTACTTATATAGCAAACATGTTAATACTTGAGTATATTACCTACGCACTAGATGGCAATGGTCTACTTTTGAAAGCCGCCGGTCACGAAAAATAAAACCCCTCAATTTTAAATATCATCCTCGTGACTAAATGCGGCGTATAGGTCTTCTGAACAAATACACTTCCTTTCCTAAGATTTGTAAGTGACTTGGATGTTGTGTAATAGAGTTATATTATCTTAAAATGTGTATGACGACCACCTCTCCACAGTGCGTGCCAGCACATTTCGCCACCCGCAATTTGGTAAGAAAATACACGGAGTTCCGAAAAGAGTTCAGTGCACTGAACGTTTTATGCAGGATACAAAATGTATGAAATGAAATTAAATACTATCGTTGCGTCGACCTTACGAATACACCAACGCATTCGCATGCGGCAGCAATACACCAGTATCGCTGCCAAATGCAAATGCGTTGCGAATGCGCTGTTTATCGTTATCGTTCACCCAAACGATACCGAAAAACATGGAACTATGTTAGCATGCCGCATGCGAATGCGATTGTGTACTAGCGACTCTCAGTAGTACTTACAGACCGCGGATCTAACACACCTCGTCACGGATGAGAAATGGAATTTTCACCCCTAGAGTTTTATGATAAACTAATGTCTTTCAAAGTAGGACGTCTGAGATAAACTCAGTGGACCGGTATCCATGCGGGGAAGTGATACGTTACGGGGCCTTTGTGCATCGGGGGCTAGTGTGCGAGGGCTTCTGCAGGGCAGGATTATCGCACCTTTCTTTATAAGTGCATTTTCGAAATTTCGACTTAAAGTGGGCAGCACCAAAATTTCTCACCACGATATATCGGAATCTCATCATCATCATGGGGTGCCATCTTCAAATTGAACTTTGGAGGTCAGCATGTAGAAACCGGAAAAGGAATCTATGGTTACTTAAATGTCATCGCGAGGGGAAAATGTCGTCTTTGTGTAAGCTCTCTTAGATATCCAAATTCCAAATTGTTGAACTCCATACGTTCACCATACTTGTATACGCTTGGTATACCTATATAATGTCTAATTTGGTACAAATTGTATACGCTTCCAAGCGCAATGAGTTGGCAACAGGTCTGGGTAGGTGATACGTGAGGAGAGGATTTGGGGCGGGACCGCATCGTTAGAAGAGCTATTATAATAATAATGTCATTTGTTTAAACCTTAAAGTTTAAGAATGGTGTTTTACCGTAGTCACGTGGACTACTTATATCATGGTTTAGGTACTCACAGTCAAAGCGCTTAGTGAATGTCTTAAGTACGCAAATGCGACTGGCCCTCACCACGTATGTACTTACCTCATTATGTATCTAACTCAATCGCTTGTGCATTGCCATTGTTAATGTCTGTTTTATACCATTTTAAAATCGCAGTAAAAGCCAAGGTTAGCGATTGCCACTTTTCTTGGCCCTTAGAAACGCTAGGTGCGGTGCATCCCACATTTTTCCTGCAAGAGCCTACATCAGTCATGCTACAGACTGTTCAATAATCGCAAGTTATGCTATAACCCTTCGGACAGTATTATTAATATATTGGAACTTACAAGTACTGAAATGTGTCTCTCTCAAAACTCGGGCATAAAAATAAACAACAGAATAATTTATTGTAAGTTCACTAAATAAGCCTTGTTACACACACGTTAATGAAGCAAAATCAGAATTGATTAGAATTTTGTATTATAAACTTCAATTTATTAAAGTTGTAGTTGTGGAACACATTGTATACTATACAGGTAGTTGACATCCTTATTTGGCTTTTTATAATTTTTCAAACGCATTTCAAAGTAAATTCTTTAAGAATCATCATAACCAATTGTGGCGAAAACTGGGACGCCATTGTGTGTTTTTCCATTGGAGCAGAATCCAAAATTATGCTTTATACATTATTCATTACAATAAGAGGCAATGTCACGCCGGTAGCGCGGAAATTGCCTTATAACTCCGGAAACTAGCAATGTGTAACAGTGGTATAGTGTAGGTAAGTTGTTTATGGTGGGCCTTTTCTGTGTAAATAATTGTATTACAGGTTTTTCCATGGTATATTGTACATAGAGAATATGAGAAGCTAAAATAAAGTAAAAAGAAAAAGTTTATAGCGAAACAAAACTGGTCATGTGTAAGCTAAGTTGAATTCGTCCATGGATGCGAAAGACATCTTTTCTTTTCGTCGTACCAAAGACTGTCTCTACCTATTGATAGATAAACTATGGTTACGTAAGAAACAAAACGGTTTTATTTGCTTCGTGCCTAGATAGTTTATTTAGTCTGTGATCAGTGTGGCGATTCTCGCGTCAATCTAACTTTTCCGTGTGGTAATTCGATTGCGAGTTAACCGTTTTACCAAAAAAAAAAGTAATATAGATACATTAAACCGCACGGAAGAAATTGAAATGCATAGGAATCGTGACACTCATTAAATAAAGCAAAAACTGTATTTTCTTAGAAGAGAAAAATCGATTCGTGAACTTTAACGGTAAAACAGTGAAACTCGTAATCGAATTACGACACGGAAAAATTTCGATTAACGTGAGGATCGCCACCCAGAATTACAATACCAAGAAGACGTTAGAGTACAAAAATCCGAGAAACCAAGATACAAAGTTTCACACCTAAACCAAGGCTCTAACTAAAGTAGAGAATCTCAGTAAATTACCGAGATTTTCTACTTGTCATCAAGCTCTTTGTTAGATGCTAAAGCTTATTACCTTATTGCATAGGTATCGATACTGACACAATGAAGGTAATATGTAAGGCGAACAATAGGCTGCAGCGTCTCCCATTAATTTTGTCATGCCACTCATCATTGTCAGGTCAATGATATTAGGCAGGTAGTTCCGTGTCGTTGAGTAATTGCCAGTTACTGGAAGCGATGACGATAGGTGAGTACTTTTTTATATAGCATGTTTTTGGCCGGGCAGAAAAGTTCTAGATTGGAGACCTTTTGACCAAAGACGCAGCGTTGGACGACCACCGACAAGAAGACCTTGTAAGGATCGCAGGATCAAACTGGTCGCTGTGGAAAGCCGGCCTCAGCAGTGGACGTCATTTGGCTGATAGTAATGATGATGATCATGTTTTGAGGCACTGTAGCCAGTCACCAAATATTTTTAAAGAAGTTTGGTTCTACTGACCAATTCAATTGGTGTATAAGTCGGATTGAGATTGTGTCGATTTCTAAACATACGCAAAAAATATACATAAATCTTTTTGCAATTTATTTCGTAGCTTCGATTTCTAGACATACGAAGAAGAAAAATATATTAACTTTTAATTGCAATTTACATTGTTATCAAAAATATGCAATAGAATTTGCTACCCTCTAATTTGAAGTACATTCCCTCAGGGTAATGTTAATAAAATCCACTCTGTATAAGTGCGCCTTCACATTAGAGCGACAGCAGCGCGTCGCTCTAATGTGAAGGGCTTACTGCTGTCATTTATGTATAAAATTGACAGCAGCGTGACTGTCTCGCTGCTGCTGCGCTGCTAGTCGCCACTGCGGTCATTTATGTATGAAATTGACAGCAGCGTGACTGTCTTGCTGCTGCCACGCTGCTAAAGTCGCCTAAGAATGAAAGCGCTCTAAGTGTGAAAGCTCTCTTATTATCGTAATAAAGCCATATATTTGGTATTCCAATCTCTATCACAATGAATTCATGAATAAAATTCTTTATTTACTGAATTCCCCTGACGCCTCAACTTAATTTGCATTGTCAAACTCGATAAAAATTAACAGAGCGTGCACAAAGTTCCTTTGAAATCGCGTTGTCAGGTCTGGTTCATTTAAAATCCATCGTTCGCATCATGAGACCTGTGGTGGTCGATAACTAGATGTGCATAGTAATATGGCGAGATGGGGACTGTAGGGCTGACTTAGGCCAGAAATTATCACACCCCTGTTTTTAAGGGCGGTGCATTTTTTGTTAAACGTAACATGTTTTTATGGTACCGTGTTTATGTGCATGACGCGAACTAAGAACTTAGGGTCAGTTTTTTGATCCGTCGTAATGGTAAAGTTACGTTACCAGCGGTTAAATATTTGTGTGTATTTTGAAGAAAGAATACATTAACCAATGGTCATTAAAATAGCCATTCTGATATTTGATTTAGGCAGTTTTTCTTCGAAACTGGTAACGTAACTTTACCACTACGATAACTTTAGCATGACGATAAAAAAAATGGGCCTTAATTCCAGTGTACCTACTATAAAATGGTAAATTCATCACTAAATTCATATTCACGAAAAAAATATTACTCAAGAATTGATTGCTTTTTGGTGAAGATTGTAAGTATTGATATATTACTTAAAATAGGATTAGGATAGTAGGAGTTAAAGTAGAAGAAGGATTTTCTGTGAATTTCCTTCTTTTTTTTAAGCCTTAACCACAAAAAACGATTGTTTAGACTAAATGAGTATAGAGAAAGTTTGGAAATAAGATGTTGATCGCTTGCACGCAAAATAATTCTCAATACCATTACGGAGTTAAATTGCAATAAAATGTTTATTCTTATATAAAGGTCCAAAATACATTTAATAAGTTCTTACAATTTATTTATTTCAAATCGATCAGTCAATCAGTTGCCATCCTTGCATGATTCAAATCAATATGACTGAATGCACATTGGACCGCAGGTTAGTATCAGTTTGATACTTTTAGAATGGATGGTTTATTCCTTTTTATAGCTCGAGAGTAATCGCAATCGCATTTATGGTTAATCTATCTTCATTTTAGCGCCCGCTAATTCTCGCAGCTAAACTTTTCAAAATTACAGCACGTATTAAAAATATTGATGCATCAAAATGAACTGCACCTATTAATGAAAATAATAATTTATCTGCTACTATCAGTCATGTTTTTGTCAATTGTCTAATTTTATCAGTAAGTTGAAACTACCTCTAAATTGAGAATATGCCAATTCACTGTAGCTTTTGAGCCACAAATAATTACATTACCAATTAAATTGAACTTGTAGATAAAAAGTTAGAGTATTTACTTCCAATTTTCATAAATATTCCTTAAAAGATAACGGAAAAGGATCATAAGCAGTATTTAGGTTAGCTATTATGTAATCGGCTGTGTTAAATCATGTAAATAAAGAACATAAAAGTCCCTTTTCTGTACAAAAATCTAATGGTTGGAAAAATATTACAGTACTCTCCGAAATTAAATGGCCTCCGAGGAAACGTTGTTTGTTGTTTTTTGTTGAGATTCAGTATAAAGTTTCGGAGCCATCCTCTCGTTGGCTCCTATACAGAAAAGATTGAATGACAATAATTTGGGTGTTCGTGCCTTTCATCTCGGCTTATTATGATTTCATGATACGAATATACATTGAAATATCTGCCTGCATAATAATAAATTAATATACATTAGAATATCTGCTATCACTAACATATAACCATCTACTTGTACGTATATAAGATTTTCTTCTTGAAAACATTTTTTTCATTTTACAACTAAGCAATCTCTGTTATTTTAGTTGCAACATATAATTTCGCAAGAAGTATGTTCTTATGTACTGTTTTTACGCATATGTATTTTGTGGCCCTTAGAATCTACTGTGTATATAATATGTCAGTTCTCCAATATATACACAAATTACAACTAAGTACGTAGAAGTTAAACTAAAGAACATACATTTATTCTGTTACCAAGAATAAATTTCGTCCCAAATCCCGATTCTAGCTTATCAAGGTACACAGTCTAAAATAAACATTGCGGGAGATTATGTCAACAAATCAGCATTAAGGATGGCAAAAACCAAGGGTCCCTTGGGGATGACAACTATTTGATATTAATATACATCACTTTCTTGCGATGAGGGTTCAAGCTAGTGTGTGTGAGTGTATTATGTTTGCTTGGTGTGCGCGACTGTGTCTTTGATATTCTTTGTTGGCTGTATCTAAGAGCTGTTACCGTGTTCGTATATCGGAAGTACCACGCATAGTGAAATGATTTTAAACGCAATCGCTACCGACACATGGTAAAAAAAAGAATTGTCAATAAAAAATACATAAACACAGCAGTACTAATAGCATACAGTCGATTTCGAGGAACGTTTTTATCTAAACTGGGTGGATAGTTTAACGTTTAAAAAGTGGCCATAAAAGTGCGTCATGATCATGAGGTTCGATGTATAAAAAGACGCGTTTATGTACAAGCCCAGCACCCGTTGCATGGCACATCGATAAACTCGTTTGTCGTGCGTTTTACCGCGTCTACCTAGATAATTTATCTCCACGTGCATGGTACAGTCTTTTAATATATCTATAACGCGAGGTCGTAGACAATTTGTCTCTAGTGCGTAATGGCTGCATTATGGCTGCCGTTTTTTATACAAGTTTGACAGTTTAGGAAAGTTAGCATAGCGTCAGTTATATCGACATCTTGCGATCGTTTATATACCTATATCTATCTATACCGCGTCGCGCGCGACGCGACAAGCCAACCCATGCAACGGGTGCTGGCTTGACATTTAAATTTGTTATTCGGCTGCGATCAAATCAGCTGGAAATGTATGGCTCAAATATTCTAAAAATAGATGCAACATAAGATATAATCTGCGATGTATCCTATGATAAAAGATTTTTCAGCTAAAAGGAATATTCGAATGCGAAGTGAAAACGTGTGTGATATCAATTCTAATATTATATTTTCCTATTAGATGTAACACGTATCATGTAAACTGTATCAAAGGCGGTCTAGTAAATAATTTTTTGGAATACATAACGAAAAGTATATCATAAAAAATATATAATAAGCTTCTCTCATTACTTGTCGGTAAATGTTTAGGTTATGAAATGAGAATAACCATGTTTTCTATGAAAGTATTAGTTGATAGTTACGAGCATTTAGAAATTTACCGTAACACGCAATAACACTTATTTATTTGAACAATTTTTAATACTAATAATGAACCAAAGTGCTTCTGAAGTTGTGAGAGTAAAATTGAAACTACAATTTATGATATTACCCGCGTAAAGTTTACTATACACTGACCTTATCCGGCCCTTAGGAATTTCGGGTTATTTCATTTGAAAAGGGCTGAATTTCGTTTGTTTATAGCATTTGCAATTACGAAGGGCTCAAAGTCCCATTATTGGATCCGATTGGGCTCTTAAATTGAACTGAGATTAAATTGTAATAGATTGAAATTAATGAAACAATACAAATATAAATAACACCTACCTAATTACTTTAACTTTTTTCCAATTCATGACTTGAAAAATGCATTACAGTAAATAGCTTACCTACGAATTTTATCAATCTGATGAAAATCTTTAAGGTTTTTATCGTTTTATTCTAGGCGATAAGGCAGATAAACACCGAAAAGTCAACTGAGTGAAGTGAATAGCAAAGGTCTATTGATTCAAAATCTTTATATTATGCCGGGATTTAATAATTTTCTTTTACAGATTTTCCTCATAGCGACATATTACAGTATTGGATAGAGGAAACATTCTCGTTTCAATGATATTGCCGAGGTATTCAAAGGAAAATTTATGGGCATAAGGAGATGGTCTTGGCGTACCAAATGAGCATATAATTCAACATTGTTCCATTTTCTATCGCAATAAAGAAAGCAAAGTTTATAAAAGAACAAGTTTAAAATTATTGTAGCAACATTGAAACGCAGCAACTTATCTATAAATTATTACTTATGTGGGTATATCTGAAAATTATTAATTGTTATTACGTTATTTATCATAAATCGCATTCTCGAGCGGTTAACTGGAGTCCAGAGCATTTTTCCGAAACTATCTTACCGACCGTGAATACTCCGAATGGTCATTTCGCCGATTTTAAATTCTTCGAATATTCGTTACGCCGCTAGTTGATTGGCCGATCAGTAATATAACGAGCTATCTTTTCAACTATAGTCAATTTATCGATAGTTTGATTCTACGAGCATTCCTTTCACCTATGGTCAATTAATCAAATAAAATAATTGGAAGCGAGCAAGGACAAATAAAAGCAGTACCTACATCTTAACCTTTTTCAATACACAAAAGTCCTGCCTTTAGCCAACATTTTTCATGAAAATTAGTAAAGAAAGATTGGGGAAACATGCAATTTACGCGTATCTTACAAGTAAATTACATAATTCTATGAATGTTTGTACTGCAGTCAAGTTTTTAATAATTAATATTTTACTCTTTTCATATTTATATAATTAAAAACAAAAAAAAATAGAAAACAATGTGTCTATTTGTAAATCTTATTTAGGTTTAAGGTTAAAAATAAACTTTACTTATAAATTACAATTTATAACTTAAAAAATTTTACAATACAACATTTATAACAAAATTTCACTATATACTTTCAATAGAGAAAAAAAAATACAATTTGCTTCAACACAATAAAATATAACAAATTAACATTATATTATTTACTCAACGGTAACTTTTTCTTGTTTTGAGTTTATTCACTATTTAGGAATAAAAAAACAGCAAAACAAATATCTCATAGACCAACATTAACAATAATTTAGTTTAAAATCATTTAGTCTAAGCATACGTGCTTTCTTAGTTGATCCAGTATTAGGTACTTCATAAAAATAATCAATCAAATAGTTATACCAGATTTATTTTGACAAATCATATACTATACTGCTGATATTATATTGTTAATGTTGGTCTTTGAGATATTTTCTTACAATCTTATGTAAATCTTATATAAATTGTAATTTATAAGTAAAGTTTATTTTTAACCTTAAACCTAAATAAGATTTACAAATAGACACATTGTTTTCTATTTTTTTTTGTTTTTAATTATATAAATATGAAAAGAGTAAAATATTAATTATTAAAAACTTGACTGCAGTACAAACATTCATAGAATTATGTAATTTACTTGTAAGATACGCGTAAATTGCATGTTTCCCCAATCTTTCTTTAATAATTTTCATGAAAAAAGTTGGCTAAAGGCAGGACTTTTGTGTATTGAAAAAGGTTAAGATGTAGGTACTGCTTTTCTTTGTCCTTGCTCGCTTCCAATTATTTTATTTGATTAAGTGACCATAGGTGAAAGGAATGCTCGTAGAATCAAACTATCGATAAATTGACTATAGTTAAAAAGATAGCTCGTAATATTACTGATCGGCCAATCAAATAGTGGCGTAACGAATATTCGTAGAATTTAAAATCGGCGAAATGACCATTCGGAGTATTCACGGTCGGTAAGATAGTTTCGGAAAAATGCTCTGGACTCGGTTAACTGATAGAGAATGCCCGATTTTATAAACACAAACTCAGTCTATAGGGTCCTTTAATAATAATTTGGTAAGACTTAGGTACGTATCTACATATCGTCGGTGAGCAAACAACACCGCATAAGTCATCCATAAATTCATAGGAGTTTTATCTGGATTGTATGTGTGTATTCTTTAGTTTCTGTACCCACTCGCCTCCCTGACCGCTTTTTTCAGTACCCTCAGTAACCCTCTTAAGCTATCAATAGATGGATGCGGAGTGTACAGTCGCCAACGAAAAAGTCTACATGATTTTACTTACGCCCTTAGCAATAGGGATGAAGTTATTCATTCATCTGTTGCCAACTGTACAGTTCTCGATAGTTGGCAGAGCCAGATAAATCGTTATTTGAGGGCTGTCATGTGTCTAGCGGTTGGAATAAACGAATTTCTAGCAAGTTTTGATAGAATCTGTGGGTGTAAATGTATAACTATAATAAAAGTATGTAATTAGGGTTCCGTAGCCAAATGGCAAAAAACGGAACCCTTATTTCGTCCGTATTTCTGAGCCACTTTATTCTGAAACTATGAGCATCACACAGCTGAAACTTGGTAGGTAGGTATCTTGTTCACCACTTTCCGTTTCAGATACAAAAAGTAAAAAAATATATATTTAATCTAAATCTAAAAAAATTTTTTACTCATACCTATACGTGCGTGTGTGTGGGGTGTCTTGGATAGGTCTTTTAAAATGACAGTAGTAACCTTCCTACAACCATTTTTTCTAACATTTGAGAGATAGACGCTTCCAAAGTGCTAAAATGAGTGTCCCCCCCCCCCCCCCCCCCGTCTTACTTTTGAACTAAGAGAGTGAAAATTTTGATGTAGATCTGAATGACGATGATCAAAATACGTGATGTATATCTGAATAAATACTTTCAACGAAAATTGGTTTGAACGAGATGGAATCGATAGGTAGTTTTTCAGATACAGTACATTTTTATTAACCGCAAATATAACTTTGTCTTTCACAATGAAAAACAAAGTTATTTTTCTGTCAAAAAATATTGTGATATTTTCGCTAGGTGGAGGTAAGTGGACCTCGAATTCAAGTTAAGGGTGGTACGGAACCCTCACTGCGCGGGTCCAACTCGTGTTTGGCCGGTTTTGTTTCATACATTTATAAAAGCTCAAGAGATGGTTCAAGTTCGTACATGTTTCATCATCATCATTATTATCAATAGCCGAAAGATGCTGAACATAGGTCATTTAATGAAGTATGAATTTATTCAAGAACTGAATTACTAGCCGAAGAAAAAAAAGAAGGATCAATGTTTGTCTTGCATGTTTTAATATAGGGTTTGTCAATTTATTTGCCAATTATAAACTAATATTCAAAATGATTTTGTTGTGTGTAAGGGTATACATACTTAGTCCCGAGAGTATTCAAAAAAATAAACTAATAAAAAAGAAAAAATTTTTTGGAGCACGATGTGCAAAGTCGTTTGTTTTCAAACATGTCACCAACTGTACCCCAATCACGATCATTTGACATATTCGTCACGTAATCGCAGCGAGTTTACGTCAGTCGGCAGCACGAAGCACTCCCGTGTGTAGAAAGCTCGAAAGCCTTACCGCAGATGACGTCATACTAACGTACCTAAATATGGCACGTCCAGAAACAAGTTAAACGATCTATTTAATTAAAACTATTGAAATATATTATATTATTCGAGTGTCAAATTCTTAGTTTGTTTTACGCAATTATTCGTGACTGTGGTACTGATATGCGTTCGATTTAATTGACGGCGGTATTTAAAAAAATGCCTAATTAATTACATTTATTATACTTATAATTTTAACATTACATATGAAATTCATTTTAAAATGTTTTCTAACCAGACATGCGTATTATTGTGTTTTAAAACATTCATGGTTTGTTTTCATAAAATTTCAACATTCAGTTTGCAGTATTCATAGCCAGTTCCGGCGAAAATGTAATGTAAGGAGTGACCACATTCGCTCAGTACGACGTGAAATTTGAGATTTTTACGAGCAATTTGCAATGGAAGTCGTACTAAAGCTTTTCCAAAGTAACTTCGTGTAAACAATGTAAGTCGTCACAGGGTTGTGAGAACTGATTTTGATGGGACACAGGTTAGCTTCCACCTGGGTTTATTTATTTTTAACCGACTTCAAAAAAGGAGGATCTTAGTTTGACCTGGTATTTTTGTCCGCTGTTATTTCGCGTTTGGAACAACCGATTTTCATGCGGTTTTCAGAAACTAAATTTTGTTATAAAGTTCTAAATTAAATGTACAGGCATGGGGTTGAACGAAGTTTTGGTAAAATTTTTATAACGATTTCAATGGTTAGTAAATTATCTTGGAAACAAGAGAGATCCCAGTTTTAGAAACAAACCAACCATATTCGCGTATTGACATCGATACAACAATTTATTCTCTATAGGCTTATAATATTCAGGTGAAATTCAGTTCGGATTTAATACACATTACACAAACTTACTTAATTTTTATCCAAAAAGTCTGTCTGAAACTTACAACACTAGTATTTACGCGGAAAAGTACTAAACGGATATTGTATCAAAATTCAATTTTGTACCCAAAGCCCCGGACTAACCGAGTACTTTCTGTGTTGCGAAACTAGTTTGTACGTAACCTGTAATTGCTACCAGGTGGCACAAGTACTTTTCACTTAGAATTAGCTTCTATTTACGATGTTAAAGCAACAACTCGTAACAATCATTCGATATGAACTAATATGGATCCGGTATCGATCCGGTACCAACCTAGGAAGTTTATAGTGTAAGGCAAAAAAATATTTGAATCATTTGAGTTTGACATAAACTGTGGCGCTACTTTTAAGGGCTCCGTACCGAATGGTAAAAATCGGAACCCTTATAGGATCACTTCGTTGTCCGTCTGTCTGTCCCTTTTCTTTATCTCAGGAACGCGTGGAGGTATCGAGCTGGAATTTATATCAAATAGTCAGCTCTGCGGTCCCTTATGGTTGTGAAATAATCATACTTCTAAGTGCACGCAATTGAAATGTATAGCCGTTTATGTAGCACATTTCCGCGTATTTCCCGCAAAGTTTCGACACTCGCTAGGGAATCAAAACCTACAGGGTATGTAAGTTAGAAGGATGTTTGATGGAGCAGAAAATCAGAATATTGAAATTGTCTACGCGAAATGTCAAACATGTTTCTTCAAACTTCTAGCACAGATTAGCAGGTCCAAAACATTTATATTCTTACTAGCAGTCCCCCGTGGTTTCAATCGTGTCATGTGAGATTTACCATAAATCCTTTCCTCATTTAGATTAGCACAACTCCTTTTAGATTGGTCTAATATACTTTATCTAGAGATATTTTTTTTATAAGGTTCACCTATTTGAGTGGAAACGGAATATAAGTACCTACAAACACATTAAATAACTTCGATATCAATCAAGGATTACTAATACGATAAAGAGACCTTTGTCTTTACTTTATGCTCCTCCGCATTCCATATTTTAATGTTTTGGAAATTTGGATTGCATTTAGCGAATAAAATACCATAATGGACGTAGATTAGTAAAAACGTTCCAACCCACATAATGCTTGTTTTGAGTAATGAATTTTTTTAGTTAAATTGTGCAGTGTTTTGTGATAGCTTATTATTTTGAGTTAAGTTCATTGATGATCTGAAGCATAATATTAAATCCTTTTTTGTACATTAATAAAATACATATTTTTTAATATTTTTATTACAAAAAAACGTAATATTAGACTTGGAACGTTTTTAATTAATTATAATTTTCTTGGATGTCGTTTCTTAATATATTTCTCAAAAACGTTTCAAAATATAAAATTAAATAGATTAAATAAAAAAACATATTATTCAGACAGTTTTTTATCAAATAATTAATGACACTAAGGATGTCGGTCTCCGTAGGCTCGTCTATGAATATTGATGATTGGTTGAAGGGATTCAATTGGCCATAATACCAGATGATGTTGATCCTGGTCGTTTGCCGCTGACATCCCCATATTCTTCGGTATTGGTTGAATTGAAGGGATTCAATTGGTCGTACCAGATGATGTCAATCCTGGTCGTTTGACGCTGACATCCCCATATCCTTCGGCATTGTTTAAAGGGATTCAATTGGTCATACCATATGATGGTTTTACAATATTTTTAACACTCACAGTGTCATATTTTATTCTTAAAAGATGAAATATGAAACCAAAAATTGCGCACGGGCGGGATTCGAACCAGCATCTTTCTGGCAATCCGGGCCAACTGCTCTTCCAATTGAGCTACCGTGCTGTCGGTCCGACCGCGCGAAATTCTTGGTCTCATTGATACGTCATTGCGTGACGTTAGCGCCATCTACCCGTCTGTTTATGCAACAGCGGGCCAAGTAGTTATTCTTTACAGAATAAATTCAACTTGGAAATGATAACGCTCCGCTACTCAATGGTTTTACGTCACGCAATGACTTATCAATGAGACAAAGAATTTCGCGCGGTCGGACCGACAGCACGGTAGCTCAATTGGAAGAGCAGTTGGCCCGGATTGCCAGAAAGATGCTGGTTCGAATCCCGCCCGTGCGCAATTTTTAGTTTCATATTTCATCTTTTAAGAATAAAATATGACACTGTGAGTGTTAAAAATATTGTAAAACCATTGAGTAGCGGAGCGTTATCATTTTGAAGTTGAATTTATTGTGTAAAGAATAACTACTAGGCCCGCTGTTGCATAAACAGACGGGTAGATGGCGCTAACGTCACGCAATGACGTATCAATGAGACCAAGAATTTCGCGCGGTCGGACCGACAGCACGGTAGCTCAATTGGAAGAGCAGTTGGCCCGGATTGCCAGAAAGATGCTGGTTCGAATCCCGCCCGTGCGCAATTTTTGGTTTCATATTTCATCTTTTAAGGATACCATATGATGTCGATCCTGGTCGCTTGACGCAGATATCCCCATATCCTAAGGGATTGGTTGAAGGGATTCAATAGTCAGGGCCAGATGGAGGTGTTTGTGATCCTAGTTATGTAAACTAGCGAGTTAAGAAATCTTGGTTATGTGGAACAGCAGAGTTAATTGAGAGATCCTGGTTATGTGAACCAGCTAAGTTGAATTTACTGCTTCAGTCTGTCTTGGTCATGTGGACCAGATGAATGCCATGTGGAGTTTGCTAAATGTATCAGTGACATACTGGTTGTAGCTGTTTGGGTTCGATTATAGATTACGATGTCAGGATACGAAGAATGGACGTAATGGTGATTTGTTACAGGAATCCAGGAATGAAAATGATGTTTCACGCCCGAGAACGGTCATAATAAGTCAGGTTGGCGTGTAGACTCGTCTACGAATATTGATGGTTGGATTGAAGGGTGACAAGTGACGTTACTCTAGCGGAGCGTTGAGTTGATGGTTGCCGGGCGGCCACGTCAAACAGAACTTAAGAAGCGACACGATTGACGTCAAGTGCAAGTCGGACTAGCGTAAAAGGGAGAAACTTCAAGGCACCTTCATCGTGATTCAAGTCCATTACATTGCGAATGACATGGAGTTGCTTCAAGCCAGCAGCTTTAGGCTTAGAGTTAGCCAAGCAGAAGCGCGTCGATGTGTGCGATGTGAACGCACTCTGGTAGTCTGTAAAATTTACTGTGAGGTGTGTAGCTTTGTTCCCAGTTGTTAATCCGAAAAGTTTTGGTGACTACAAAGTTAACATTAACGTAACGCAACGTTAACATTACCGTAAGAGTAATTTAGACTGATATTAAAGTTCTGTGATTCAATTTAAAAGTACAAGGCAGAGAAACTATACAATCTAGTGCTGTTTAGGTTAGGAAAGGCCGAGCTGTTTACTGTGTTGTGCTGTATGGCTTTTCAGATAATCCGATATTCCTTACGAGAGGCAACTTTGACGTGAAGGCTGTCAACATCAGCTGCCTCACACGAAGACGTGTGAGATGTTAGAGATGGCCGTGTCGGAGATTGAAGAAGAAAACAAAAACAAAACAAACAAAAACACTGAATGCAAGAGAAATCGTCAGCAGTTACCTGCCTGCTACGTTTGCTATAAACCTGGACCTGATTAATTGGTATAGAATACGATAGAGCTGTGGCCAATAAATTTATTAATGTGGACTTGGCCCATCAAGGCGATCCTTAGAAACTTCTTATGGTGAGTCCGTTCCTTTTGTTTGACAGCAGATTTGACACCTATAGCGTGTAGGTACTTTGGTTCTGAGACTTTGGAAGTCGGATTTGCAGACGAAGTTCACACTCAGGAAGATGGCTCGTAAGCCTTGGTTTGTTTTCGCATGTGCATTATTTTTTTAAGAATAACTTAGCTGTCTGTGTGATCATTTTATAATGAGGAATCTGATATTGTGTAACCATGTTGCATTATCTTGGTTACTCCTACAATTGGTTTATCCTGGGCGATTGACGCTGAATCCCCATAATCCTCGGGATTGGTTGAAGGGATTCAATTGGTCATACCAGATGATGTCGATCTTGGTCATGTGACGCTGACATCGCCATATCCTTCGGGATTGGTTGAAGGGATTCAATTGATCATGCCAGATAATGTCGATCCTGGTCGCTTGACGCAGATATCCCTATATCCTGCGGGTTTTGTTAAAGGGATTCAATGGTCAAACCAGATGAAGTGTACTTCATTTCGGACGCTGACATCCGGGTTAGATCCTGCGGGATTGGTTGAAGGGATTCAATGGACAGGGTCAGATGGAGATGTATGTGATCCTGCTGTAGATGAATGCCATGTGAAGTTTGCTAAATGTATCAGTGACTTACTGGTTGTAGCTGTTTGGCTTCAGTTGAAACGATTTACTTAATGCTTTAGTGTATGTCTGGAACAGATGCAATGTTGATGAGTTAAGTGATATCATAGATTATGATGTCAGGATAGGTCGAGCAGACGTAATGGTGATTTGTTACAGGAATCTAGGAATGAGATAGACATCCTTCCTTATGTTAACGGAACTAGTTCTAGTTAATCGTTCCAGGTTCAATCCAGTTCTGGACATGATCTGCGCATCTCTGCAGTGTTGCCACACAAAATAAGTCCCTAGTCCCTATCTCAAATCGTCGGTTTAAGCTCAATTTAGTCAATAATAGCGATTCCCAATATTTAATCTACCTTACTGAACTTAGAAATAATATGAATTCTATGCTAACTAGGTTTATATTATATAAGTAAATTGTACAATTAATTTTGGAAATAGCCCGTAATGTTGTAATTATACAAAAACGATAAGGTACGATTTTTATTATATTATAAACATTAACGGCTATTTGCTTAGTTCGTTTTTTGAATTAGATTCAAACATTCGTATTGATTTCTCAAAAACGTTCCAGGCAGCTGAAATCGTTTTCGTGAATCAGATTTAAGCATTTTATATTGATTTCTCAAAAACGTTCCAGGCTGCTTAGATCGTTTTCGTGGTAGCGTAAAGTAAGCAAATATCGACAGTATAATAATATCAAAAACGTTTCAAATGGCTTAGTTCATTTTAGTTAAAATATAAATAAACGCATGTCTGATAAAAGCTAAAGGATAAAAACGTTTCAAACTGGTTAGAACCTTACTGCGTTTTTCACAATGACGCCTGTCATATGTGTGGGTTGGACCACCATAGCTGTATAAGTGCATACAAACAAGCTACTTCAGAGTAATTTCGCTAGATGGTAGTACTATGCCAGCTGATCTTAATGGCGTACTTAACTCAATTTTGGACATGTTGTGGGTTGGAACGTTTTTACTAATCTACGTCCTAACTATGACTCGATTGTCGTGATGGGTGAACTTTCCTTACCTACAGGTTTGTACGGAGCCCTCGGTGCGCGAATCCGACTCGCACTTGGCCGGTTTTTTTGAGATTGGAATAAATAAGAAAACGTTAGTTAGTTTACTAACATTCCTAAATAACTTACTAATTCCTCCAGGGTTCTAAGAAACTTCTCTACACGAAGATGGACAAGCTTTTTTCCGTGAAAACAAAACTAACTTTGTTCTAAAAGAAAGTAAGATAAGATAGGTACTGTAATTAGCTAAAAACAAGTTTATTCTCTTGGGTACTATAATACCCATAGGTTATCCAAAGGTCAAATAGTTATTATGTGTATTGTGAGCAAATTTCGCATTTTCAGCAATGAATTCAAAATTGACTTGTATCGTGTGAGCATGTATTTTTAGGGTTTCGAAATAATTACACAATAGCTTGATTTCGAATAATATTATCTAACTAAATGACACTAATAATAGAATTTTATTATCAGCAATTGTCAGTCAACAGAATTATTGAATGATTTAATGGAATTTGGTACCTACAAAATTTTTAGATGCCATTTTGGTTTATTGGTCGCCACGGCATACCCAGAAGTGTTGGAAGCTGCTGTATGAGTTTATTCGTAAATGCTGATCACAAACATAATTCGTTTAAATCAACATTTATGTCATCAAATGGGCCAATATATAATGTACACTCGCGAACAATATACATTACACTTTTATCGCATTTGATTAGAGACCTTAGTATAATAGCATTAAGCCCGCATGCACTCGTGATTTATTAGATCTAATGCTTTGTCTCTATTATAACTCCATACATTTCACCGTTATCAGGCTAACATGATAAATTAATGCGTTTTTACTGTAATTTAGCCCATATTATACCGGAATAGCACATAAGCTATACTTCATTGTGATATTTTTTTGAGATCCAAAACATTGTACGAAGTACATATAGCCCCGCGGGTTCAACAGAAATCCATATGGAACTCGTTCTAAAATAAATTATATTGGTATATTTGTCGTCAGATTCCAACTATGAGATCAACGATTTAACTGAAGCGAAGGTATGAAATGAATTTTCTCGATAGTAATACGAGATGGTTTAGAGTTTTTGCAATTTTTTGAGCTAAGCAGATATTTGGCCTCGATCGAGCTATATGAGCTATAGTATAGCGAGCGGTTAGCAATAAAAACGCGATTTCAGGCACTGTAAAACTGACAAAATATAATTTTCATACAAAGGTAATGTAACGATAGCCCGGGTACGCCACGCGGTCCCGATAGGAGGGTTCATATTCCGATGAATTCAAACTTTTTTTAACTAAATACCGATCAAAACTCGTTCACCCAGATATTATCTTTAATGTTTTAACTACAAAACCCTACATTTCATTAAATAATTACCGGTAAGTATTAGCTAGATTATTAATTACCATTTTAATCAATATAGTATTACTGGTGGCGTTGTCTACAAATTAGACAGGACGAGTTTCACCTGATGAATATTAAAGCATGAACATTAGGACTTGAAGAATGAAAACAGTTCCCGATTGGTCGTGACAGGTTATTTAAAACTCAGCTTACACGTAGTGGCTTTCATGGGTAGTACAACAAATAAAGTCCGAATCATTCGGAGTAGATTGCTTTTGTGTTGATTTTACTTGGAATTGTTTTTGTTAGCAAACTTTTGATATTTTTTAACTAACTTGTAAGAGTATTGTAAAACTAAAATGTCTGGTAAAACGGCCATGATAGAGTTTCATGAAAGTTTTTGTTATTTTCCTATAATTTTACGTCGTAAAAATAAGTGCATGATATAAGTCGTTGCGCACAACATCGTAAAATTCTTTAAAAAAAATATGTGATCAAAAACAGTACACAATGTACCATCGTGTACACAATTCACAAGATATTCAAAAAATAACGAAGCCACCACTTACCCAGTCGCGCCAAACACAGCAGAGCGGCTAGGAGCATCGTGATTGTTATTTTTTTCACATCATTATTGTAACACACCCTTGCGACACGCCATTATGCTGTTGCAAATTGCTCAGTCAATCCGCCATGCCACTTCTGTCGCTCACTGTACACTGTGATCCGCTTCTTTGTCTCTCACTGGGTTTGTTTTGTATCTGTAAAGATAAAAAAGATTGAATGGATTACCCTCAGCAAGAACTAAATAACTATACAGAAAAGTAATTTATTTTGACATATAGACCCACTGGGACACTTATACATATCCCAATATAAAACCCTACTACTGCTTAGGGACCATTGTGGGCTAGATCTACATTCTATAAGAAAGTGTAATTTAGACTTTGAGATGTGGTGCTAATATTATATTTTGCTTACATAAGTTGACGAGCTTAGAATGTTTTTAACACTTACAGTGCTAGTTTTCGTATTCTTATAAGAAACCAAAAATTGGATAACTGGGCCAGATTTTTGATTTCTTATTTCATCTTATGAGTTGATGAGATCAATTAGTTGATATTCTTGCATGCTTTGATAAATGTATCGTGTTTTTTACATTTGCGATTGTGTGGATGCCAATAGTATTAATTACTAATATCTTCGTCATTAAATTTGCATTTAAAAATCATCATGTCGAAATAGAAGACGATGGGTTTTTTTTTGTAGTCTCGTTTGTTTTTGTTTAACATGATAAAATGATTCTTAACAAGTGCTGGAAAAATTACATGTAAATCGTAGACTGTTCCTCATAGGACTGGCTTGCCTAGTTTGGGTACCGGTAAAACCTGTTTGTATTCTTATTCTGTAAATTTTTTTTTTCATATTTTCCATTTTCATTTTCCATAGGCGGTTAACCTCTATGTGAATTTGTAACTGTTGCGACTTGTGTCACAGGTTTTTTTAATACATACTTCAGGTACTAGTCTCTCGTAAATGATAGGAACTACTGTTGAAAAACTGTAAATCGACCTGTTTTCGTTCACATTTCCTATTTGGAAAGAGAAAATATTTTTTTGATTTTATTATTATCATGTCAAATATTATATTGCTCAAGGCGAAAAGCCTCAAATTGACAACAAGATATTAATACTCATTTTCAACTTCCGGAACTTGACACCATACCCGGAGGCATTTCTGAGATTTCGAAGCCATTTTACCTATTATTACGAACTCATTGAATCATGTTTATCAGTTTATCGCTAAGGAGCGCCGACCCTAACCACATTTGCATCAAATCACAGGGGATAATCCAATGTCAATCAAAAATTGGGATGAATATATTTTGACGGTGAATATTTTTAGCGAGCGGCGACCTTTCAAGGATAATGTCTTTTTCGAAGCAGTGACTATTCTATTGTGTGTCAATTTCGTGTTATTAATGTTTACAAATACAAATGCGCTTATTTAGTCTTAGTATATAAATACATTAAAGTTCACCAAGATAGACCGCTTTAATTTAATTTAATTTAATCATTTATTTCAGGCAACTTAGGCCCATACAATAAATACCTTAAAGACTAACATACATACAATACAACATTAAAAATATTAAAATAAATGACACTATTTTGCCGGCGTAGTGTTGCGCAACTTGGTGTCCGTTAACCGTCCGCAAAATCGGCGATACAAAACACCCTTCGGCCAAAACTCTGCTTTCATGAAGGTCACAAACGAATTGAAATTCGTATTGTGACGAGACTCCAACCGTTCGACCCTCAGTGAGTATCTGGTCTTTACTCGTATGTACTCTACAATCTCCTCGACCTTTGTAGAGTAGTGGAGCCGGGACACGTATAGCAGCGTCACTGGTATCGCAGGCCGAAGTAGGTGGCTTTCACACTGAGGCGACTTTAGCAGCGCAACGGTCCCGCGACAGTCGCGTTACTGCCAATTTTATACATAAATGACAGCAGTAAGCCCTTCACATTGGAGCGACGCGCTGCTGTCGCTCTCATGTGAATGCACACTTAATTAAACCATGAATTTGTCAGAAGAATACTTTTCCACCGGACTAAATACAGTGCGACAAAGATCATCTGGCCAACGGATGACGTTGTCAGGGGGGCGCTTTTTCCAAGAAAATCTCCCTTGATTCAGGGAGTCTATTATTTATTAGGGTATTTTTATTATCCGACTGTCACCGTTGGCCAAAACATCCATGTCGCACTATAGCTGGTAAGCGCTAATTTTTGGTACCCAAAGCACAGATTATATAATATACTACATACCCAAAGCTTACTATGTTGTATCAAAAACTATTTCCATTCCGTACTATACAGAATAAGTGATCAGCTGTAATGAAGGTAATTTAATTTTATATTAATGATAACCAAGTCATATTTTTACTTCAGGCACAAATTCTGACGAAGTTGGTACTAAGCATCTCAAATTCTGACGAAGTTGATACTAAGCAGTTTCTTGTTGTGTATTTTTTAATAAGATAAGGATACAGGGTCTTACAAAATTTTTAAGTTTAAGGTTTTTAACGCTTAGCCTTGATTTGCTCATCATAGAGCCTGTTTCACTATCGAAAATTAGCAATAATTTCATGTTTCATGTAAGTTATTTCGTATGAAGTATTAAAAGTCTTAAAAGTCGTAAAATGTCATAAAAGACATTAAATGCAGCATTTTCTTTATATTCGAACCAAAGTTACTCAAATAACATTTATTTATTTATACTTTATTGCACAACCACAGTTTGTACAAAAGGTGAATTTAACGACATATAGCATTTTCTACCAGTCATACCTTTGGTTCGAATTTGACCAATCATAACCATAACCAATTTCATAACCAACCAATAGATTTAAACGGCAGAATTTTGAAAAAACAAACATTTCCGATCCAAGTATGTTTAATAATTATGAATGCAAGTAAATATTACATAGTACAGTGATTTATTTATTTTTAATTAAAATGTTTACTATCTCTAACGATACAGTTTGATAGACATAAATTGTTAGAAGAAAAAAATATACAACATTCATAATAACATGTTCAATACCAAAACAATGTCAATCAATTGCCAAACACATTTCACGTTTTAACAAGGTTTTAACGCAAATAACACGAGTAGACGCTGCCTGTACCTATGTCAGATCCATTTTTATCGACAATGCTTTGAATTTGACGTGTAGTCTGATAGATGATATTGTTGGAATACGCTAATTGAATTCGGGAACAATGGTTCTTTACCTATGGATGAACGTCAAACATATTTTATGACATATTTGTACCTAAAAACTCATCGAAAGATATCACTTGCAGTGTTCATTAAAATATACAGGGTGTGGCCTGTAATAGGATAAATGGTTTTAATTTATTATAATCCTACTACTATTATAAAGGCGAAAGTTTGTAAGTATGGATGTATGGATGTATGGATGTATGGATGTATGGATGTTTGTTACTCTTTCACGTAAAAACTACTGAATGGATTTGAATGAAACTTTACCACAATATAGCTTATACATCAGAATAACATATAGGCTACAATTTTTGAGGTTTCTAATGTGAGGTCGTAAAAAAACACATTTTTTGCGCTACTAGACGGGACGAACCTGAAGTCCACGCGAACGAAGTCGCGGGCAAAAGCTAGTAAAAAATAAATTTATGGTTATCAAAATAAATCGAACCTGCAATGCAAACTTAAAGAACTTGACAGTGTCATTTACTACAACGAGTTAGCCATTTTGATATGATACATTGATTATGGATTATAACTTTAGATTACTATTTCTCTGAGTTAAAGCATTTTAGAACACTATGACCAAGTCAAGGTAACTACGTATACTTTGTAGAATTGCTGATTAAAATTATTGCTCCTATTACAGGTCACACGCTGTATTTGTAAAATACCTAAAATCATCGAAAGGGTTTGCTACAAGTCTAAGACCTTAATCTTATTCATTGGCAGGATTCTTTATAAATAATTCTAAGTGTTTACCAGCTTTCTACCGTAATCCTTAGGGCTGGGCAGGTAGAAAATTAATAGTTGGCTTGTCTAGCTTCTGAACTAATTACTAACTATGAATTAATTTCCCGAATCAATGTAGCACGCAGAAAGCTATTAATAAATCTAAGTTTGGATTAATAGAGAACTACAAGTTCTAGTTACACCCTAATTGACGTAGTAACTATTTATCTATCTGTGTCTAAATGCCAACTAGCTAACGATATATAAATTACCTGTTCTTATTTTTTATGTTCAGTTCAAACTGTGTATCATTGCCTACTAGCCAGAGAGATATAATTTACCCGTTCTTATACCCACTTCATATTTAGTCCAAACACAGTCATTTTTATGGTAAAAATAAGAAAAAAGCTTACTGCTCTCATTATACGGATTTTCATCAGAAAAGTTGGCATTTAGCATTCAACTGCTTGGAATTAAAGAGGGAAATATGAAACAAACAATACCAAAAAAGGAAAAATTCCGAGTTGGATCAACTCTTAGCTCTATTTTTTCATCGTTAACTGAAGTTAGAGCAACTTATTTCCATTTGCCTTTCAAGATAACGATGAAAAGTTACAATGGTACGTACGGTCAGCAAAAAACGGTTACGTTTAAAAAAAAGTTAAAACTGACTTCAAAAACAAAATGCTAGTGCATTTAGTCGGTTTTAACTTTTTTTAACCTTTTTTAATTTAACTTTGTTCAAAGTTTTTTTTAAAAGCTTTTTATATTAATAAGTGTAAAAAATGTTCAAATCAGTCTTCAAATTACTGAGATATGAAGTAAGTACGAGTACAAAAAACAAAATACTCGAATTGATAACCTTCTCTTTTTTGAAGCTGGTTAAAAAATAATCGCACTTTTTCCAGCTTTCGAATTGAGTTCAGAATTTTATTGTCATATTTTTTTTTTTCTAATCCATTACCCGGAATTAATAAATGTCAGATATAAATTGAAAACATCCCACGTAATGTGAAATCAATTACGATAATTGAGCTTTTATCCGATTTAAACCAGTTTTGAGGAAAACATCAAAGAGGACTCGATGGGTTCTCGCTTGGTTTGTTGTGGGTTCATTACGATCAGTCTTGCAATTGAGTAAATAAAATTGAGTTAGTAATTTCAGGCTTACACACCTTTAAATGAGTATTCCTCAAGGCTTTTATTTAAAATGCCCAATTTCTTTAATGAATAAGAGACCCTTTTGTATTTTATCGACAGCTATCTATCGGTTATATAAAAATGAAAAAGAAACTTGCATTACAAAACATAAAATCAAAAAGATCATTATGAACTAGTATTATGTTAAAAATAAAATTCTGATCATCCATCCAGATACTTTTTAGTGTTCTTGCTTAAATAAGAGGCTTTTATCGTAAGTAATTTTGTATGTTTCCATGAGTGATCCATAATACTATGGCCAGTTAAATAGCTGGTATTTTAAGCCTTGTTGCATAGTGATATCGCGTTGGTAGTTCAGTTTCTCGCAAACATTACGTAGAATTTGGTTTTCCGAACACATTTCCGCCTACTCTAATCATGTTTCGGCGTGGTATCGTGATTCACCGTAAAACTGAAATGGGCTGAAAACACGTTACGACCAAAAATGTGGACACATTTCTCCTTGCATAACAACGCTGTAAAATTCAGAATTGTAACACATTTTTGGTCTTGACTGTACTTCTGAGCGTATTTAGGCCATTTGTGCACATAGTAACACAGTGGAAGCTGACGTTTGTTCACGATATGATTGTCATCTGACATGACGTGGGTCAACTGTCAGTCACTACATATCCAACAACAATTTGGCTTCTCCAACTATGTAAGCTGATGTGAAGTGAACATGGTTGCGCTGCTGTTCATAAAGAAATTGATCGTAAGTGCGACTGTGCGTGGAAAAATTGTACATGCTGCAATGGTATTCCTTTTATTCAAAAAACAATTTATCTGCATTTATCTTCAAAATATTTTTTTATGATATTTATTAGTAAATTTTATAAGATACTAGCTGTTTCTCGCGGTTTCACTCGCCGTAATATCGTATCTCACAAAATATAATTGTATTATGTATACTGTTGTAAACATTCATCAAAAATTCAAAATATATTCAGTGAGGCGTGAAGGAAGATAATATACATCCATACATGTATCATCTTAAACCTTCGCGTTTATAATACAAGTAAGATCAACAAAAATGATCTAAATTAATATATTAATTTTATTTCTTTCGTTCTTAAAAATAATTATGAGATGACATTGTTAAACAAGGTTTTAAAATATCAGCTTGTTGATTTTTAACACACTACATATACACGAATGTAATGATGCTATTTTAAAATCTAGCCATGGGTATTAAGTGTTAGTAGGTCGGCACACGCGCACCAGACAATAATTAAGAGTGTTAGTGTGCCGTGAACAAATGATGTTTTTCGATTCAGGACATCAAACTGAGAAAAAGCGGTGACAATACCTTTCCATTCTTTTTACCGGATACAAAAAGCTAATTTCAGCGCAATAGCAATTGTTTGTTTTTATATCAACGACCATAAATAACATGTTTTTAATGTAGGTGGTATATCATAGCAAGACTGAATAGAGAGCTTTTATTTTAATAAAATGACGTGACTTAGTTATCTTTTACTCAAAGTCTGATTGTTGTAATTTAAACTTAATTACTTTTCACCCTAGGGAAGGATAAGCTGTTTTGCACCCGGATATCTACACTGAAATTTCAATTTTCCAAACAGGAGAGATGAACACAAATTTACACAGGTTAATCCAATCGCATTATTTGACGCACATGGCGTGAGTCAGAAACTTACCTACCTACCTAATATTGTGATCAATTAGGTTGACACGATTTTTTTAGTATCAAAGAGTCGACAAATATACCAAAAACACACAAATATAAATATATCACAGTCACAACAGCTCCCTTTTGATCCTGGCAACATTTGCGTTGTGGAATACATGGAAAATACATACAATGGGCACAATTTATTTATAATCGCGTAAACTTCAGAACCAAATACACAATTAATTTGTTTGTATTTAGGATGTTTGTCTATAAAGAAAAAAAAACAAACAACATCAAGGACTGTGCTTTATTTGGAACAAAATAGGTAAACTTGTCATTTTTATGGGACAGGATTCATTTATGGGAATGTGTTCTTTAAAAATAGCTAGCAAGAGTCTTTTAAACTAAGCTGGATGTTGTCTCAAGAAATAGTTCAGCGTTTTTATAACGTCGTGTTGGGCTGGTATGTTCACAAAATGTTGGCAATATTGCATTTTTCTTCTGTTATTAACATACTTTAGGGAACTGAGATTACTTTGTCATGAAAAATCTACGTTGACATTCTTAAGAACGTGCATAAAGTAAAAAAATGGTCTATGTTATTTATAACATCTCGTCCCAATACCTATACGAAACTACATAATATATTACAATATAATAAATTGATGTACAATACCTATTTCATTATATAAAATTTATTAATGTCTGTCTGTAATTAAATTCACGCGGGAATCAAAACAACACAACTATAATACTTACAATAAAATCTGAATTCAAATTACGATAGTTATTATTATATTCACGATTAATCTAATATTTAATATACTTGAAAATACGCATTCGTTTGCTATATTATGTTTGCATAATTTGTACGCTTTAAAGAAGAAAGTGCTAAAAAGACATTGTCTGCCTTAAACAGAATTATCACTTACTATATCCAGTGAGATTGTGGACAAATGTCTGGTTAATTACATTAAAAAAGTATACGACACTAAGCAAAAAAAGAAGCGCTATAATCAATGGGTGTTTCCTGTTCATAGCAGGGTTGATATTATGTGGTTTTCAGGTGAATCCGATGCCAAAGGTGTTTGGGGTCCGGACATAGGGGTTTATCCTTTGATCAACGTCAGTTTAACGAGTGAGAGGCAGCCTGTGTTTTGAGCTGCATCGGTCTGCTAAGGATTTAGTTACGCATCGTTAATTTCAAGGGACGTTTGTATTTTGCCGTTCAAAGTTCTGTTTTGAAATCTCTATCTATGATGAACGTTTGACTTACCTTTTTTTACATTCGTATTTTTAATTAAAAAAATCCGGGAATTAACCTTACCTATATCCCTTCACTCTGTGTAAAAATTATCTTAACCGAAACATTCAGAATAACAAATAATATTGTATCACCATTATCATCATTATTTTCAGCCAAAGGACGTCCACTGCTAAACATAGGCCTCCCCCACGGCTTTTCACAGCGACCGATCACAAGCGGTCAACTGTCAATAATAAAATAATATTGTATGAAGTATAATAATAGAGTTGGTCTTATACGCCTGAGACATTTTATACATGAAACCTGTTAGGCTCGTCGCGAAGTACATACGTGCTCAAAAGGCGTGAACGTATCGGCTAGATGGGACTCTCTGTGAGCGCGTTTGTGCAATCATGGGCGTTCGGCAAACCGGTGTTTCGACGAAACCGACTTGCATCGATTCGAGCCGCCGCTGATTTGGCAGTAGCACGGTTTCCACGAATATGGTTTTTGGCGGCGAGTGTACCCAGACGCGGCAGACTGTGATTGGTATGTACAAATAGTAATGGAAATTTGAAAACCATATAAAAAAAATTGTTGGCAGGAAGCTCCTGTTAAAAAAATCATACAAAAAGTTTAGAACATATTTTTTTTACTTGCTATGTTTTGAATTGTATGTTTTTTTTGCCGAGAAGCAATTTTTGACTATATTATTGTGAAATCTAAGCATTGATAACATAAGTTTTGGTTCTTTATTATTTTTTCATCTGTTGCTTTGAAACTTTGGAACTAAAGTGCCTGCTAGATTCTCATGTTTTATTAATTTATTTGTATTAGCACAGAAGGACTATCCTTATCCAAACTAGATACATATTCATAAGATATTAACGGCCCGTTCCACAATATCCTAATAAGTTGGTTAGCGATATCTGTCTTACACTTCAACAAAAATAACGTTCCGTTTTTAGGGTTCCGTAGCCGAATCGCAAAAACGGAACCCTTATATTTTCGTCAAGTCTGTCTGTCTGTCCGGCCATATGTCACAGCCACTTTATTCTAAAACTGTTAGCATCACACAGCTACATAGGAGTATCTTATTTATCGCTTTAAATTACAAAAAGTAAATAAAAATGACATTTAAAGGGGGCTCCATAACATGAAACTAAAACCTAAAATATTTTTTTGGTCAAACCTATGCGTGTGGCGTATCTATGCGCTATGGATAGGTGTCCATATACCTACCAAAATGCCTATTTTAAAATGATATTGAGGTTTATAAAACTATTTTCTCTAAAAGTGTCACGTTTGAGGGATAGGCGCTTCCAAAGTCGTAAATTATGAAAAAAATATATAATGTAGATCTCAACAAATACTTTTAACAGTTTTTGAGATATAGGTAGCACATCTTCAGCAACTGCAAACATAACTTTGTTCTTCATACAAATACTATGAAAACAAAGTTATATTTGCGGTCGACAAAATATTGTGGTATTTTGGCTAAGAGGAAGTCATAATCTCTAATTCAGTTAAAGTTGGCACGGAACCCTCAGTGCGCGAGTCTGACTCGCAGGTGGCCGGTTTTTAGGGTTCCGTAGCCGAATGGCAAAAAACGGAACCCTTATAGTTTCGTCAAGTCTGTCTGTCTGTCTGTCTGTCTGTCTGTCTGTCTGTCTGTCTGTCTGTCTGTCTGTCTGTCTGTCTGTCTGTCCGTCCGTATGTCACAGCCACTTTATTCTGAAACTGTTAGCATCACACACCTGAAACTTGGTAAGTAGGTGTATCTTGTTCACCGCTTTCCGATTCAGATACAAAAAGTAAGAAAAAATTATATTTAAGGGGGGCTCCCATACATGAAACTAAAACCTAAAAATTTTTTTTTACTCAAACCTATGCATGTGTGGTGTCTATGGATAGGTCTTTGAAAATGATGTTGAGGTTTCTAAAACCATTTTTTCTAAAAGTCTAAGGTTTGAGATATAGACGCTTCCAAAGTGGTAAAATGGGCGTCCCCCCCATCTAACTTTTGAACTAAGAAAGTGAAAATTTTGAAAAAAATATATGATGTAGATCTCAACAAAAACTTGCAACGAAAATTGGTTTGAAGGAGATCGAACCAGTAGTTTTTGAGATATTGCACATTTTTATCAACCGCAAATATAACTTTGTTTTTCATACAAACACTATGAAAAACAAAGTTATTTTTGCTGTCGCAATATATTGTGATGTTTTCGTTTAGTGACAGTAAGTGGACCCTGAATTCAGTTAAGGGTGGCACGGAACCCTCAGTGCGCGGGTCCGACACGCACTTAACCGGTTTTTTAATTATTCCCTGGTTAGTGCTAATTTATCGACGACGTAACTGGCCCTTAGTAATCTTAGATGTGATCATTTTTATATTAACTGTGATATTATTACTGAACTAGAATGCTCCTGAAAATAATACATTTTGTCACCTTCAATGTATATCGCAGCTCGATTTCAACGAATCCTTTATTCGAGCGTATTATGCGCGAAGTTTCTTTCATTCCAATACGGAAAAATATTGGAAAAGTTCACCTACGTATTCAACTTTGTTTAGTATGTACTTACCTATACTTATACGTTAGGTATTCGGTGTATGAATAATTCGCCACTGATATTACCTATAATATATCATGCGAGTGTAAGTTTTATTTTATGTCACTATACAGCGTGTGGCCTGTAATAGGAGAAAAAAAAAATGTAGGCCCTTTAAGTGACGAGTAATCCATATTAAATGGTTTTAATTTATTCAATTTTTTTTTTGCTGCAGTCACAATAATTATCAGTGCCTACCTACCAATAAACATTCGACCGCTTTAATGCAGTGCTGAATACTTATTATCAAACATGATCAAATAAATTACGAGTTAAAGTTTCAATAGTTTTTTTTTTTACAACATCGTTATATTTAAAGCTTCTTTGTTCTTCAGCACAACGCAAGGTAATTTTATAATCATTTTATTAAAATATAATAAGTATTAAGAAATCAATTGAATAACAACTGAATTTCTGAACTAAGGAACATCACTATTTTTGAATTGCAAAAAAGTGGCAACCCACCAAATGATATTTTGGTCTATCTAATTAAAAATCAGAGTATAGCAGCTGATTAACGAATATCATAAACTAATAAGCTAATTAGCTTTATTAACACACAATCAAAGTCTTTTTGCATATTCTATAGAGCTTAGCTCTTAAATTAGATGATGATGATGATAAGCTGGAGGCAAATTTTAACTGATTGATTTGATGAGTTTGTTACTATATAGTACTGTAACTGTGCTGTGACACAAAAGTGAGACTAATAAACGTCCATTGCGTGACGGTAAACTACCGTAAGGCCGTCCGTGTGTAAGAAAGAACCTTTTTTTCATTCCAACTGCACAAAACACATGTCAGATTTTTACTGCAGCTTTTTATCACTTAAAAAGCTTGTGGCGCAGCAAAAATAATATATATTATCAATTTCAGTATAACCTCTATAGTCCATTTCAGCTTGACTGCTTGTAAGCGTTTGTATGCAAGTTTACAAATCGAATGCGGCCTGAGTTCACACTTTGCAATAGTTCACTAACAAAATATCAAACCCGGTCTCGATAACTTCGCGTCTATAAAACCTGACTCGCGAGAGCCGCTAAAGTCGAGGAATATTTTTTTTTTTCAAATAGTCTCCCTTCTGACGGCCAGAGCGAGCGGCAGTAAAAAGTTTACGCTTCGGGAAAAAGCGTTTGTGCAATCAGAGCGGATTGTGCTCCGAATCTAAGCTAAGTCGCGTTAAGCAGCGTAGGCAACGGGGAAACATTTTGCTTCCACTGAATCCTATTAGGGTTTTTTTAAGTTCTCGCGGATTTATAACGTCTATCGCGTTCGCCATGAACGGCGTGCGTATCTGTAACGTACTCAAAGGCTGCAGGATTTGAATTTCGAACGTGAACGATAGTCGCCGTATTCTCAATTCAAATGTTGAACACAAATGCAACACTTTCTTTGTGCGAATATAAAAATCGTGCTGTTATTGTGCACGCATTCAGAAAAATTGCTTTGTGAGAAACGAGTAACTTGAAACACGTGTCAATTTAGTAAATATAACATTCAATGTAATGGCAATTCAACAATTCAATGGAATTGCAATAAGAACAATTGGTTTTGAGTCGCAGCAAGGCAATAAAAAATTCCCAATGCAAGGCAATGAAAGCAATAAACGTTTTTCTATTCTATTCTATTCTATTATTTACACAAATACAAATATTATCAAATTATGAAGTTATAGTTTTTTATACATGAAAAAACAAAGAAAATTAATTGAGATATAATTCTTTATTTTTTGTTTGACTTTAAACACTCGAGTAAGTGTCTAATGAAAAGAAATGGCCAAGGCGTGTATGAAAAAAAAAACGTGCGAGAATTTGCATGGAAATAGACGACTTAGGCAAATGAGGAAGAATGGATCTCTTGAAAGGCAAACAACCCCAAGAATACAAAAGAAATGCTTCTCTCGGTACGTTGACACCACATTTAGATGTGTCTTCAAGTTCTATGTTCTCAATACGACTTTAGTATGTAAGAACTAAAAATATCTAAATCTGTGGCCAACTTTCACATCAGTCATCATTAATGATTTTTAGAGATTTAATCTATGTCCTTTTCTGTCGTCCAAAATATCTATTGGTATCTTGATTGGATTGAAAATTATGATGTTTTGTCATCGATTTAGAAAAAATAAAAACTCCGTTAATCTAGGTATCTATAGGATAGGATATATTATTTATTTTTAATTTGGTAATGGTCGTTTTTAAAACTTACGAACTTAAGTTAAGACAAATAACACCTTTGATTACCACAGACGAGAAATGATTTAGTCCGAACATTAAGTTTTAAAAAAAGTATGGTTTTTGGACATTCCTTTTGTCTTTCTCGCAGTCAGATAAAACTGCAAAGTAACTCTTGTTGCTTTATTGAGAATCGTTAAGCTGGATTTTACAGTAAATTCCAAAAGAATCCTCAAGAGAACTGCGCTTATGTATGTTGACTTATCCATAGATTTCTAAAGTGCGTCTCTTATAACAAATGGATTACTTACTTAAATGAATTACAGTAAGATTTAAAACGGATTTTCTTCTTTGTTCACTAAATTTATATTCTGTGAGTGCTCATCTATCAAGATAATAAAAAGATGAAGGAGAATAAAGAATTTAGTGAGATTACTTAATATTTTAGTCACAAATTGACCCTAATGCAGATTAAAATTAAGATATCAAATATTTTACAAGTCTTCAAAGCATAAACACTAAAATTATTAATTTAATAAATAACAAAGCTTTTGAGTTTATCCTTCAACGCAGTTCAAAAGATATTAGTTAATAATGTTTCTTTAATGAAAATGCGGAAGGATGAATGAGCTTAGTTTTATTAATTATTTGCCTTGAGATAATCGCAATAGAATATGTTTATGCACTTAGAGTAAAAAGTAGTGCACTTAGCTAAAAGCTGTTCACTTTGCGATAGAAATGGCTATAATCTGAAGACAATGGTATAAAACATGAGCGACAAATACCGAGACCACACCCGGTTTATAGTGACTATAGTTTAGTCGCTCATTGAATGCTATGTTGACTTTAAATTTTGATAGAAAATAAAAATTTTCAGTGTCTAGAAGTTTCACATTGTTTTTCATTACTTTTGTGTCAAAATTTAAAACGTCCAAATAATTAATTAAGTTACTAATCATAAGATAAAAGTGCAGAAAAACAGTAATGTAAGTTTGATCTATTAAAAATACAATTTTTCAAAAAGTCATAAGTACAATTTGATTTTCGGTTTGATACCCGATCAATACTTAATATGAGATACTTAAAATATTTTTCTAGTTTATGTGTTTTTATCTAATTTAGTTCAGTGAGTTTACATCAAAGCACTGATTACCTAAGCACCTATTTGGAAAGATCGGTTGGCGAGTTTTTAATTGGTTAGCGCTTCCGTGGAACCAATCATAGGAGTCAATTTGCTTTTCGAACTGGCGATTACGTAACCAACGTACCAGAGATCGCGGTATATTCACTTACAAAAACATGAATAAGTTCCTATTTTAAATGATTTTATCTTGAAGATAAGATAAGATAAGATAAGATATATTTATTTACTTAAACATGTGTACAGTACATAGTTTTTACAAACACAGTAGCAGAGATGTTAAAAACTTTTCATTGATATCAACATGTTTTACCGAAATTCGGCATGTAAATATATAATGTCAATTTTAGTATTAAATTTGGGCAAATAATATATTATAGTAACTAAGTCAGTAATAATAATAGATATTAATCAATTCTAATTGACAAAATTTATCTTCTAGAAAGTCATTTATATTATAGTAATACTTATCAACTAGGAATCTTTTAAATTTAAATTTGAATTTGAATTTGAATTCACAATAGAAATACCTACTTGTAAAGCAAAACGCAGAGCACTTAAAGCACAAAGCCGCTCGCTTCGCGATAGCGATGCTGGCCTTAATCTGACGACAACGGTTTCACAAAAAATGGCCAACAAATACCGGGACAAGAGGTTTAAGGAACTAGATATACGGTGGTTTTATCTAATACTAAAAGCTCTTAAGTCTGCCGGCATAAAGTTACTGTGGGTACTTAGCTTAAGCTGTATAAAGGTATTAGAAGACAGGTATTATTTCGATTTGTTGGAATCTGTTGATTGTCTCAACTGTGTTGTTTCTGCAACCGAAGTTCGTGTTTCATTGACACAATTTTGCACAAAGTTAAGTCATCTGTATTTTCCAAACCAATAATTTTGACTCTTGAAAATCTCATTTAAATTTGTGTTTTCCTTATAAGCTAAACAGACTTTTATATAAATTGAGTCGTCTATATTTCTTGTAAGGCTGGTGTATTCATAGTCATTCATCGTAATTTCCTTAACCAATGGTTAAAAATATGAGACTCTTTCACGACAAATTCTTGACTTGTCATTGAAAATCGCATTAAACAACGTCTCCAAATGCGGCTGTTACTAGTCATTTAATGAAAAAATACATTTATGTAAGGTTTTCATGTTTCAAATTATTCTGGGCCCCGATTCACGTATTTTCGGCATCTACGGTTGGAGTACAATGGTATATAAATTGTTCTCTTGTAGCTCAACTGATGCACAACTCAGTGATGAATTAGCGGAATTGAGGCCCAGATTGTCTTCTTTTGATTGTATCGCCCGCGCTCTTTCAGGCACACGTTGTATTGTACCAACAAGGCACTTTATGCATATATTCTCTCTACTTCATCAGCACATTGTTTAGCCCTTGTACGTTCGAGGTCTCTCGCGCCTAACCATCGTAAGAGCCAAAATCACTTGCACCTCCTCGACTCATCTTTTGTTCGAAGCGACGCCCATTTTTGTGTTGTGTGTGCAAGCGATTTTCGTGGAAAAATGGTTCAAGACCTGGACATTACACCTGTAAGTTTTACACTATTTGATGCAGTAAAATAAATATTAAATAGGTACTTGAAGGCCTAAAGTTATGTACGCCATACAAAAAATAATATTACATACATATTTTGATGTCTTCGTGCCTAATTTAAACAAAATAAAAATGTTTCAACTTTCCAACACACACGTGATATTGTGACATTTAAATTCTAAGGTTCAATAGCTTTTCAGTTCGGATATAAATAAAAAATGACCCTTCCGACACAAAAGCTTGCAAATCGGCTTTCTAACGCTCAATTTGGTGACGATATTTTTTCTCGCTTAAGCCTCCACTGAAAAAATCCCGTTCGAGGTAGCTGAACTCCAAAAAAGAGATTATTTGCAAAAAAAGTGATAAATGGGAAAGTAACAAAAAGATCCAACCGTAGATTTGGTCCGGGTTAATTACTTTTAAGATAAGTTTAAACAGAAATAAAAATGATTCGATTGATACCCGTTTATTGAACTAACTTAAGAGAAAAAAATATGTATGAGTACTTAGAGAAAATCTTACCAATTAAATGTTGAAGGTAATCGCCTCCCAAATCCAAAGCGAAAAGAAAAAGCCGTTACACCACACCAATGAGCAGAAAACAACTTAACGAAGTGATAAATCTCAATAGAACCTCTAATTAAAACGTTTACGATATTCGGCCACGGTCACAGCTTACACGTTATTTTTGTCATTAGTTTTTGATACTAGCGGTTTTTCAATCACAGAGTCGATAGGCGTTCTGAATTTGAATTTCAAACGCGCGGTTCGTTCGAAACGTGTTTTGAGTTTCGGAATTTGAATCGGCGCATGACGCGGCTCGTTCGGGGTCGCCACGAGCGTACAGCAGACTGGCCCCGCGGCCGACGATCGCTTCGCGCATGTGCAGTACCTCTTACAATTTGATATCTCACCGAACTGTGACATTTCGTACCAAAACCTACTAGTAAATTATTCAATTTTATTTACTTATACTTACGGTTTGGTGCGATACTATGACATGGGTCGGTGATTCTTTATTGACAGTGGATATGCGAACGTGACCGGCATACTTTTTGTGAAGACGCCTCAGTTTCCTCTAACTACTTCGGGAAACTTTGGAATAATATTACCGGATCAGAGGGGCGAAGTGTGATAGGCCGACAGGGCCTTTCTGATTTTTGGTGACGATTACGGATTAATACTAATCTTACATCTAGAATCTAGCTAGATTAGTTTTGTAGAGATGCTAGTTAGATTAGTTTTGTAGAGAGACGTTTGATTCTAGGTCTACTGTCAAAAAAATTGAGGAACAGAATTTTAAATTAATCACACGAAAATAGGTAGTCCCCTTTTGTCCATGTTTCACCATTTTGGTTTATGTCAGTCATCCTAGAATTCACCGACCCACATATCCTACTACTATTATAAAGGCGAAAGTTTGTAAGTATGGATGTATGGATGTATGGATGTTTGTTACTCTTTCACGTAAAAACTACTGAATGGATTTGAATGAAACTTTACCACAATATAGCTTATACATCAGAATAACATATAGGCTACAATTTAGGGCTCTGCAGTGCTTAGTTACCGTATTTCTTACTTATTACTAGACTAGACGGGACGAACGAAGTCCACGCGAAGTCGCGGGCAAAAGCTATTTAAAAATAATACAATAGTAAGTAAGACCAAGTTTAATTGATCATTCGTATTAATTTTGATGGTTAAATTTTTAATAGCTAAATCTCTAAATAATATTGATACTGAAATTTTTAATAACTCTCCCTAAATCGTAAAAAGTGCGTCAGTTGAACACAGAAAACTATGACGTCATCGTTTCAATCAGCCATAATATGCCATAGTAAATCAATTAGGAACAGTCTCGTGACAGTTTATAAAAAGTAAGCAATACTCTATCTTTATTTAATTAATCGTATACCATACTAACATTACCAAAACGAAAATAATACTTTCAAAAGTTAGCTAATGATAGCGCAACTGCTGCAGAAACTGCACAATTCCCCCGGGTCATTCCTTACGGATAACACCCGAGGCCGGGTGCAAGGTGATATTAGAAAAAACGAAACGTTCACAGCCCCACATTAGGTCACAAATAAGGAGAAACGCTGCGATCGGTTTTGGCGAAGCGCCCGATTCCTAGTTATTCCATTTAGTCCCGCGGGATACGACCTCATCGCAAACTGAAACGCTCCCCTTTGTTTCAAGCCAGGAATAATTATTTGAACGGATTTACTCAATCGGACAAAGCGTTGATTCTGTGGTGCGAACGCAACGAATCTCAGTTCCGCGATTATCTGTTGACTTGATCACGCAGTAACCTTTGTTACTATTATTGTAATTGTTTACGACGTGAACATTTCAGGGGCCCTCTGTGACACTATGTCGATATTTACAAATCCAGTTGTAGTAATACCTCACAGTTTATATTATTATTATTTTTATTTTTATATACAGCATACATACTGACTTACAGTTGCTCAAACCGTCAGTATGGTAGTCTCACAGTACACATGGTTTAAACAATTTAACAATCATATAAAGACAGGATTTTGCGACAAATATTAATACGTCAGAACTGTGATTTTGTGAAATTGTTTCATTTGTTTAGAATATTTTTAAACACTCACAGTGTCATATTTATATTCTTATAGATGAAATAAGAAACCAAAAATTGCGCACGGGCGGGATTCGAACCAGCATCTTTCTGGCTTACCGGGCCAACTGCTCTTCCAATTGAGCTACCGTGCTGTCGGTCCGGTTGTGTGTTGTTTTCATTTGCCAGAAATGTGAGTTTCAGTCCTTAAAACGGATATTTTTAATTGTTAATGCGATGAAGAAAATGACATCAAGTAAATTTATTTCAAGCTATTGAGTAGTCTTAGACTTGGACGATGGATAATACTTGGTAATGCTATTTTTTTAATTAATAACACGTTATTATAAACTTATATGCTTGTTTGATTGGTTCTAAATTTTAGTAATTGTTTAATTTTACCATATAAATACCAATATTTCCTAAATACTATGATAAATAATTACAAAAATAAGTACACACATACCGTAACATTCATATTCCTTTATAAAGTCGGATGAAAATGCCGCGTGATGTAGAGTAATCTTTATAATATTGATATTAAATTTTCCATCACACAGAATACTGAATACACTCTGATGATGTCAAGCAAGAAGACGTCGTTCTGCAATATTTGCCCTACTTTTTCTTAAGAACATACTTTGTCCTCAAGGGATACGCGATAAAGTCAACTCAACGTTTTAACCTAATTCTTAGGCGCTCCTAAGAAAAACACTTATACATGGAAAATCCACTCAATTCTTCCTTTACTTCGTTTAAAACAATATTTTGAATTTGAAGAGTATTAAGTATTACTTCACTTTTTCCTGCAAATGATCACAAAAGTTTTATTTGATTTTGTTTTAAACAACATCGAAACAATCAAAGCGCATTGTGAAAATAATTATGTTCGATAGTATCGTAAACGAAACATTTAGAAAAAGCAAAATGAAACCGAAATTCAACTCAATAAGTCGAAATTTGTTCGAGTTTTTAGTATCGTAGTGATGTTACTCGAGATTAATTTCAATTGATCGATAATGGTACACAGGACCTAGATTTACTTTGTAGCATTCGCGGAATTTCACCGGATGCAGACCGCTTGCCAGTCACTGTGGAAATTTTTGAGGGAGACCTTTTTTCAGCAGTGTACGTTGGCTGATAACAATGATTCATGGAATTGGCAATTTTCGTAGAAGTTGATATTTAATTCACAGCCTCCATTAGCTTAAATGTAATTAAACATAATATAAAGATGGTCTTCATTCGTAGTTATCAAAAGAAAAATATATAAATAAATTTTTGTTCACAGAAGATTATATCTTTCAAACTTGGATGAATTAACCACTGGTTTATTCGTCCAAGCTTTCAATCAATCTAAACAAATATTCACTTTTATAATCTGATGACAGATCGACGCAGGATCAACGGTTTAACCTACCTTTGGAGGCATGGGGTGTTACTAAAGAAATTTCTAAAATAGCAGTTATATTCACACACGCAGTTACGGTATACGCAGTATACATTAACACAACATTAATTAATATGGGTCGAAAAGGTACTAGCTCAGTTCTAATCTGGTGACTGTGGAATCACATTGTGAATACATTTAAACTAATCCCTGGATGAATCTTGATTTGAGCCAGTTATTATTAGCTAGCAGCTATTTACTTACTAGAGGACCAAAGATGATTTTCATACCAAGAAAGATTTCCATGACCGTAAAAAGATGACAAAGCAATACATTGAGTTATCGATACCTAACAATGTATCGATAAGTCGATACGGCAATATTTTCTTGCTATCGGTAGGAAATCAAGAAATTGATTTTGTATCGGACGAAGTGAGAAGTGATTTAGTGAGTAAATAAATGCCTGTTACCGGTATTGTTTGAAACGTTGGAACGATCTTTTGTGTCGAGATTATTGCTCTGTAGGAATTTTCGATATTGAGCTTTGATAATTTCTGAGAATATCAAATATTAGATTCTAGTCGCGACTCGCGACTCGCAATAAACAGGATAAATAATAAATAACATAACAACAAAGAAAAAGATTAAAATGAGACCTCAAATATCGTACTTGTAATTATTTGTTTGTAATAATATTGTTTCTTGTGTTCTAAGTTGCGTAATCTTTTTTCACCCTTTTAAACATATAAAAATCTGGGCGAGCTCGTTCCATTTTCGACTCCGTCTTAGTCCCACTTGGCTTGATCTGGAGTCAAGAGCAAACCCAAACTAAATAAATAAATAAAAAGTATGGGTATGTAACCTCATAACGGATCTCAGTAATGGTAAAAGAGTGTTCCTGATGGCGTTAAGTTCAATAATAATAATGATAATAAGTATGTTTTATTAACAAACAGAATAACATCATTATATTGTTTATGCTTTCACGTCTTTGTTGTAAAGATTACCATTTAAAGAACCTAATACGTCGTCAAATCTAGTTAAGCTCTAACTAAAAAAACAAATAAAGCTAAGTAGGTAGAAAGCTCTACTAAATCTAGAAATTAAGACGATTATTTTAATTATAAACATCTTTGATAGCTTTTTAATTTTGTCTAATGTCCCTTAAATACACAATTATCCACACAGATTAATTAATTAAAATAAACGTTAAATTCAAAATGAATCGTCAATATTTTCTTGGGATTCTTACAATGAAGTCGCTTGTAGGAACACAAATTAATCTCAACACGACACATATCTTTACATGTGGCCATGTTAAAGTTGAATCAACTTTGGTTTTACATACCGTATCCAAAAAATTCTTACAAATTCTGCTTCGCCGTGCTAATTCGAGTGGTTTTAGGTATTCTTGTGTTTGTTATCTCGACAGCAACTCAATTTATTTATGTAATACGATTAGTCGCATCTGGGAAAGCTGAAATTCCAGAAGTGGCATCAACGTGAGTAGAATACATTTTGCTAATTTTGTTAATTTACAACAAGAATTTTAACTTATTAGCTGGAAACAAGCGAAACTAGAGATTCTCTGTGACTCTGTCTGTTAAAATGATTGACTTTGATTTTGAAGTATAGGTACTAAGAGCCAAAACGAAACATTGAACCATTCATATTTTCATTAGTGAACAAAGAAAAAAATCATGTTTTCAGTGGTTTAAGTATTGTACCTTTCAAAGAGTTAGTCTAAATTTTTTGTAAGTACTGTACCGATGTACATATAAATTGAGTAATAAATTGAGTACCTTAATATATTTAATATTCATCGGACCCATATATTTACATTTTCATCTCATTATCTTTGTTTTTCCATGCTTTCATTTCCTTTTCCCATCCAAAGATTGCGGGTTCTTGCTGAATTCTTACTCTTTATTTGAGTCTGTTTGCTGTAAACACGAACATAGAGTTAATCTTAGATTCTATCTACCATAACACAGTTCGTATTTCCTCCCTAAAAAGTCGTACTGTAGACATTAAACTATAGGCATTACCTGCCTTTCTACTCTTCTTATACTATTACACTGTATTTTTGGTTCATTGTTGTTTTCTAATCCTTTTTGAACAATATTTATTGTGAATCTAAAAATGTCAAACTTTCAAAGCTCTGTTATTCTACTTTTCTGTACATAATACTGTAAAAATAGCTGTGTTTTACCTTTGTTTGCAATTTTCCTTTAATTTGCATTGGGTGATGATTCGTTTTCCTTATTCATTAAATAATTTGCTTGATTTTTGACATTTTTTTATCTTTATTGACATGGTTGTTATGACAATATCTTTCAAAGTCTGACAACTTCTATCAAAGTTTATTACTTTTTCGGGTTTAATCCTCTTTAAACCATCAGTATTCATGTTCTATTCTTGAACCTACCTCGTTCTAAATTTGAACGGCCCAGGCCCCTATATAAGCCTGTACTTTTTTCATTCTTTCATTCGATTCCGAGTTCTAATCTCGAACAGTTCTAATAGTTCACCAAGTTCCAACACTTTACATTTTCCTCAAGAAGTCTTGAAGAACCGCCGGTGACTACTGAAACGCCTCCTCGCGCTAAGGGAGGGACCGGACACATTTCCGGAGGAGGATCCGAGTCCATATTGAGACTGCAGTAACACCTCCTCGTTCTAGGGGAGGGACCTGTCTCCTTCTCGGAGGAGGATCCGAGTCCATATTGAGACTGTAGTAACACCTCCTCGTTCTAGGGGAGGGACCTGTCTCCTTCTCGGAAGAGGATCCGAGACCAAGTACTTCTGGCACTCCAACTGATCATTACATTTTCTACATAGTTCCCGATACCCTCATCACTGCCGAGAGCTACTACTTCACTTCTGAGAGCTACTACTTCACTGCTGAGAGCTACTACTTCACGGCGCCTGACACTGCTGCACATCGGCGTCGCTGTTACCTCTGCTGTGTCGACCCTGCACTCCGACTCCGCCCTCTGCTGCCTCCAGGATATAGAAGATCTGAAGACACTTACTCACGCCCACTGCACTCTTCTTACATACACACATTCACTCATATCACCTTTTTCTTTCACTAAGCGGTATTGTAAATATTATTTTTATTTTTATATAAATTCTGTTCCCCTCTTGTACCTCTTTTCTTAATCTTCTTCCTTCACATTTGTCGCTTCACGACAGTACCCGTACTGCAGTCTCAACCTATTTTAATGAGGTAAACATGTCCCAGTGAATTTATTTAACATGTATACGTTGTAATAAAAAATACTATACTGACGAGTGAAATACAGCCCACACTTTGTATTACTTACAAGATATGTCTTCTATTCACAAGAATTCCGCTCAAAATAAAATAATTCAATATTTTTCTTTCTTGTATTGTTAGTCATAATAGCTGTCGAAATACATATTTGGCTCATTATGATGTTTAATCTGTCTGATATGATTCGATGTGCTAGATACTTCTTTGAAAACATGATAAGTCAGTCAAAAATAACCCATGTTTCTCTTTTGAGAACGATAAAATATAAAGAAAGTTACGCAGAAAACTGAAAATCTTCCATTTTTGGGGACGAAGTGACACTAAACAACTTGTATGATATAAATATAATATTATCATATGTATCTTCTGCAAACATAACGGCGTACAATAGATCAAAGCAGGTATTAACATTGCATTGACATTGTAATAAATCTTGATAATTGCAATTACATCAAGCTTATAGTGGTTTGTTTGTGATATTAGTCATAATAGTTTAAACACCATTATTGGATTTCTAATATGATTATTCAGTAGGAATTTAATTTATGTATCTAAACCAATACAAAGACGCTAATAGATTGCCGTATTAGTCCAAAAAGAGATTGATCATAAGGCTCTGAATCCTCCATAGATTCTTTTATAATAATCTTTATAATCGTTACGCGCGTGGTTAAATCTTTAAAAGACTGATTCTTGGACTTAAATTAAATGTAGTTGATAATGTGGAGATAGTTAAGATATATTTAATAAATAGTGTTAAAGAGCTTTCTACAGATTATATCGATAAACAAACTCTCGGCGCATCTCTAGTTTCAATAGAAAAGCTACAGTGATAATGTAAAGAAGTGTAATTTTAATGAAGCTCCATTTCAGCATAAACCTAGTTATAACTGAAATGCTGGTGTCGTTTAGACTGTTGGATTTGCGCTTACGTCGCGGTGTACTTACCCAACTGTCAGATCAGCTCATTAGCGGAGAACTTTATTGTTCTGAAACTGATAAAAGGATTTTGGAGAGAAGTATAAAACTTTCCAGGTACCTTTTCGTCGGATTTATGTCAGGATGCGGCTTCGACGTTTTTTGTGAGTTTTACAATAGAGTTTGAGTGAAATGTTTGCACTAGTGTTTATATTTTTTTTTTGTTGTAAGCGACATTTTTTAAGCTGCCAGTTGCTTGCATTATCTGCAATGTGCGCACCTCAAAAGAAAATGAATCTTCCGATCGATCGATGTTGCTTAAAATTAGAGATGTAAAACTAAAGTAGGTACTAACTCATACCTACATACCATTTCGTCAGAAATTACAAAGTTAGTTTTTTCACGATGCTCAATATTCAAAAAGGTATTTTGATTTATCACACAAACGTATTTTGTGGCTGGCACTTTAAAATCATGTTGCTGATAAATATTTAGAGGAGTTATTTTTATATTACAAAATTTAAAAAAAATATTTTTTTTTTGACATTGTGTACTATTACTTTTATTATATTCCATCTCTCTGTCAACATTTACGAATTTTTTAAGGTCACGTAGTGGTCACACCAGCACTGAATCATTTCAAAACTTTGCCAGTGAAAATGGATTTTATATTCTTTGATGTGTATGAGCCTCAATATTTCAATTATGTATGCGCTTATCAGGTACATGAATTATCATAACTTACCACTTTTTTATGTTAAACGTCTGACAGAAATTTTGTCATAAAATATTTGGGGGTTGTTTTCAGATTTTGTATAAACCGATATTGGTGTCCACTTTTGTTGCCATGCAAACTTTGGTATGGTCCTTTATGAACTGTGCAAGTAAGTTTTATTTTTTATTTTACCAACCAAGACTTTAATTCAGTCATGCTACGTATTAGACCCTTTACACTTTGCGACTTTTAGCAGCGATGCAGACGCTTCAACGGACGTTTCAAAACGCGCGTTAGTATCAATGCTAAAGTCGCAGTGTGTAAGGGTTCTTAAATTCATTTGCGTAATCGATAGGTCTCTACCAATGGATAAAAATTTTGTAACAAGCGGTTGAATATTTAGAATTTTCCGTGTTTTGAAGAAAAAATACCTTAACCAAATGTCATAATGGCAATATTATTGAATCATTGGTTGAGGCGTTTTCTTTAAAACGCAAACAATCGTAAATATTTCACTTCTGCTAATGAAATTTAAGCATTAGTTGAGTTATCACGCAATTATTGTACTTTCAATGAGATATTGAAACTCTTTTTCGAGAACTATATTTTTTTAAAGACCTCAACAAGACCTCTTTTTTATAAGACGACTAGCTGTGCCCGCGACTTCGTCCGCGTGGAATAGTGACTTTGGATAGAATTTTTAATTTATAGGCTTATGATTTTACAAATAAGATACTTAAGTATAAGTACTTATAAGTACGCAAGATATAAAGTATTTATATAGTACATTTTAGTACTCACTTATCATTAAAATTGGCCATATTATACAACAATAAGAAGCAAGTAGTAGGTACATCAAAGGTGATCAATTATTATGACCATACTGATTATTTGGACGTTCACAATTTGTATTTCGATTAGGAATTCCTTTGTTTGATAGGATAATATGGTTACTTTACTTTTAACTACTACTTTGCCACAAAAAAAACTACTACTTTACTAACATTTTACTTTGTTGTGTGGAAAAAATGGATCTAAATATAAATTTTTTCATGGCACTGTTTTGTTATACTTTGGCAAGTACCATAAAGTACCAAATATTCATTTAATTTATACAAACCAATATGGAGGAAACACTACACATTGAATTAAAACACTTTACAGATTCATTTCCACCCACATTTATTTTAAATTGTTTCGCCTCGGCCCCGTCCCGCCTTAGCCCCGGCCCCATCGAACGGGATAAAAAGTATCCTATATGCAGTATCTTATGTCCTTCTCCTGGTACTAAGCTACCTCCCCACCGTTTCGTCCCGGTCCCGTGCTACCCCAGCCCCGGCCCCGTCTAGCGGGACAAAAAGTATCCTATATGCAGTAATGTCCTTCTCCTGGTACTAAGCTACCTCCCCACCGTTTCGTCCCGGTCCCGTGCTACCCCAGCCCCGGCCCCGTCTAGCGGGACAAAAAGTATCCTATATGCTTTTCCTGATTCTAAGCTACCACCCCACCAACTTTCAGCCAAATCGGTTCAGCCGTTCTCAAGTTATAAGTGTTGTAACAAACACGACTTTCTTTTATATATATATATTTTCTGCCTACCCCCTAAGTCTATTGGCGTGATTATTTCTATCCTAGTTTACTCTCCAAGTGATGCTGAGTCAAATAAAAAAAGCCCCATCAAAATCGGTCCAGTAGATTCTGAGATTAGCCCGGACAAACAGACAGACAGACAGACAGACAGACAGACAAAAATTTTAAAAATTGTTGTTTTGGCTTCTATTACGGTAATTAAGACCCCCTGTAACAATTTTTCATAAAAATCTTCAATGTACAGAAATCGATCTTTTACAGTCTTATTATATGTATAGATTATATACTTGTATACCCAAGTCCCATTTCCCACCGCCTAATCGTATTCGTTGCCATCATTCAAAGAGAGGTATTCAAAACCTCGATTAATTTCGTATCTCAGTTCATCTATCATGGTAAATAAGAAATAATAAGCCAAATGGCTTCGGTTTTTTATCATTCGAGAATTTATTTGCGTTCCAGACAGCCAATTGGACATTTTAATCAACAAATTAGAAAATATGAAAGAGCTCGTTAAAATCACCAAGGCGGAAAAGAGCTGCGATGAAAATGAGGCTTACGGAATTATATTTAAAGGCTGCGTGCAACATCATTTTTCCATCATTAGGTATCTACATAATTTGTAATAATTGTTATTTAGTTTTAACAATATTGCGTTTTTGTCGCCTTTGTCACTATCGCTTAATTATCCAATTTGGAAGAGTTTTTAAGGATATATTCCGGATCAAACTGCAACTACTGACTGCACGTACTACTGCATTTGATGACGAAACGTTTGGTGTGGTGCTTAGCGCTCCTGACTACAACGCCGCCGGTCGCGGGTTCGAATCCCGCAAGTGGAAAATGTATGTGTGATGAGCACGAACATTTGTCCCCCTTCCTTTGAATAGCTTATTCCTTTAACCAAAGGTTGCCTGGGAGAGATCGTTTTCATCTTTAAGACATAAATAAATAAGAAACACAGTATTTAATTCTATAAATATAAGAAGTTAACACTTGGCTTTTATTTTTCTGAGAAATAACAATTCATTAAAAAATAAGCGGAATTTAAAGGTGAGCGAAATGAAACACTCTCATTAAGGTCCCATGGAAACGTTGCTTATTTACCGAAATATTTTTTACGTTAAAACTTTCCGGATAATTGAGGGTCGGGAAATTTTTGCGCAATATAATCATCATCATTTTATAACTCAACTATCCGCATATAAAAGCTGAAAATAAAATTAATTAATTTATTAATACATTTTAGATTTACGAAGACAATGCAAGCTGCACTTGGAGGACAGCTGTCCTTGGGACTTTTTGTTAATGCTTTTATCATCGGAACCACTGCTATTCAAATAATTTCAGTAAGTTTCGAACAATATTAGATTACCCATGAATTATTGATGTTTCAAAATTTATGCAACTTAAATCTTAAATATCTGACGATTAATTAAGAATGTAAAATAAAAAATGTGCTTTTATATTGCCTTTGTAAAGTTTATATTTCATAAGTTTCCATATTATGTGATTTTATTTAAAAGTTCCACTGTAGAAACAGACATTATTTGTAAATAAATCAAAGACTTATTTAAGAACGGCATTAAATGAGTTAAAATTTGAAACTAATAATAATATTCACAACCAATCCAATCAATAGGCAAGGGTTTGAATATTTATAACACCCACTTCCTATTTAATCTTAATACTACGAGTATCAATAGGCATCTAGGTTCGAAATGCGAAACGTAAAGAAGAATTTTATAAAATTATTTTGCTTTAAACTTCCGTCACCGAGTTGATTCTATTAATTATGTGAAACGTAGGACCTAATTTACTTACCGTGTCGTACATGAGTAATAATTTTTCACAATGTAATGTTTTTCCGTAACTTTTTCCGTCATTATCCTCAGTCGTCAACCTCAGTCATTATATTATTTATACCTAAGTTTGCAAAATGTAGAAGCAAGGTGACGGTACCTATAACTATGATCTACTCAAAAAAAGAATCCAAAGCCCCCAAATTATTTTTTTTGTCGGAAAAGTCTCATGAACGTTAATTAAATAATTAGACTTTTCTAACCAGTCGATACTAACGCGCGTTAGCATCGATGCTAAAAAAGTAGCGCAATGCGTAAAGGTTGACATTTTGCGACTGCAACGATGCAGCATCGCGACTGCATGGCGTTTACATCGCTACTAAAAGTCGCAGTGTGTAAAGGGTCTATAATTTTTATTTGACGCACATTTATACAGTAGCTATAATTTTCTAAGCACATAAATAAATGTCTCAGAGAGCAAAATTTTTGACCTTTAACATCAACTCACTACAAATTATGTATATTCCCGTGTAAAAGCGGCCCGAAATCAGGTTTTCATACATAATTTTGTTTTGCTTGCAGATTGAGTCGCCTCAGAAAAATATCACCGAAGTGATCTGGGTCTTGGCATATTTGTCCCTTTTCATAGCCATGCTTTTCGTAGATTGTTATTTTGGGAGTGCCATTACACACAAGGTGAGGGCTTTTTGAATATTTTAGTTGTAACGATGTAAGTTTTACGTGGACGGACCAGTAACGGCGTAGTTGGAATTGATCGGCCTTGTAATTATAAGCTGAATGGTACCGAAAATAGCAGCTTTTAACTGCCCTGATTGTGTAAATGATTGCTTGTGTTTAACAAAGTAATAAGCTTCTCTCAAGTGGTAGTTTTAGTAAGGGCAGTACTTACAACTAGTTGATACATTTTTATTATTAGTTTTACAAGTTAAGCAAGCATGCAGGTTTAAAAAGAAATTACATTTATTTTTAGAACGGTTTTGGTATAGTGTATATAGCAACTAATCATATGTTATTTTATATTGTTTTAAACTTTCATGGTCACTAACATTAGAATAGTTAAATACGGGATTGCTAAATTTTCACTAAATACTGTCTTCACTCCATTAAGAAAAGTGGCACAATGTTTAAGATCTCCCAAAGACAGTTTCCCACTACAAAGACCTGGTGTCTACAAAATTGACTGCAGCTGCGGTAGCTCATATATTGGCCAAACTAAACGTTCCATAGCGTGCCGAATGAGTGAACACATAAAAGCGGTCAAAAACAATGACAGACAGAAATCTGCTATTGCTGAACATTTATTAGAATCGGGGCCAAATCACTGTATCGAGTTCCACAACCCTCAGATAATTTCGACAGAACGCCACTACATACCAAGATTGGTTAGGGAAGCGATCGAAATAACTAAATACAAAAATTTCAATCGTGAGGACGGGTTTAAATTGTCAAGTGTCTGGAATCCAGTGGTTCGAATGTGTAAAAACCGTGTAAATAAAAATAGTGCCGTTTCGCGAACAGATACTGTCAGTGTTGTGTGTCGAGAACAGACGCGAGTAAATAGTGAGTTTGTAGACAATGGTACCGGCGGCGAGCGGAATAAACGACTTCGAAGGAGGGTAGACCGATATGTCTGCCAATAACAACCCACCCGCAAGTTCTCTTCAGTTACTCCGTGATCATGGCGCTTGTAACAGTGCCGAAATATCGGAAGCTCATAAATAATATGTTATTTTATTTAATTTTCAAGCGAATAATTCTCAGTCGAATAACGTCCTAAGACAAAATACATATTTGAATAGAATAGAATAGAATCATTTATATGAGTTTCTAACTGACTTTAAAAAGGAGGAAATTCCCTGATGTGGCTTGAGTTTGCGAATGCGATGTCACCGACTCTAAAAAGAAATGGAGTCCTTTCAAGAGTTTTTGTAAGACTTCTCCTTCTTCTTCTTCTTCTAAGAAAAAAAAAGTGCATTTTGTTTTTGAAGTCGGTTTTTACTTTTGTTAAATTACGGGATACAATTTCATGTAACAATGAATTTATGTTCGGTCCATTTAGCCATTGACAAATCAGTATGAAAATTATTAAAATAACTCTTCAATCTTGCCGACTGGCTGTTCTATTCCCCCTAATGTTATGACCGCACCACACCCGCTATGACCGTAGCAACGCAAGCTAGCGGACGAAGTTTGGACACCAGCCCTGAATGAGTAGGTACGATATGAAGGTGAGCACCGGTGGGTGTGTGCACACCCTAATTGTTCTGTGCTCTTATAGTTGAAAATTAATTTTGCCAAGTCTTACGCACACAAGATAGGGACAGGTTTTGTGTTTGTGAGGCTGTCAGTTAACAATCTCAAACATAAAAAACAGTTCTTTCTTATTATTTCTTCCGTGATTTGATTCCAATATTTATCTATACTTTAATATTATAAAGCTGAAGAGTTTGTTTGTTTGTTTGTTTGAACGCGCTAATCTCCGAAACTACTGTTCGAATTGAATAATTCTTTTTGTGTTGGATAGTCCAATTATCGAGGAAGGCTATAGGCTATATAACATCACGCTACGACCAATAGGAGCAAAGATATAGTGGTAAATGTGTAAAAAACGGGAGAAAGAAGTCACTTTTCCACGCGGACGAAGTCACGGGCAAAAGTTAGTGGAAATAAAATTCTAAATAACAATTTCTTTGCAGATGACACAACGTGCGAATATGCCTTCTTGCTTGTAGTTTGTCTTAGTTTGCATATATTTTTATAGTAAAGCTACATTGGCGTTGCGTTTCGTCTCCGTGGCTTTGCGTCGGTCCATATCACGCATCATATCTGTTGCACACGCGTTCCGACAACGCAACGCATCGCGTGGTATGCCGTGCCACTGTTATGTAGAACAACGCAGCTGCACAGTGCTGACCGTTGCATCCGACGCAACGCATCGGAGACTTTTTTATTTTATTTTTATTTATTTGTTACATCAAACAAAACTTATTCTAATGAATACATATTGATTCCTGCTCTAAAAAACCTCAACTATCTCAACTATCATCCATGTGACGCTCATATGAATTCTTGTTTTGCTTCAGAGTCTGCAAATACCAACAGTAGTGTTCTCCGGGCCGTGGCTGAGGCTCCCCACGAAAATGAAGCGGAATCTGGTGATATTCATAGCCAGGGCGCAACAGCCCATCGTCCTTAAAGCTGTCAAGCTCGCCCCCGTTTCGATTCAGACTTTTACAACGGTGAGTAGGTTGACGGACAGCCTAGCGTAACGATTGTGTGTTTTAAAGAAACTACCATAACCAAATGTCCATTACTTCAAAGTACACACAAACGTAAATATCCAATCGCTGGTAACGACATTTTACCATTACTATCAATGAGGAAATTGGGCCTAAGTAAAAGTTAGTAAAAGTATGACGTAATCAGTCAGGTATCAAACGACTGCCGGGAGTCGCATAATAATGGAATTTCTATTGTGTCTCGTTTACACATACTTGACGAGTTAAAGACGTTCCATATTTAAATTATTTGTTGGTTAATACTTATTTGTCGATGTTGAAACACGCTATTAACTCACTTCGTTACTTAGCAAGTGGCCGGCTTAGGCTTGAAAAAAAAACTTAAATGGGAACAAATGAATTATCAACTTCAACTATTTTGCAGTACAATGTTTTTCTATGAACATCTAACTTCAACAGAAAAGCCGTCTCCTTACTATTAAAAGATGCCCTTAACAAAAGCGGTTGGTTTTCAGTAAGCTTTGAAACCATTTATCATATTTCTTGTTCTCAATTGTGTTCTTGGCATCGTTTTCACGAAGTGACACCGCCAGTCCATGGCTTGGTTCTAATAAAATAAGTAAGAAATTGGTTTCATAGATTTATCTATATGGCACATCTAAAATTTATTTTAAAATACGTTCGTAACCCCATTGGACATTAGCATTTGGCTTTATTTATCTCTTGCAATGATGTATATGTTTTTGTTTTCAAGTATTTTAAAGAGTTTATTTGGTTGTTATATGTAGGTTGCTGCGCTCTCATCTCAGTACGACGGGTCAGAATAGAAAAACAATATGTATTGGGGTCAATTTCAACAAAGTCGATTTTTTTATCACTTCGGTGAACTTTTTTATTTTTAACATTTTTCGAATTTAAACTATGGTTTATGATACTTCTTGATGTTTTTACAATATTTTTAACACTCACAGTGTCATATTTTATTCTTCTTGATGTTGTTTAGATCAATACGTAACGCCATCAAAATATCTTGATAAACTAAAAAGATACATTACTTTAAAGTTTTGATGCCACCGAAATGAAAAAACGATTCATCGAAATGAAATAACTCGCCCACCGAAATGACAACACTTATCCACCCACCGAAAACCTTTAACAAAATTACTTCTATACACTAAAACACGTGGTTCGTCGTGACTGCATCCGTGCGTTTTGATTTCACTCCATTCTCGTAAGTCGTAGCGTGATGTTTTACAGTATCCCGTATGTAGAAGTTAACCTTCTTTCAGGACTCATATATTATTATAACGGAAAAACAGCAATTCTCCCCGCGAAATTTAAGCGCCGTGCGCTGCACACAATACGGGTAATAAGCTAGACTACTGTGACTATTTTTCACTTTTTTTATTTACTATTTATTATTAAATGTAACCTGATTTACAAATAAAATAGGCCTTCGGCTATATAAACTCGCGTCGCAAAATAAACAAGTAAAAAAAGTATTTGTATTAACAGTAGTCGAAAACCCATCACTAGATGACAATTGGGTAGATTTTCTAATGTACACAACTTGAAAAGGACATAACTTACATTTTTTAAATATATTTTCTAATGACTGTCATTGTCTAGCCTATCACCTATTTTAGGCTGGACCTCTATTTAAAGGACACCAAGTATAGCCAATTATACGATTAGCGCGTTTAAAAGGTTTTCGAACTAAGCGCTTCTCGTCAACTTTCATAATGCGCACAGCAAAAGAGTGGAACTCACTACCCGCATATGTGTTTCCATCGGTCTACAACCCTGTTATTTTCAAAAAAAAGTGAACAGGCGTCTTCTGGGTGAGCTCGCTCCCTGTCTGTGCCTCGTCTGGTATAGTCTAGAGACAAAAGTAAACCCATATCATATTAAAAAAAATGGTTGCCTGTAAAGTCGGTTTTACGGGCGAAGATTTTACGTGACAACGTCTTTTTCTCGGTAGAATATTTATTGCAGACCGATCATAGTTGAGTGGGAGAGAGACGCAAGACATTCGGCGGGCCTCTCTCTGGTTCGGTGACTCATCGTAACGTTACCGAGCGTTACACTTTTTCATAAGTGACTCCCAGCCGCAACCTAATTTAAGACGTTGTCACGTCAAAACTTTTTAGCTTAACACTACTAGCGGTCCTCTTCGACATTTTCTGTGCGTTTTGCCTTTACTCCGTTCTCGTAGGTTCCAGCGTGATGTTGGCATGCCTTAAAGCAGTTGCAAAACCTGAATCTGGTGCTTGGCTGCATGCTTTGCCGTCTCCATAGTTGGGTACGCTTCTCGACAACAATTCCTTAAGAATTGCAGTAGCTTTAAGACTGGGCAGCAAAGTTTGTGAACCTCATCGCTGTATTTGTGGTGTGATGGTAGATGAAAACGGCTACCATGGACTGAGTTGCCAAAGATGTGCGGGGCGGTTCCCGAAGCACCATTCTATTATAGTTTTTTTTTTATAGTGTTTTGTCACCATACAAACTTAATTGCCTGGATTGCGTAAGACACGGGGTTCAATTCCTCGTCTGTCACAGGTTCACAGTTGCTTTTTACAAGTGCAATTTATACCATTCTATTAATGAATTTGTGCGTCGGGCCACGGTTTCTGTAAATATTCCTTGCGTCCTAGAGCCACTAGGCTTGTCCCGCATGGATGGTAAGAGACCAGATGACCTAACGTTGGTCCCATGGCGAAGAGGGCGTAGCCTCTTATGGGACGCAACATGCGTTAGACACATTTACTGAACCTGTTGAAGTTACAGTATGCCTGTTGTTGAGGGATAAGGGTAATGATCCCCACTCTGGCTGGTTCAACAGGTTTCCATTGCTATTCAACGAGGCAATGCTGCTAGCATAATGGGAACCTTTGGATCGGTCAGAGCGTAGAGTGGGAATCAATAGTAGTTATATGGAAATTTAAAGCGTCTTTTTTTCTGTGACATTTTGTAATAAAAGGACGACACTTTTCGCTGAATGAATAATTTGTATCTTAATTATTGTAGTATATCTATCTTAAATATTTGTAATTTTCATTTAACACCTTAACGCGTTCATGAAGAAAGGGGCAGTAAGTTTTGTTTTTATATGATATAACAAAAAAATACAGTTTTCGCAATTATTCCTGTATCTGTACTATAAATGACATTGCTTTGTACCAAATTTCAAGATTCTAAGTTCACGGAAATTACCCGTAAGTAGGTTTTCGAGTGTTGAAAATTTGCGGAAATTTGCTGATATTTACGGCAATAACGGCTGTATCTTTTGATTGCGTTGGCTTAGAAGTTTGATTTTTTTACAGCTTTAAGGGACCGCAGAGCTTTTGATTAAATTTTAGCTTGATACCTCCACGTGTTCCTGAGAAAAAGGGTAGGGACAGACAAACGGACGAACAACGAAGTGATCCTATAAGGGTTCCGTTTTTTACCTTTCAAGGTACGGAATCCTAAAAAGGAAGGCAAAACAAAAATATTCTTACAAATGGAACCAGTAGTTCCTGAGATTACCGCGTTCAAATAAAAAACAAACAAACAAACTCTTCAGCTGTATAATATAGTATAGATTTCACCGGAATGATATAATGAAGCCATCGAAATGAGAAAAACAATCACCGATATGAACAATTTACGCACCGAAATTAATAAAATTCACCGAAATGATATTTTTTATCATTTCGGTGAATTTTGTTTCATTTCGGTGGTCAATCTAGGCCACCGAATCAACCGAAATGAAAACACCGATATTAAAATCAACGACATAATTTAACATAACAATAAAAGTTTTAAAGTCACAACGTTATTAATACCACACTAATAAACGTAGTTTGGGAAGGATACCAATAAATATTTCATACATTTTATGGAGAATTGGATGACAATATATTCCAACCTGCGGAAATGAAAAATAAAATGTCCCATGTCACCGAAACCAACTACTTACTTTTTTGGCGGGAACACGGAGCAAGCGGCGCACGTCTATTTACTTTAAGCATTGAGGCGGCACTGGTATGTAGCGTTTTAGCGCGGGGGCAAGGAGCTAGAGTTGTCCCACGCAAAAATATTCTCGACAAACTAAAATTCACCGAAATGAAAAGTCTTATTTGACCACATGCATTTTTACTTATAAGTCATTTAATTAAATAGATTAAAGTATAAAATTATTATGTGATAGTACTATAACTATTCACGATTTAAATGAAATAAGCAATAATACTAAATAACCAAAAGTTTTTACTATATAAAGGAAATTAAACAGAAAAATGGATTTGACCGCGCAACCGAAATGAAAAATATGGTGCTTTATCATTTTTTATTCCGTATTTAATGTAGTCCTAATCAAAAAATATTTATGGTCACGTATACGGGATAACGCCTTCTATAAATAAAAAAATAAATAAGCCTCATTGTATCACTCTGCACTGCCGATTTCACTCATGCCGCGTAAAATTTGCTGTTGGGAAATTCACCCATTGGATAGTCTATTTACTAAAGAAAGCTTTAGACAGATAACAACCTACAATAAGAGTTTTAGAGACAATTTAAGTAAAGTTTAAATGACAAATAATTGTAAAACAGGTCTATGAAGTCGCAGCAAAACCACTGTCTTTCGTAACTGGAATTCTGTGTTTTCGAACACGTAATAAAATAATATCACGGCTTTCTAACAAGATGAAATGTTACAAATCGTATGTAGATATCTTATTACTACATAACATTGACACAGCCTAATGCTACTTATTCAGGTTACAATTAATGTTTAAGCAAATGGATATAAATCAAATGTGTATTAACATCAATGATGCAAACATAATTTACATATATCTTATTCAAATAGATCCGTGTCTGTTATTGCTAAATTATATTTGGGCTATAGATCAATAATGAAATATTGATCCTCATTGTTCTTAATCAGTCGGGGCTAATATCTAGAGACACGTGTTAACACGTTCCGGGACAGAGAACGCCTACAGGCATGAAAACAATAAAATATCTATTGTGTCTGAAATAGTGTCCCGGAACGTGTTAAACATTAAACACTTAAACGTGCGGACGAAATAAATATATACTACATATATTATTTACTCAGACGCTCGATAATTGGGGACGTAACCAGCGCTTCTTCTTTTGCTTATTGTTTTTTTTTGCCGACCAAGCTGACGAGCCAGTCAGCTATCTTACGTATTTATAATATTAGTATCGATTAGTAAGCTATCTAGAACCATGCTTTGCCGACCGCCCTGCCTTGGGAGCTCTTGCTACAGATTAATCCAAGCCAATTAAGTCCTGACACCAACCTACCCCTCTCGTGGCGTCGAGTTTAAAATTAATAACACTTTAGTTGCCATCTCTCAAAGACCACTTCACAACAGCCAAGAAAGCTGTACATTGTAAAATATTTGATGCCGGCAAAGTAAGTCTGTTGTTAGTAAATTCGACTAAGAACGGCATTTTATTCACAAATTGGTTTGAAATTGATTAGTATTCCAACCGCATTGTGATAAGTAGATATTGAAGACATGTTATCAGAATCGATGTGGGAAGAATTTTGTTCGATCTATCTTATAAATTTAACCTCCTTATTCATAATAATTCAAACAGTCAAATAAACCTATTTTAGCTATAACACTGTTTTATCACTTTATGTCAACATCATCACTTACAATCAGGTGAGATTGTGGCCAAATGTCTGCCTAGATACTATAAAAAAAAACATGAAGACAGCGCTAAGAAAGAACGAGACAAAACAGTGTAATAGTAAAAAAAGGTTTATTAGTCTATTTGCGATTTTATGAATGTGGGTGTAAGATGATATAGTAGATTATTTCTCAGCATGACCTATAAGTTTGCCTGGCAGTGAATGCTTTTAGCATTAGGTACATCTGATCTCATTAATCTTAATTTTCTTTTTTATTGGAAATTTGCCTTAGCAGACGAAGACACACAAAATCTATACTTAATATTATAAAGCTGAAGAGTTTGTTTGTTTGTTTGTTTGTTTGTTTGAACGCGCTAATTTCCGAAACTACTGGTTCGAAATGAATAATTCTGTGTTGGATAGTCCAGTTATCGAGGAAGGCTATAGGCTATATTACATCACGCTACGACCAATAGGAGCAAAGATATAGTGGTAAATGTGTAAAAAACGGAAGAAAGAAGTCACTATTCCACGCGGACGAAGTCGCGGGCAAAAGCTAGTGATCTATAAAGATTCCTTTGCTTTTTCCATCAGTGGTACGGTATTTAAAAAATAATGAAAAAGATTTAATATTCACTCTTATTAATTAGAAAAGAATTTCAACTTTTTGAATTGTTAAATAAATTACATTTCCTTAAGCAAAGCGAAGACAAATTAAAACATTTAAGATGAGATGGAGATAATGCCGCAGAGTGGTCGAAACAAAATGAAATGACAGCGACTAATTTTATTATCCCCTCAGTGTATTGCAAATAGAGTGAATATTCAGTAGGTTCATGTCATGTCCTATTCCGTTGAACAGTTTCAAAATGAGTGTAGAATGGTTGTAGTTCCGGCAAAAAAACGTATTGTATGACTTTATGATGCAAATTGTACCCTGATTTTTTTTTGAAAAAGGGAGGTGTATGCACAGATTGTACAATCAGACATTATATTGGTATTGAAAATCTGCTTACATAAGGTTGGATCTTCTCTATAATTAAAACTTATGAATAATTCTGACCATTTTTCTATTAGCTTCGTTTTTTGTATGTGCAAGATAATTTTGTAACAAATGTTTTTTTTTTCAGGTTATGAATTGGACCTACAAAGGCTTTGCAGTAATGAACCAAATGAAGTAGTAAACATGGTAATACTCAAGATGACTCTGTACTGATGGTAGAACATACCTACTTGTTGACAATTACATAAAAAAAATACCTTACGAAAATAAATTCGTACACTTAATAAAAAATAAAATGTACAGGTACGTTAAAGAAAACTAAGCATCATAGTAAGTTGTAGTATGCAGTCATATTCAAAGCAGTGCAGACTTATCTGGTTTATTTATCACAATGGATCCGTACCGAATTCAAAAAATCGCCCAGATTACCGCGGCTATTGCGTATTTTATCAGGATTCTGTAGAATAGTTGGAGTCTGTGAAGCCAGGGCCTTACCATTTAGTTATGAAACTAGTTATTGTTTTACTTTTATAGTGGCAAAGTTGTCTAAGTTATCGTAAGTATGATTCTTTTTCCTAAAAAATATATCAAGTGTAATAATTTCAGTATTTACTATCTATAAAAGATCATGCATAATATGTTTTTAATTGCTATTTTAACATAACACGTGTGCTACTTATTTATTGAGTTACTTACTTACATTATTTATTACCTTTATTTACTGAGTTCTTGTTAAAAGGCCATTGTTAGCTAGATTATTAATGCTTATGCCACCATGGTTTTATTATTTCAGCTACCTCTAAGTAGGAAAATAGATGTAATTGAAATAAAAGTTGATAAAAATCTCGATTTAAACTAAGCTGGCAGCAAAAATTCTGTGGTAGGGCCTAGGTCAGTGGGCCATGAGTGCCGCCGGCGTGATACATTGAGGCTAGAGTTCCACCTGCGGCTAAAAGTAGCCTATCTTTGAAATTTTAATGGACACACACGAAACGTAAGCGTAATGGACGAACACTGGTGTAAGTTGTTATTTATTTTAAAAAGTAGAATGAAATATAGACGCTAGAACATGCAAGAATGATATAAATGTTAAAAGGAGTGGAGTTTGCTAAGTATAATATCAAAACCGCCTAAGCTTAAACTTATAGTGCGAGCAAAAGGTTGAACTTGAATAGACAATGCTTCTTGCTCGATTATTACCTATAATTTGTCATCTATATTTAGATATATATTATATTTAATCGGCCCCTGCTACCCGTGCTGCTGTAAAGCATTTGTCAGGCGTACCTACCTCTATAATTACAAATATGTGTGCGTATACGGAATCAAACCATAAAGTGTTAAAATCAATTAATTTGTCATCTGTTTTGAAGTTAAGAATAGTGTTTGTGTGTTAAAAAATAGTACCCGACCTCTGTATGTATTTTTTTTTTAATTTATTGTTACATCAAACAAAACTTATTCTAATGAATACATGTTGATACCTACTCCCAAAAACCTCAAGTGGGTTTATCTCGCAGTAGGCGAGTTCGGGCTAACATGTAATAAAAAATATTTTTTCAAAATGGTTTTGCATTGTTTGGAGTCCGAATTACAAATATCTTCGAGAAGCGATTTCGGCAGAGTATTTAATATTTTCGGCAAAAGGTATTCCATCTTTCTCGTTCCGTATAAGTTATTATATAGCGGTAGAACATACATAGGTAGATAATCTAGTCGACGTAATTTGTTATTGCGTGTCTTTTTACATAACTCAGCAATTCATCCAGCTAGATAGCTAACATAATATGAGCTGTGTCTTAGCCCAACAGAATTCAGAGCCAGGCATTCTACCTTGTTAACTGAAGCTGCAACAGTAAGAAAACTCCTCATCCACAAATCACTCAACCACACACATGCTCGAAAACAATGCTAATGAGACCAGCTGAGGCTAACGCCACTGCGAAGCATCTAGGTATCGGGAATAACCGATTCGACCATTAGTGACAAATGTTTGCGGCAATCAAACGCGCGTTGCGGCCGTACGGATGCGATTAATCAATCTATATGTACGTCGCCAGCACATAAAGTTACACATATTTGTTGGAAACTAACCCTAATTACAAATACATAAGATACCGCAGTGTTAAGATTGACGTGCTGTTGTCTACGCACTCGCCGCGGACGAGCAAATAACGATATTGTCTTCGATAAAGATAATGGCATTTGGATTGTCTGTTTGTATGCTTTAGAATCTAATCTTGTATAACCATAAGCTTAGATTAATGGAATCAATTGTTTCTTTGCTGATATCCATTACTTAACGGTAAATTTAAGTTAGGTATATAAATTTTAGTTATACCTAAGAGACGTTGGCATAGTCCCAATAATTAAAAAGAAATGGTTTAGTAATTTTCCTGATTTGCCCTAAGTGTGTGGAATCATCGCAATATTTTATTCTGCCAGATCTCATTTTTTTTATTAACTGCTATAGACCCAAAATGCGAACAGCTAAAAACGAACCCATGGGCTAATGGGCTAAGGCTACCAATGCATCTTGAGAAGCCGACATAACGTTATTGGAGACACGGCTACGTCATCAATTATTCAACGTTCCATATATTATCTACAAGCTACGATAACGTCACAAATCCACAATGTAATAGGTACACGAATCTTCGTATTTTAGTGTCCATGACACTTGACTTCTTGTGCTTATATTTTTATTTTTATCAACATACTAGCGGTCCCAGCGAACTTTGTTTCGCCCCGGCCCCGTCCCGCCCCAGCCCCGGCCCCGTTGAACAGGATAAAAAAGATCCTATGTCCTTCTCCTGGTTCTAAGCTACCTCCCCACCGTTTCTCCCCGGCCCCATCCCACCCCAGCCCCGGCCCCGTCTAACGGGATAAAAAGTATCCTATGTCCTTTCCCGGGCTCTAAACTACCTCCCAGCCAATTTTCAGCTAAATCGGTTCAGCCGTTCTTGAGTTATAAGTGGAGTAACTAACACGACTTTCTTTTATATATATAGGTAGATTTGTGGTTCACCAGTAAAATTTAAAAAAAAACACCATGTATCTAATAGATCGAACATAAGCAGCAGTAAACATTTCTTCAGATTTACTGCAGAGTTAAAGTGATTTAAACCGTTTCCACGACCTTTATTGATGAAAGCGAGTACTTTCATTTATTCCCCGTAAATAATATGAATATACTTGCTTTTGTAACGAAACTTTTCATCGGTGAAAATTATTGACTTTAGTTACGAGAATGTCTATCCACCTCAAAGATCAGCCATTGAATTTAATCTTTACTATTTGAGTTGGTCTTAAAGCTGCGGGATTAGATTCTTTATTTGACTTAACTTTGCGATAGACAGTCAGATATTTCAACAAAGTCACAGTGTAAGTACAAAACAGTAAGCACTCTTTAATAGTCGTTTACTGAAACGAATACTTTATACTTGGCACCACGCTTACTTTTATGATCATTTTTTCATTTTAAATAATCCTATATTATTTTATCCTATGTCCTTCTCCTGGCTCTAAACTACCTCCCCGCCAATTTTCAGCTAAATCGGTTTAGCCGTTCTTGAGTTATAAGTGGAGTAACTAACACGACTTTCTTTTATATTTATAGATTTGTGGTTCACCAGTAGAATTTTTAAAAAAATACCATGTATCTAATAGATCGAACATAAGCAGCAGTAAACATTTCTTCAGATTTACTGCAGAGTAAAAGTTATTTAAAGTTTCCACGACCTTTATTGATGAAAGCGAGTACTTTCATTTATTCCCCGTAAATAATATAAATATACTTAGTTTGCTTTTGTTACGAAACTTTTCACCGGTGAAAATTATTGACTTTAGTTACGAGAATGTCTATCCACCTCAAAGATCAGCCATTGAATTTAATCTTTACTATTTGAGTTGGTCTTAAAGCTGCGGGATTAGATTCTTTATTTGACTTAACTTTGCGATAGACAGTCAGATATTTCAACAAAGTCACAGTGTAAGTACAAAACAGTAAACACTCTTTAATAGTCGTTTACTGAAACGAATACTTTATACTTGGCACCACGCTTACTTTTATGATATTTTTTCATTTGAAATAATCACGTGCTAATCAAATAAAAAAAAATTGATTTCATGCTTCTGCTAAATAAGTCGGGATACATTATAGTGGCAGCAGAGTTGTTTGCGCAACTTTATACTTATTTTAAATAAAAAACACCTCCATAGATCCATCTATACAGTCCAGAGCGAGCATTTAATCCGAGGGTAGAATGACAACGCATCTTTTGCCCGACAGAGGCACATTTCAGAAACTGACAGCCGCTAAAGCCCAGTCGCGTGATCAATACTTCAAGTTTAAGTTTTTACCGGCGCGCCGCGACGTTTAAATATTTCTAATTGTGGGTGTTTTGAAGAAAAAATACCTTAACACGTTCCGGGATACTATTCCAGGCACAATATATGTTTTATAGTTTTCACGCCTGTAGGCGTTCACTGTCCCAGAACGCGTTAACCATTAGTCATTATATTTTAATGCCATTTGGTTAAGGTATTTTATGTAAAAAAGCAAACAAATGTGAATAATCAACCGGCGCTGGTAACAACATTTAACTATTAGTTAAGTTAAAATTCGATCTCAAAACAGAGTTAATTATTTAGAAAATCTAGCTAGAGCTAGCAAGCTAGCCCAGAGTCACGGACCTTACTGAGTTACTATATTATTTTATGTTGTGACAAAACGCTCCAGGCGGGGATTATAAGATTGTAGCCACACAGCGTGAATCGGGAAAATTGCTGGAACAAAGAAAACTTTTGAGTTTGTAACTAAAAATGGTGCCGGAGCGTTTGTGCTAATTAGCCCATTGTTTATTAGCGTCATTCAGGATTACTGAAATGTTCTTTAACAGTTCAGAATACTAATAAATTAGGCTTTAAATAACCAAACTAAATTAACACGTTGCGGGACAGTGAACGCTTACAGGCGTGAAAACATTCAAACATCTGTTGTGTCTGGAAAATAGTCCCGGAATGTGTTAAGAGCACACAATATAAAGAATAATAAAGATATTACTAGTGTGATTTCTACCTTTAAGAAAATTTTGTAAGAGAGATTCTATTACGGCTAGAAGATTATATCGAGATTTAACAGTGTTTTTTTATATGCAAGTAGTTATCTTTTTTTTTAAATCAGTCAATGTCATAATAATTTAGTTACGTTACTTTATTGTCCTTCACTCAAAAGGTTTCTTTTGTCTCAATCAATAACACTGCAACATTCTGTAACATTATCCAGAACAACACAAATTGGCGGCAGTATGGCTGTGTATCGAAAAGCGTATGCACCTCATAACTATTGTGATTAGCACCGAAATTGTCGTATTGCCTGTGCTATAGGTAGGAAAAGTCAGTTGAACCATAGAAAGATAAGTATTTACGTGAAGAGTAAAAATGCCGTAGTAAAGTGTTAGCTCGCTCCATCGTCGTCTCTGTCTATACCGCGTTTCGTCAAGTCTGGAGACAAGAGCGAACCCATTTCAGCTATACGCAGCCAAAACAAACCCATACATTTTCTATCATCATCAATAAGGTAACTATGGTATCAAATGATCGCGTGTATTGGAAATACAGAAATTCTTCTCAGTTCTTCAGTCCCATACCTATACTTCAGTGACTCAGAAAACAGAAAGAGGATGCAGCATGGTAGGTTTAAAAATAAGTACCTATTTCGAACATGAAAACTAGACGCCCATCATATAATACAAGGTTTAGAGATAAGATAAAAGAAGTAGATAAATTCGCCATCTGTTTATACTTATACTGTGACTTTACAAATTGGAGAGGAATGAAAAGCGACGGCGGCTGTCGAAAACACGCGAATGGACACGGCCCCCCTTCTCCCTCCATCACAACAGCGATTCAATTTTGGGCTCACAACGCGTCGCAATTACGTGTACCTACAAACCACGCAGGCTGGATTCTACTTATGACGTCACATTGAAATTAGATATGAGATACAGGTAAGTAATCTAATCACTGTTGAGCAGCTAGATACTATTACTAATCTGTGCTAGCATTTCTGCGACTGTCTTTCTGAGAACTTTAAGGTAGCTCCACACTGCCCGACGGCTTACTTAAATACTTGTCAGATACATGCAATATGCGGCCACTTGCCCCCTTGCTAGGCTCAGGCTAGTCACCAAACGACCAAAAGTCAAATGTCAACGCGTTTTTCTGTCTCTGTCAATGACAAATAAAACTGACAGCAGCAAAAACTTAACTCAGCCCGGAGCTATGCAATTTGACCTATTAAAGTGTACATTACGTACACAACTTTATCGCGTGTGACTATAAACTTTTTGAATTTGTGATCCATTATAATTGAGATTGATTGCAATTCATGTTAATGCTTTTTTATTTAATGCATCGTAACGAGTTGATGTTAATTATCATCCAATATAATAAATATTATAATACTCGTACGGACAAAACTTTAATAAGTATGGACAAAAAATATACTTCAACAAAAAAACATAAATTCGTAGCGTCTGCAGTTAACAAAGATGTTTCAAGCCTTTCTGCCGCAAATTTATGCTCGCGAAGTGAGTGGCTATGTGGCGAGCTTAAAAAAATATGCACTGGTCTTTCGCTCCATTTATCACACGCAGAAACACATTAATCTTGTTAATCTCAAGCCTTACTCTTGATAATAAACTTTTTACAATTTTTTTTAATAAAAATAGTTTACTGTGTTTCGTAAACTTACTCTACTAGAGTATATAGGTCTTCTCAAAATACATGGAAAGGATTTGTTTTGATAGTTGCAATATTGCTACCGTAGAATTCATTGATTTTATATTTTATTGCATATCTTATTGTCTGTTTCTGATAGAGGTATGTATACTATTGAACATTCTAATGTAAAACATATCATGCAAATATTACATTGCATTAAATTAGGCAACATATTTAGTGCTGATTATTCTAAAACGCCGTGGATTTATCAAGGCAAATAATGGCGCCGTCATTCGGAATGAGCGGTTACAACGCGCGCGAATTATTCCACCACTCATAAAGCTGAATTACTGACCAGTGGTCGAACCATGCTGGACATTTTGACCACTAACAACAAAATATACTTACTTACTTTTAGAATAGTCTTACAATATTTTTAACACTCACAGTGTCATCTTTTATTCTTAAAAGATGAAATATGAAACCAAAAATTGCGCACGGGCGGGACTCGAACCAGCATCTTTCTGGCTAACCGGGCCAACTGCTCTTCTAATTGAGCTACCGTGCTGTCGGTCCAACCGGGCGAGATTCTTGGTCTCATTGATACGTCATTGCGTGACGTTAGGACCGACAGCACGGTAGCTCAATTGGAAAAGCAGTTGGCCCGGTTAGCCAGAAAGATGCTGGTTCGAGTCCCGCCCGTGCGCAATTTTTGGTTTCATATTTCATCTTTTAGAATAGTCATTTTCAAGCCGAATAACCTCTTTAGAATCTTGTGTGAAGGAAGATGTACGAACGGTTTTTGGAATTGTCAGTTTAACTTGTATTTCTATGCGCTCAATCTCTCCTGAGTAATCTTGGTATTGTAGACTGGAGGTCTAAGAATAAGTAGGTACAGTGGAGTTCTCTGTCGCCTTACCACTTTCATATAAAAATCGCTTACACGACACAGAAACCAGGGTCACTTAAAACAAAAGACGACATGAGATGCAAGTCATTTTGGCACTGAACACGTTCCGGGACAGTGAACGCCTACAGGCGTGAAAACAATAAAACATCTATTGTGTCTGGAATAGTGTCCCGGAACGTGTTAAAGTGGTGAGGCTGAGGTGACCTCGACGCTCCAGAATATAATTCCGATAAAAATACGGTCTGCAGAAACATTTTCGTGCTATTAATGGTTAAAGTTTTTCCGATCCCGTTCATAAGTCGTATCATTTTTCAACTTTAACTCTACCTGGGTTATTTCAGCACACGCTTGCCAAGTTTCAGGAATCAAATGTATCAAAGTCAATACACTCATACACTTGGGATGAAATATTTGGACAATGGGCAAAGATGGATCGGGTGTCAAAAGTTCACGGGCTGTGAACGAAAACTATAGAATGTGACATGTACCGTTCCCTAAGTAGTCCTGGCAATATTCAATCTAATAATAAAGAAAACCGGCTAAGTGCGATTCGGACCCGCGCACTGAGGGTTCCGTGCCACCCTAAACTGGATTCGGGGTCTACTTACTTGAACATACCGAATATATCACGGTTCGAAAATATCCAGTTTTTATTTTTAACTAACTAAAATTTTCTGGTTCCTGTATTCATGCTTTTGTAGTTCACCATTTACGGGTCGCCCGGATATATCTGGCACTGAATGAATCGTTCCGAACAATGTCTTAACTGTTAAACTAGTTTGGAAACTATGATAGAAATGGCGTTAACTGTGCCGCCTTGGAGTTTAATAGAAAGTTTAATAGGCCTAATGTGTTTAAGTCTGAGCAGTTCATTGCCTTCTTCACGTCAGAAAAATCTCGTTGTTATAAGCTGAAATGCGTAGGTACATACCGGACTTGTCAAGGAAGTGAAAATGAATTATGTGAATATTTTTGAGGACAAAGCCGTGGACAGCCGCTAGTAATATACTCGTAAATGTATTTTTTCATACATTCATCTTCTTCGAAGTGGCAACAAAAATCGGTGATTCTGCGAACATCGTGTGAACGTTCGATGTTGATGTTTGACTGTCCATAGTTCACTACACACGCGAATTTACTCAACTGACAAAAATATGCACAGACACAGCAATCATCATGGCAACCAATGATAGTATACGCAACCGATGATAGTATGGCAACGCTTAAAAAGATGCTCCATCTGGCCTTAATTTTTTGTACAAAAAGTATAAATGTTCTAAAAATCCTGTCTAGTAACATAAAGATAGTGCCATCCACGAAGGCGCGCGCCATCTCTCATCCTTATCGTTTATTGTACACGTGTGCAAGTTTTTGCCAATATTTAATGATATTATAATGAATACAATTATTGAATGTATATTATTTGATTTTTTAATATGGATGGCAATATCTATAGACGTTGTTGCTATAGTTACGGCGGGTTTACCGTCACGAACGACATCATCTAGAACTTGATGAAGCTGTAACTAACGTCGGAAATGCTTGGTTCTACTCGTATAGCTCGATTCATCTACGTCCATATTATTGCAAGAACAATGCAAATGTTTCAGACTGAGAGTTCGCGATGTCCATTTCATTACTATGCCAGTAAATAGCGCTTCACTGTTACCATGTACAGTTGGCAAACGAAGTTGCGAATAGGTTCTGGGGTCGTTTCGTGGAATTGAGTCTGGACTCACAGGAGGATTGTTCCAGGTTTAACACCGGCTAAGTTGAAATTCGGTTCAAGAGTTTCCAATGTAAATCATTTTGCACGCTGTAATGTTCGAAGTAAAAGTGATAACGTTGGCAGTTTATTTTAACCAGAATTAATAAGTTCAATATACCTAATTGAATAAGGAAAGTTTTTTGAGAGCTAAGCAGTTCTTGATTTCTCGTGACTTGGAAATAGTTCGAAGTTATAATGAGAGAAATCACTTTTACTAGCCTAAGGAAAAATAGATATACAAAAACAATCTAATAAAGTGAGGTGCAGTATTCTGTGAATGTTTTTTTCTTCTAGTTAACATTAGTAAATGGTCTGGAGACAAGATCGAACCCATTTTATATAATCAATGAAAAATATTTTCTAGATCAACCATTATTCGATTTGTTCTTAGTATTGTGAAAAACCGTTTTATGTAACAACAAGACATTGAGAGGGGTCTACCTTGTTTCGCAGAATTTTTATTGTCATAATTTTATTTGGCATATCATCAAATAGCATAAACTTCCTTTCGCAGAACATCAAATAGCATTCACTCATTTATCAGACGTTCAAAACGCATAATCGTGTAAGCTAGAATCATCTTTAGGCAGAAATTTAATATTCATAATAGTCTTAAAGCAGAATCATCCTAACGCAGAAAGTTCACAGATAGAATCGTCTTGTGGCATACAATTCGTATATTTAGTCATTAATAGGCAGAATCATCCTATCGCAGAAAGTTCACAGTCCGAATCGATGTGCGTGCCCTCCGAGAGCCCGCTGTGGAAAACGCAGGTTTTGTTTACATAAAGATTTAGCAGAGCCTCTAAAACAATTATAGCCAGAATGATAAAATTATAGCTGTTGTAAGTTGTCCGCTATAACTCGCCGAATGTGGGCCCTCAGATGAACTGTGCCAAACACCAAATTACTGAAACGGACCAAATAAGATGATTTTAAAGAGTGGTCATATTTAGCAGGCAAATTATAGGGCAACATACGAAAGTGAGAGCTCTGCCTAGTTATTGCAAATAAAGAAAATCCAATAAGATGATGAGCCCTCAGTTCTTAAGTGCAAAAAATTTACTTTGATGCTACAAATTTTAACTTACAACTAAATGTCTTTGGTAAGGTTTTAAATGTTAGCAGAAGTAGCCACAATGCTAACCTGAGAGTACTGGGTTTATACATTCAACTAGTATATAATAAAAGCTCTAGCAAAGTGAGCCCTCAGACCACACGCTAAAAACCAACTCCATAAGAAATCTCTCTCCCAAGTCATTGTTTGATGAAAATAGTTTACAGCATTTTTTATACAAAATGTATAGTTTCAAATTGTATTAAAATATTATTGCTATATAAAGTATTTAAAGAAATATCTAGCTTTTTAAATTTTCCATACTGATTTTGTGTATGTTAACCACATTATCATTTTATTTAGGAAACTCGAAACAAAAATATATGCTGTAGGATAGCTTAAGAGGTATTTTGAGAAAAATATATGAAAAAAAAATACTTAAACAATGATGAGGATTTAATAAAACACAATTTACGGATAATTTCGCGATAATTTATTTGATTTTTCATCCCGACGTTTCGAACGCTGTAAATTATCCGTAAATTGTGTTTTATTAAATGTGTAGTATTCGCGTAAACTTCAGAAATAAGAATGATGAGGATATTTTATTACTCCTGGAAGTCTCAAGCAATTTTTTTTACATTTTGCGTAGACAATTGACTCAAATCAATATTCTGATTCTCTACTGCATCGATTCTACTGCATCCTTTTAAATTACGTAGCTAAATCTTTTTAAAAAAATTAGAGGTTGAATCAATTTCATTTATCAATTTTTCTCAATCAATAAATACACGAAAATACCAATTTTGTTTTGGACAAAAAAATAAATTTGCATTTATTGAGCGCCACCGTGGTTTACCGAGACTTCCGCGCCTGAGCAACGTTTGACAAATACAAAATTACAACATAGTAGGTAATAATGGATTTCTTCATTTATTTGTTAATGATAGTGGATAAATAATAAATCTGGTTAAACACCAGAGTTGTTCTTTAATTATTATTATGTATGAGTATGGGTTCTTTAATTATTATAACGTTTTTTTTTTCAGTTTGAGTTTCTGACAAATACACACTCTAAAGAAGTTAATTCGACCTAAAATAATCGCTGAGACGTTGTCATTTTGAAAATTTTTGTGATAACCCAGTAAAATTGAATCGATGTTTTTCGTACGAAGTAATGGTTACTTCTCGGTACTAATCGGCAGAAAGAAAACGGAAGAATGTGTCATGTCAAGAAATGTCTCAGCGATCATCATAAAAAATGTACTTTTATAGATGAAACGCGCATCGGCAAAATTTAATTCTTTGAACAGTGATCTTGCATTGCACGTGAAAACCGTGAATCTCAACGTTTACATTTCCAAGGTTGAAAATTAAGAACAACCTTACCAAAAATAACCATAAATAATTGCAGTCGCTTTATTTTATTTATTTTTTATTTAAAGACTTTGTTGCACAAATCATGGTGTACAAAGATGGACTTAATGCTAAAAGCATTCTCTGCCAGTCAAACCTTTAAGTCATGCAGAGAGATGGTAGCTGTTGGTAGCAACTTCTATCTATGGGCTTGGTCTATTTTTATCACAATGTGGCTCAATTATTTTCGACCCCGTATGAAAAAGCAATTTTCTATACATGAAAAGTCAACTTTCCTAATAGGAGTGATAAAAAACTAATTAACGAATAATGTAATTATTCAAATGTAACAGATTAGATTAATACGAATAAATAAAATGTGTACTTATTTATTTTTTCTATTACTTTCCACTAATCTTCTGATTTGTGGTTACCCTAATACGAACATTTTGTTCACATATAAATGAATTGGTTTTTTTTCAAGAAAGGAAATATTTACACGCCATACAGATACATAAGTTTGTACTATGAAATGACTACGTTTTTTTACTAATAAGTGTAAATTAATACCCCTTCCACCTTGACTCTAAATATGATAACTTTCTTCTAAAACGTGTGGTCTGAGGGCTCACTTTGCTAGAGTTTTTATTCTATACTAGTTGAATGTATAAACCCAGTACTCTCAGGTTAGCATTGTGGCTACTTCTGCTAACATTTAAAACCTTACCAAAGACATTTAGTTGTAAGTTAAAATTTGTAGCATCAAAGTAAATTTTTTGCACTTAAGAAAATTTTTTGCACGCAAAATGTAAAAAAATTTGCTTGAGACTTCCAGGAGTCATAAAATATCCTCATCATTGTTTAAGTATTTTATTATCATATATTTTTCTCAGAATACCTCTTAAGCAATCGTACAGCATATACTTTTGTTTCGAGTTTCCTAAAAAAAATGATAATGTGGTTAACATACACAAAATCAGTACGGAGAATATAAAAAGCTAGATATTTCTTTAAATACTTAATATAGCAATAATATTTTAATACAATTTGAAACTATAAATTTTGTATAAAAAATGCTGTAAACAATTTTTATCAAACAATGAAAAGGGAGAGAGATTTCTTATGGAGTTGGTTTTTAGCGTGTGGTACGAGAGCTCACTTTGCTAGAGCTTTTATTCTATACTAGATGAATATATAAACCCAGTACTCTCAGGTTAGCATTGTGGCTACTTCTGCTAACATTTAAAACCTTACAAAAGACATTAAGTTGTAAGTTAAACTTTGTAGCATCAAAGTAAAATTTTTGCACTTAAGAACTGAGGGCTCATCATCTTATTGGATTTTCTTTATTTGCAATAACTAGGCAGAGCTCTCACTTTCGTATGTTGCCCTATAATTTGCCTGCTAAATATGACCACTCTTTAAAATCATCTTATTTGGTCCGTTTCAGTAATTTGGTGTTTGGCACAGTTCATCTGAGGGCCCACATTCGGCGAGTTATAGCGGACAACTTACAACAGCTATAAATTTATCATTCTGGCTATAATTGTTTTAGAGGCTCTGCAAAATTTTTATGTAAACGAAACCTGCGTTTTCCACAGCGGGCTCTCGGAGGGCACGCAGATTCCAAATCGTCTTTTGCCATATTTAAAATCATTACAAGGCAGAACTATCATATGGTTTTTATTTCTCTGTCTATCCCAAGTAGTTCTATCTCAGCAACACTAACATACAACATACATGGCAAATCAAACATGCAGCATGCAAGCAAGCATTCAGCATGCAAGCAAGTATGCAGCATGCAAGCAAGCAAGCAAAGCATGCAGCAAGCAAGCAAGCATGCAGCATGCAGGCAAGCATGCAGCATGCAGGCAAGCATGCAGCAAGCAAGCATGCAGCAAGCAAGCATGCAGCAAGCAAGCATGCAGCAAGCAAGCAAGCAAGCATGCAACATGCATGGTTTCTGTCACGGCTTCGGCGCTGCGGGGCTCCGGCAGTCCCACGCGAGCTTATCGTCGCAGATGGTTTTCGCTCACCACCGCAGCTTCGGCTTGCTGGCCGGCTTCGCCGGCCAGCCTCAGCCGCGGCGGCGAGCTTTCAATCCACCTGCTCCTCAGCTCGCGGGCTGCCTCGCCCCTCCGCGCCTACGCGATTTTGAATTACACTCTAGGGGTGGGGCAAACAAGACTGCGTGGAGTCGGTTTTGCACCGATTCGTTTCTGTCACTAACTTTTGTACCACAACTTAATTACTTTTTAATTCAATTTTAGGGTAAAATATTATTTAAAAGAAATAGCAATATGTGAAGTGAAATTATTCTAAACGAAATTCTGCTTTCTTCATAGTATGCCTAGTCAAATTATGCCAAATAAACAATGTGCTTAGCGAAAGTATGCAAAGTAAAATTTTGCCAAAGGTAATTATGCCTTATAAATTTCTGCTATCTTAAAAGTATGCCATTGTAAATTCGGGAATATAAATATTCTGCCAAACAATAATTATGCTAATAGAAAATTCTGCCTGAATAATATTCGACTAAAGAAAATTATGCCAAGTGTGTTATGCCAAGTGACTTTCGGAGCAAAAAGATTCTGCCAGATAGAGGGAACGCCATTGAGAGTTGTCATATTCTATTATCTTGAAGTAAATAATGCTAAAAATAAATTATGTACAATAATACCTAATCCCTCATCTCGTAAGTACAGTGAGCAACCGTGACGCGACATTATTTCAATCAGATAACATTTTATTGCGGCTGACGTTACGCAAGGCAGCCAACCAAACGCACGCGATTTGTCAATTTAACGCTACGTGAGTTATGTGGGAAACTTTAGTTCATGAAAATGCGTTTTAATCATAAATTGGTAGATTTATGACAGCTGAAAATTAATGGAGACTGACTATAGGTACATACTTAGTTTTATTAGGGACTGTTATTATTAATACTAGCGGTGCGATTTCGTTCGCACGTGTTGGTTTTACTCCATCCGTTCCGATAGATCGTAGCGGAATGTTTTATAGACCACATCCATTGAACTACTTCTATAGCCTTCCCTAATATATAAGTAATTAACAACATTATTATTATGAATATGTTTTTACGAGTATTATGAGTTACTTATGAGCAGCACTAACCCACAACTGTCCCAAAGGAATCGTAGGGTTCGTGTTGGGATGTGTATGTGCCTTTTGTGATTTTACGTGCAACTAACCAGGTAGTAACTGTAACTTCCTCGGTAGGTACTCGATTGCTGATAAATTGAACTATGTTCAGGAAGTTTTTTTATTATATATTTTTAATTAATATTTGGGAAACAAACAGTTATAATGGTATTAGATTTAAATAACACTCATAGATAACAACCAATTAAGTTTCCTCAGACTAATCTTACATTTCATTTAGAGAAAACCGAAACCTACCAAAAAGATTACATTTCAAAAAAAAGAAAAAAGAGTGACAAATTCACCAAGTTATACATAAGTTTGCACCACAGATGAATAATATATGTACGAGTATCTAGATAGTTTGCACTAATCCTACAATAGAGTTATATTGGTTATTGTAATGAGATTTCATGAAACTTCATAATATCCTCAACATCATTTTTAGCCAAAAGATGTCCACAGCTGAACAAAAGCCTCCCCCGCGATTTTCCTCAGCGACCACGATCGATGATCACAAGCGATCTGCATCCAGTTTGATCCTACGATCTTTACAAGGTTAACTGTCTGTCCATCTTGTCGGTGTACGTCCTACGCTTCGTCTTTGGTCAAAGGGTCTCCAATTTAGTACTTCATAACATGATACTAAAATGACGTATAGCTACCTTATTTGATGCAATAAAAATATTTTAACAATGAAAGTATTCTTCAAGTAAATACCTATTTCAAAGTTTTAATTGTGAACAACCCATCTATTAAAAGGTTTTCATTTAAAGCACTTAATGAAACAGAATTTGGAGATTCTAAACGACCGTTCTCAGGAGTTAAAAGCTGTCAGACAATGAGAATTTCCACCTGGTATTACTAACAAATTCATGAGAACCCGAGTTAAAATCGCAGCTTACACTGAAAAGTGAAAGAAAAGCACACGACAACATTGTAATTTGTTTTGGAGTGTTTCGTTGAACCTTATAATACAGGGTGACATTGCAAATGGGTGTCCAATTATTGGAGGTGATTGAGACCATCAACATGAGCAACATTGACTATGGGGTCATGGTCGTAATCTTAAATTTTCATGTGCCCCATACAAAATCTGTCAGCTATATTGACGATAGTGTATGAAAAGGCATAAAAAAATTAAGGTTTTCAACGACGGACCTATAGTAAAAGTTGCAGTTATTGATGGTTTCATTCACCTCTTAAAATTTGGCACCCCCTTGCAAAATCACCCTGTATTAGATAGAGGGAATTAAGAGAACGCTTTCACAACAGAAAGTTCTAGTTTTTAACCAAGTAAAGTTATGGAGACTACGAAGAAAATTGCAATGTACATTGTACAGCCATAAACAATAATAAAATCATCATAGGTTCGGGCGTCTTCTATTTCTATGTGATGCGCACGAACATTTGTACCTTTGTCGTGGATGTTTATATGTATGTAAGTATACAGGGGGTGACCTGTAATAGGAGCAAAAATTTAAATATATGCCCTTTAAGTAAACAGTATGTACTCAATTATAAATAGCTTCAATTTATTAAAATGAAAAATAAAAATATTCTTATTTTCTAACAAAATAAATCGAACCAGCAATGTATTGAAAACAAAAAAAACATAGAACTTGACATTGTCATTTACAACAAAGAGTTAGCGATTTTGATTACTATATCTCTGAGTTAAAGCATTTTAAAGCACTATGACCATGTCAAGGTAATGTACAAATATTCTGTAGAATTATTGGTTTTAATTTTTGCTCCTATGACAGGCCACACGCTGTATATGGGAGATGATACGTTATGTGGTGTCTTATTATTTAATATTTATATGTAGAAAAATAGATTCCTCTTAAAACAAAAGTTGAAATTAGAGATTTTATGGGTTGCAAATAAATTACATTGCCTTTGAGAAAGAAGTTTGCTATCTGCAATTCAATAACGTTCCCTTGTGATATTAGGTACTTCGATTTCGCTTTGTAGTTTCCAATCATGTTTGATTGAAGGGTAACAGCTCTATTATTGTAAACAGTAATTTATGTTCGTTATATTGAACACATTTCTTGAAGAACTGTAGTGAAATGTTGGTTAAAATATAGGTACTCTTGGTTCAATATTAGTAGTAATAGTAATATAATAAATTTAAATTTATTTATTTGCATTACACGTGAGTAGTACAAGCGCTGCACATGCAAGGGCATAGCAAGAAACATTCTCATATTCTTAGTAACAGTTACAGTTAAGAGTAATATATCTTATACTAATATTTACATATTTATAATATACTTAATTAAATATACCTATATTTTTAGTAATTACACGGGTTGCCATACTACTTAATACTAACTAATACGAGTAAGTACAGATACAAAAGTTTCTGTTGGCAGGCAGTTAACTCGTTTCTCGCTAATATTACTTGACATTTAGTCGTTGAACCCGCTCAGAGACCATCAAATAACCCAACAAGGTCAACTACCCTTCAGTCGGTAAGTCCTTTACCCTGACAGGCTTTTGTATGAAATAGAAAATACATGTAAATAAAATAAATATGAGCCAAACAACACAACAATTGTCTTAGTTTCGATGAAGGAGTTTTCTTCCTTGTGTTACGACAAGGGAATTGCGGGATTCGAACCCGTGACCGCTGGCTTTGTAGTCAGGAGCGCTAACCACACCACTACTAGTCGTTGGCATGTTGTGTGTGTCGTGATTATGTACAAAAGTCAGAAGTAAAAAAATAATATGATTAGCAATACCTACTACATCAAAGGTTGTCCGGAAAAGATCGCTTATAGCGATAAGACCACCTAAATTGTCCTACTACTATTATAAAGGCGAAAGTTTGTAAGTATGGATGTATGGATGTATGGATGTTTGTTACTCTTTCACGTAAAAACTACTGAATGGAATTGAATGAAACTTTACCACAATATAGCTTATACATCAGAATAACATATAGGCTACAATTTTTGAGGTTTCTAATGTGAGGTCGTAAAAAAACACATTTTTTGCGCTACTAGACGGGACGAACCTGAAGTCCACGCGAACGAAGTCGCGGGCAAAAGCTATATATAATATTTGTTAAATTCAATTAAATTAAAAGAGTTATCTGTCTAGATAGATTGATCTACCTTCTATATATATTCTATGTTGATGGTCAAAAATTTCAAATGCCAATTAGGTTCATGCCATGAAGATTCAGAGGACCTAGATGTATAAGGTAAGGATTTCGTTATCCTATAGTGTAAGAAGAATCAATTTATTTTGTAAGTAATATACATTTTACAGAATTACTTAGAACATAGCCTATACATTAGTAAATAATTTATTAAAAAAAAAACGGAGTTCGACTCGCACTTCTCTCAAAATGGCAACAACTATTTATGAAATAAAATTGATAGAAAATAGAACATAATATCAAAAACATTTTTTCCATTTTAATATGTTATTTATAACAACATTACTTTTCTAATTAAATGAACAGAAGTAGGTGGAAAGGCATATGTATAATAAGGAACTAGGAAAACTACGTACTTAGATCTTCAGACATGAGCCTCGGTACTCTCACCATGAACTTCGTACCATAGAAGGTCTGAGACCATTTGTGGGAACCTCGAAAGCGGAACTCGGCCTCAGGAACTCAGACGCAGATTTTGTACTGTACCGCGGTACTGTACAGCGCTGACCTTGCCTAGCCCGGTCAGCGCTCGGACACTCAAGCCAGCCGACCAAGTCGGAACTATCTGGTCATGGAACCTGGGTCACGGAACAGAGACCGAGGAACTCGCACAGTGGGTTTTCAGAACCTTCTGTTTAGCACTCGGTACCAGATCTTGGGACCTTGGACTCAGAACTGAGATCTTTAATTATTTAGGTTGGAGAGGGTAGGTAAGAGGACTAGGTATACATAATGGACAACGGATCATTTTAGTTAAAAGTAATAAATGTTGTGTTGAAAAAAATAATCGCAGCGCTTTGATATTACTAACTAGGTCCTAGTTCTACACAATTAAAAATTTTACTTACTGTTAGGTTATATCCGCGTTGATAATAAATCCACCGACTTATAACTTTCATATTAGATACACAACACTTGAAAATGTATCACTCTGGTCAGCTTGTTATCACGGAATGATTCACAGTACCTAATAAAATAGTAATTATGGTAAATTCAACACTTTATCTAAATGTTGTGAACGGTGCGGTGGTTGAACAAAGACTGAGGCCACCGCCCCTAGGCCAGGTTAGGTCGTTACTCGAGCGTTGGTATATTTTTCAGATCTACCCTCATTTTTTTAGGGTTCCGTAGCCGAATGGCAAAAAACGGAACCCTTATAGTTTCGTCAAGTCTGTCTGTCTGTCTGTCTGTCTGTCTGTCTGTCTGTCCGTCCGTATGTCACAGCCACTTAATTCTAAAACTATAAGCATCACATATCTGAAACTTGGTAGGTAGGTGTATTTTGTTTACCGCTTTCCGATTCAGATACAAAAAGTTAGAAAAAATAATATTTAAGGGGGGGCTCCCATACATGAAACTAAAACCTAAAAATTTTTTTTTACTCAAACCTATGCGTGTGAGGTGTCTATGGATAGGTCTTTTAAAATGATGTTGAGGTTTCTAAAACCATTTTTTCTAAAAGTGTAAGGTTTGAGATATAGCCGCTTCCAAAGTGGTAAAATGGGCGTCCCCCCCCCCCATCTAACTTTTAAACTAAGAAAGTGAAAATTTTGAAAAAAATATATGATGTAGATCTCAACAAAAACTTGCAACGAAAATTGGTTTGAATGAGATCAAACCAGTAATTTTTGAGATATGGCACATTTTTATCAACCGCAAATATAACTTTGTCTTTCATAAAAACACTATGAAAAACAAAGTTATTTTTGCTGTCGCAATATATTGTGATGTTTTCGTTAAGTGAAAGTAAGTGGACCCTGAATTTAGTTAAGGGTGGCACGGAACCCTCAGTGCGCGGGTCCGACACGCACTTAACCGGTTTTTTGTATATAGTCTCGCATTCACACATGATAATTAATGCAGATGGGAAAGCTGCCTAGGAAAACAAGACGCTTATAAAATTGTGTGTGGTATGGTATGGTATGGTACAAACTGTGGTGTCGCTAGTATCGTTTTAGTTTATTTTTTTTCTATTTAATCATTGACTGATTTTGGGCAGGCAAAAGGATAAAACTCATACGGCCAAGACTAAAGTATTTACGTTTATACGTTTAAATTTCTATATCTTTTAAACATAAAAGATGAAAATGAGCTGGAGCTGTCGAACCGATTTTAAAAATTCTTTTGACTTCTTAAAAGCTATACTATTCTATGCCAAGCCGGGACGGGTCGTAATGTGATGAGAGAGTTTAGGTAAAAACATACTCGAAATATAGGTAGGTACATACATAACGAATATTATCCTAAAAAGGCACCAAAATATTTTCGCTATTCTAAAGTACGGAACAATGACTCGCTAATAGCCTTTTGTTTGCATCGAAATTAGAATTCTGCTGACGCGTGTTTCACGCAATGTCACGTTTGTTCGCTAAGCAATAAAATCACAGTAAAACTGTGACATAAACAGCCGTAAAAACTAATTAAATCCAGTCCAGCTCGTAATCAATTGATCTCACGTTAACGGAACAGGGGCAGGATCGTTAACCACTGCTTTAATTCTAACATACCGTTATACGTGTCTTCCATATGGGATCGGGTCGTACTGGGATGCTGTGTCGTTAAATCCGTTAATTTGATCACGTGGATGGCCCATTAATATATCAACCGCCTATTAACAGAACGCCGAGCCTATATTTTATTTCTGTGTTAATATTAGAGGTGAGGTTGGGGAAGTAAAGTCCGTTTTTCCTTGCTTGTCTAATATTGTAAACAATCGTTTTATAACTTTTAAATTATCAGTGAATATAATTTATTTGACTTTAAAATTTAGCAGTCTTCAACGATTAACTAACAATGTAGGTTGTAAGTTTTGTGTTTATCTTGTTTTAAGTAATAATTTCATAATAAAGTTTTGTCAGGATTGCTTACAATATTTGTCAAGCAAGAAAAAACGGACTTTAAGTGATGTTCTGAACAAAATGATTAGTTTGATATGGTTACCTTGATAACAAGCGTTGCGTAGGTCATTGACAGGAACATGATCAACTATTTGACCGGCTTAAAATGTTATAAGGTATTTTACAAGTCGACGGGTTCAGCAGCTGACGTCTTTGAAAATAAAGATAATCAAAAATATTATTAGGTATGCGCTTGTCTCTAACTAAAGTTGATAATATCATGCACCCTAGTGAGACAGTGTTTAAATGGATATGTCCTGACGATAGGAAACCTTAGCGTCAAAACGACGAAGAAGGGGCGTGGGCGGCCTAAATGACTGCAAATAACGTAACCGTTACCGTTATCGACAAGTACCGTTTCACACACCGTTAAATTTTTATTGCGTTAAACTAAACGCTTCCGTGGTACGATGACGAGGGTAACTTTTGTATAAATATGAACGTTAGATCGAAGCTAAACTTTTGTGATGTTTTGCGTTGACGCTGCGACGCAGGAGCGGTGCAGCTTCGATGTTCTACATATAAGAGCGTGCCACAAATTGCGATTCGCATACGTCATGCAGAATTCGCAAATGCTATGTCGCCGTTCTTTCAATGGCCTTTACGTCTATTGCAGACGCTTTATGGTGCAATGTTTGTACATCGCTTTTCGTGGCTTTACAAGCCAATGCGAGAACGGCAAAGTCTACCACATGCGCGACAAGAGAAGTTTGCGACCGATAGAGTCATGTCGCTTTGATGTCTTCTCTTTCTCTTGCCTCTGCAACACGATTACGCCGCGGTTTTAAGTAGCTAGATATCATAGCTGCATCCTTGTCGGTATCGTGCAGCCGCATCGCTGTCGCATGCGAATGCGGTTGTGTTCTAAGGGTGTATGTAAAACAACGGAGCTGCCGACTTCGCAGCGTGCCGACACAACGCACCTTGCCGTGCTCTGTGTGGCTTCCTTTTGGTCCACCTTATTTTCATAGCGTGCGACTGCATCCAATTTGCAATAAAGTTTGATGATTATGCCAACACTCTTTAGTTTTGCATAGTGAAGCCTATATCACTGCTATAATTTAGGAATATACTGTTCTTCTATCTACGTTTAGATCATATCACTTCAGATCGTACCTAAAAGTTTTCTAGTGTCTGAATCATGTTTTTTTTTAAACCAAGAAGGTAATGGTATGATGAAACCTACATGTTCGATGTTGTGTTAATTTCGATAGCAACCGGAGAATCGATAGTGCTAAGGATTCAGAACGGATGAACATTGTGAGGTTACATGGCTGAATAAATTTTTATGGTATTGCTCTCATAATCTAGTTCATGCATCGTAATAATTCGCTTTGCGTGCAATACCGATTATAAACTTTGAGTTTTAGCTTTAATATTTTGTTTGTTGTACCAAAAAGAAAAACAAATTTACTTATAAACCGCAAAAAGATATCGTTTTTCTTACTTTTTAATAGTGCACAATTTACTGATTTCATTCACGTAAAACGAAATGGCTACGGGCTTATAAAGTTCATTTACTATTTGATCTACGTGATAAGAAACGTTAACGTTGCTGAGTACCTGTCTGAAGTGAAAATAATCTTTATTTTATTTATGTGTCTAGATGTTAGCTGTTTACTTAAGGCTTAGATATTCCATTTTTACGATGTTTCGATTGAGTTTAAACATGGAAACACTAATTATTTAAATCTCGAATCTATATATGTTATAGAAGAAGATTACTAGAAAGCTGGATTGTGGTTGGAAACACGATTGTAATTACTTTGCTCGATAATAATTGCCTCAGAAGTGGGCCCCATTTTTTTCGTATTTTCTATGTAGTTTTCAAATTATTGGACTTATATTTATGAAAATCACATATTTTAGTAGGTAATTCCATTCTACACATATACATGTTAAAATGATTTCAAAATGTTTGTTATTTAGATCAGAATAACGAAATATCTAAAAACACTTTATTTGACCTATTTCGACTTTTTTGATCTTGATTTGCTCAAGCTACACAGATGTGAGGAACAGGGGATTATAAGAATATACATTTTGACCACATAAGTGAGATCTCAGCTATGAATCAAATGATTTTTTTTTAGTTTTTATCGGTGTTATGTTCAGGCAAAGAAAGGTCCATTTTTTTCATTAGTCTGTATTCTTTCTTACAAGCAGCAAATTCTTCCAATTGTCTTTTTAAGATTACTTTAGACACCAAAGATGTTTAGGGCGTCCAATCGTTTTTTTCCAGTTTTATTAACATTTTCATTCATAAAACACTGATTTAGTGATTCTCACACTTGTGACAATGGTGATTCGCGCAACGACTTTGACGCAACAGTTGATCGTCGTGTCATCTCTGTTCTATACATGCAAGCAGAAATAGCGCTATCTTTTTATTCAAATGACAAGCACGAGATACCATTTCCTCATTCCCCTTGACGCCACTGCGAACGCTGGACCTATGTCAATTTTTGCAATTTTATTTGCGTACTTAATTACGTAAAACACCTAAGAACTAATAATAGCTAATTTCGCCGCGCCGCGTCACGCTCAGTTGGATCAGCACCAGTCTTATACTAATCAAAGGTCGCGAGTTCAAATCGGGGGTATCATGAATATTTTTCTACATAGTCACAATATTTTTTTAGAAAACGAAATAAGTATTTATTTTAATTTTTGGACATTTCAACATTTAAAATAAAAAAAAATAAAAAAAAAAACTAATTAAATTTTTAGGTTTTTTTTAAAGTAGCAAATCCTATTAAAAAAACTACATAACAATGAAAATAAATTTCAAAAAGAAAATTAGTATCAAAAACATCATCACCATGCGGATAAATCTCCTCAATGCCATGAGGATGGAACCCCCAACCTCTACGTGTTAAGCAAAATAAAAAGAGAAAGGCTGTAGCGACATATATAATTGTTGTGAATAAATGAACTATATTTTTGTACCAATCGTAGAGATGAATCCGTTTCTATAGTAACAGTATAAACAAAAAGCATAAAACACTCATGTCAAATTATTGTAGTTTTGAACATTTTCTCTATTTGGAAAAATCAGAGCTAAACCATAACTGTAGGTTTAGCAGTAATCTCAAATGCTAAAGCTGTGCCCTGGTGACTCTAGTATATTGGAGACGAGAAAATATTATATGAATTTGAGGGAGGGAGAAAATTATTAGGTGATAGGTCTATATTAATTTTATTTATTTATTTACATCTAGACTCCTGTGACAAAATACAAACATTGGAGGTTAAGTTAAGGTCGGTCTAGCTCTTTTCGTGTATGGAACTCAGGTTTCCATGTTATTTACGTACGTACGTACACATTTTCTGAATCGTGTAGTAATAATGCATTGACTATCTATCTCTTATTTGGTGACATGGACTTGAGCGACGAACATGGAGATTACTCAGTATAATCCAATTATATTTGCATTCAGAAATGTCAAATCTGAATAATTTTTTCAATTTTGTTCTGTCGAAAATGTGTGGAGACTGTCTTAATTTTATTTTTATAACCGTTCCTCAAATTGCTGTTACTGAATATCCAAAACAACTTTGGTGTTTGTGACACATAATAATTCTATTAATCTTGTAGTTAGCGCCAAATGGCGCTTCGGGGTCACGAAGGGTTCCGTACCATTATCTATGAAAATGGCATAAACATCATATCTGTTGTCAGGGAGTCCCATACAAAAGATATGAAGTCCTAATAATGGGGCAGCCCCTCATTATTATCTTTATCAGAGTAGATAAGTTGTATGAGAGCAACCTGAAAAAAAAAAACTGTTTTTTAAGTTTTTGTTTTTTCAACGGCAACATGAATACATCCTTCCTGAAAATTTCAACTGTCTTACTATCACGATTCATGAGATAAACCCTGGTGTTGCCCTTTCGGTGTAGGAACTCATGCTCATCATAATTCATTCCTTGTAGGGAGGTGTCTCAAAAATATTTTAAAATACATATTTTAGGCGGTGTGATTAGGATATAAAGAAACCCATGCCAAATTACAGTTTTATAGTAAAAAAGGTCTATAAGCTAGACTACAAAAAGTCAAACATGGCAAAACCATATATGGTTTATCAAAGTAATTGTGTGGGTGCGGTGCTCTAATTAACAAACCTAGACAGTTGAAATATGGCATCTAGCTAGATAGGTAATAATGTGTAAGCGAAGGAAAAAATCTGAAAACAAAAGAAAGTTTTTTAATTGTAGCGTCTGAAACCGTTATAATTAAGTGGATGGAAGCTTGCACAAAATATGTATTAATGATTTATGAATAAGCAAATAAATATTTCTATAAAAAGTTATGATATCCCAACAAAAACATCAATGTGAAAAATGATAGCCAAGTTCAATGCTCAGTATATTTGATAGTGAACTTCGCCGAAAAAAGTATTGCATCTAAATGAGAGATTACTACTAACTACTTTTGCCTTACTATTTTCTTACTTTCTAACACATGATAGTCAAGTCATTTTTATAGTTCAGGCTGATATTATGCGAGTATTTTAAGCGTGGTGTGGGTGACCTCGATAGTAATTACTTTAAACCATTAATTTACTTGAACCATTTCACGGGACATCCAAAATATACGCGGGCGACGTCGCGGGAGACGACTAGTAAATAAAAAACTTTGATATTATTAAAGGATTACTGAAACGATAAAGAAACCTTTGTCTTTAATTTAGCTTTCCATATTTGTAATGTTAAACGGAAGCGTGAAACATACTGCGCAGACCCTAGATAAACTGGGAACAGGGCAAGAGAATGATGATGATGATTTGAAATGTTATGAATTTCAGTGTGTAAAAAAAACCATGACAAAATTCTCGTGATGGGTGAACTTTGACTTATATACCTACTGGTTTGTACGGAACCCTAAATTTGAAGTGCCATATCTGTAATGGTCTTCAGTCATCATCAATTGGAAGACTGATGGAAGATAGTAGTGAGACTATAACTGTGTCGACAAAAAGGATCTTAATATAAACCACCTAAATGTTATTACATTACATTTCCTACACCTATGGGTTGGCTGGAAGAGGTATCTTTTAGGGATAAGCCCACCTTTGTTCACATTGTGACTTCTTGTACCTATTTTCTGTACATCTTATAAGTGCAATAAAGAATATAATAAATGTTATCGGATATTCTCTCTTGTTTTTATAATGGTTACAGGTTGCTGGCATAAAGTGCTGACCAGTCGTGTGAGAATGAAATGCCACTCTTTGCGTTCCTTGTTCTTTCGATAAACGTTTAGACTAAAAAGCATGTATGGTGTACTAAAGAAACCATTTTGTAAAAGTTCTTAGGGGTTCTGCTAGATGGCGTGGGTATGTTACTTACAAAAGCGCATGAAGTATCTTATTCAAGAAAATTTTGTTCCTTAAATAAACACTAGATGGCTTAATTATACACGAGATTTGTAAGACAAAGTTGACAGAAAAAGTTTTGTGCGGGGGTGCTGGTGGGGGAAGCGCCCCGCACTTTTAACAAGGGGGCGGGGCTTATGAGATAATTTGACGGAATAAGACGGCCTTAATAGCCTTTTTTCAGTGGGTATTGTTATTTATGTATGGTGCTATAATTAGTAAAGATACGATACCGAAAGTGTTTTAAAAAAGTTTCAGTTACATAAGAATTATGGGAATCGGAAGTAGTTGACATTGGATAAGATTTTTATACCAAAATTAGAAAAGAGATGTCTGATAATATCTGATACCGACGCTTTAATCCAGCCTTTTTCTTGGAAGTCGTAATTTTTGGTAATCAGCCTCTCAGGCCCCACATAGGTACTAGTGTGACACAAAAACACGTTTGTAGCTAAAGGTTAAAATATCAACTGGGTCTTTAGTACCTAATCTAAAGGACACGGACGACCCGCCATACATTGCTTGCCCCAAAAGTAAAAATCCATGCGTCACGACCAAAACTAATTTTATGGGTTCCTTTCTTCGCGTTTTTAAATAATATAAAGTAATATAAGCCGTAAATAGCGGGGTTTTTACATAAAACGAAATAAAATGTGTGGGGTCAATCTCTTGCACAGGTCTTTCTAGATCATAGCGCCATCTGTGTCGAAAACCCGCAATCTAGGTCACCAAAACTAAAACATAGAAAACTGCCCCGCTAGGGTGCGTAACGCGTGAAAATTACGATGACGCAAACAATAGCCAACGAAAAGAAGTTCCTTGTCACAGTTTTTTTTTTTCAAGTTTTAGGAAGAGGTTGGTAGGTTTAAAGGTTAGTACCCATGAGAGGCAAACGTCATCTTCCTTCTTAAAATAGCGATTGCGAGCGCTTACTTATTTAACTAACTGCCAGTTCTATGACACAATATGCCATTTCGTTAAGCGGTCGTCAGTTTGCTTATAAGTGCTCGAAACCGCTATTTTCAGACAGGAAATTGTATTCAATCGTTGTCCTATTTTTTTTGTAGATTTATATGCCGCTAGATAAAAGCAAAGTAAATTAACAATATTGTATTAAAAATTCAATATATTTTTTGCAAAATGATATAGTCAAGTCTCTTAATGCTTTTCTTTAATCAAACATAAAACGACTCTGGGGCAGTTTACGACCGCGTCCTTTAGCGTGTTAATATACCTACTTAATTAACGTTCATGAAGAGGCTCATAAACACATTGTGTTCAGCTCAAGTCATTACTTCGAAATAACGACGAGTGAGTCATAAATGTAATTTACAAGCAATCCAACAATTTAATGCCTTCCCAGGAATGGGTACACACACAATTGCAATTCTGAAGGTAGGTAATTGCACGGCAATTTTCTCTGGTATGCAGTTATTAAGTTGAAATTCTTCAATGTTAGCGACTAAATTATGTCCCATTAAAGTCCGATGAAGGTTGGAACTTTTTGCTGAAAATGTAATGGATTTTTAATTCTGCGACGTTAAATCTTTTCGTCATTAAATAAAGGGCTTAAAATTCCACAATAAAACCGTTGTAAATAAACGATTAAGACAATTAAATGCGAATAAAAATAACGAGCTAAATGGAACGTTATTAACACGTTCCGGGACACTACTCCAGACACAATAGATGTTTTATTGTTTTCACGCCTGTAGGCGGGCACTGTCCCGGAACGTGTTAATTTTGCGGATTGTTAACGGTTGATAGACGTGTGTTAATTTGTTTGCGAACTACTTTCGAACATCCTGCTAACCGTACCCAATTATCGACACCCATCACAAAAGGGATTTGACCGAAAATTTTGTCGGTTTCATTCATAGACAAGCAATTAAAATAGACAACGCAACCGAAATACATCTATGAAATGCAAAAACCGCACGGGAGTAGGATATGAAAACAAATTCATATTAAAAAACTAGTGAACTGTTTATTAAACACGATGATTTAGGCCTTTTTAAGGGAAGAGGGAGTAGGCTGTTACTGGTCAGACATGATCCATGCTCGACCACATCATCTCCTATCAACAGATGTGATCGTGGTAAAATGCCAAGCGCGAGTCGGACACGCGCACTGAGGGTCCACTTACTTCCACCTAGCGAAAATATCACAATTTTTTTGTCAGCAACAATAACTTTGTTTTTCATAGTGTTTGTATGAAAGACAAAGTTATATTTGCGGTTGATAAAAATGTACTATATCTCAAAAACTACTTATTCGATCTCGTTCAAACCAATTTTCGTTGCAAGTTTTTGTTGAGATCTACATTATATATTTTTTTCAAAATTTTTACTTTCTTAGTTCAAAAGTTAGATAGGGGGGGACGCCCATTTTACCACTTTGGAAGCGTCTATATCTCAAACCTTAGACTTTTAGAAAAATATGGTTTTAGAAACCTCAATATCATTTTAAAAGATCTATCCATAGACAACCCACACGCATAGTTTTGAGTAACAAAATTTTTTTAGGTTTTAGTTTCATGTATGGGAGCCCCTCCTTAAATGTATATTTTTTAACTTTTTGTATCTTAATCGGAAAGCGGTAAATAAGATACACCTTCCTACAAAGTTTCAGCTGTGTGATGCTAATAGTTTCAGAATAAAGTGTCTGTGACATTCGGACGGACAGACAGACAGACAGACAGACTTGACGAAACTATAAGGGTTCCGTTTTTGTTTTTGCCATTCGGCTACGGAACCCTAATAATACAACTAGGTACCTACCTAACGATAGCAAATGGCAAAAACGGAACCCTAAAAACTTGACTTTTTTAACTTAAAGACTCACGCGGTGATTGCGAGAGTTTAGTTTTGTAGACCAACATTTTTTATTTAAATATTTATTTAGGCTCTACAATAGGAACAATTATTCTTCATCATTATATTTCATTCTGTATATTAAAAGTTGGCAGGTCTTTCAGACTAACTAGCTTTTAATTTGATAAACAAGTCGTTAATTAGTTTTTGTCTTACTTGTAATTAAATAGCGATGTGAACTGTCGGTTCACCATCTAACATAAAAGAAACAAAATATTACCGTGATTATAATTAATTAAGGCAACAAAAGAAATATCAATTTTACAGAAAACGTCGTAATCATATTAAATTCCAAAGCTTTTGTGAAGTTCCGTGAAGAATTCGCGCTTTATCTCGCCGTGACCTGATACCCCAGATAACTGATGGCTTCGCAAACAGCTACGGTTGTAGATATCTTAAAATTCACACACATTATATAACCTTAGTTTCAGAGTGCCTTTGCGCCTTGCAGTGTTCTTAAATAATACGGTAGTACGTTACTTATACAGGTTGTGATCTGTAACAGGAGCAAAAAATTAAAATGTAGGCCCTTTAAGTGACGAGTAATCCAAATTAAATGGTTTTAATTTTTTTAAATGAAAAATAATTTTATTGTTATTTTTTTTTAAATAAATCGAAACAGCAATTTAGTGCAAACAAATAAGTTCAGTCATAGAACTTGACATGGTCATTTACTACAACAAGTTAGTGATTTTGATATACATTGACTAGAGATTATCAGCCTTACCACAAATCACTTAAACAAAGTTTTAGGCACTGTTTAACAAGATTTTAAGAAAATCCTTACCACAAATCAGTTTTTGGCGCTAAAACACTCTTTTAAACAATGTTTTAGTTAAACACCCTCCCCCCTATTTTATCCTCAAATAGTGTATAACCTCAAAAAATTGACAGATTGACATTTGACAACTTGACTTTCGTTTCGCGGTAAATCAAATTCGTGCTTTCCTATAGAAAATATTATGGATGATTGATTTCACAACAATTAATTTATTGATCACACAATTAATTTATAAATCAACAAACCAACAAAACAAGTCCGCGCACCGGTACTTTATAGACATTAGACACTATTTTAGACATACTTTTGTAAAATCAAATTCCACTCAGCAACTCTATGACGGTTTGTGTTGGTATCCATGTTTCTGTGTTTTTACCACGTCTTTCGAACTTTCTATAAGCTGTATAAGGATATCCTGAAATAAAATAAACAATTACAATGCTATCACGTTTCCAAACCCCACATACGGCGACTATGTGGTAGTTATTATTATCCATTTGATTTACCTTTTCGGTTTTTTGTCCAATTATCCTAGCGATCTTTCTTTTTTTGATTCATGTTGAAAACAAATCAGTCAATACACAACAAAATACGACTTTTTACAAATGAATTGAAAACGCGCTCTTTCTTTACAAACTCCTGTAAAAAAGTCAAAACAAATCAGATTCTTCTCATTCTGCTGTCATCACAACTTCTTTTAAAGATTTGGGTTTTGATACTATTCAGCCATCATTTCAAGAAGCTTTTGTTCATTTACTCTGCAGTGTGTTGATGCAACCTGCGTACTAGGAAATATAATGAATGAACTGAGAGTGAATGAATGAATGTTTGTATCTAAACTGGTGTTTAGCTAAACACTACCCAAAAACCTATTTGTGGTACAAAATGTTAAACACTGTTTTAAACCCTTTTTAAATTTAAAACAGTTTTTAACTAAACATGACTTAAAACCAGTTTTAACGGATGATTTGTAGTAAGACTGATACAGTCTTACTACAAATCATCCGTTCGTAAGACTGATACAGTCTTACTACAAATCATCCGTTAAAACTGGTTTTAAATCATGTTTAGTTAAAAACTGTTTTAAATTTAAAAAGGGTTTAAAACAGTGTTTAACATTTTGTACCACAAATAGGTTTTTGGGTAGTGTTTAGCTCATAGAGAAAGAAAAAAATCTTCGCTTTAAAAAGAGCGTGCTACTTAGTGAAATTCTATAGGATTTGACAGCGAAATACCTTATGACAGCGAGACCGTTTTCTAAGAAATAATGGATTTAGTGGAAACGTCAAGTTTCCGTCGTTGGAATTTTTGAAAAATTATGAATGGATATAATTATAATTTAAGTTTTGTATAACAATTTCAGATGAAATGACTTGTGCTTTCAGCAACTGAAGTGCGCCGAGGATACAATCCCGAAAATCATACTTTCCACCAGTAAATATGAATCATTGATAAAAATTTTAATTCCAAATTTTATAAAATTTGTGAGTGAAATCGACTCCGATGCCAAATTCAACAGTAAATTTAGGACTTTCTTTGTGATTTGCAGCCATTTATCAAAGTTTCCAATAGATTAATTCAGGTATTTTCAGTAAAATAAGAAACCGTTTCTTTACACTAGGGCTTGACTAAATGATGACGTCATCAGTATCGATAAATTTTTTGACTGTTTTTTTTAGGTAACCGTAATTCTTGCACAGCTTCTTCTCAGCACTGGCCCACACAACTGGCCCGAAGCTGTGCTGTGGTAAGGTCTATGTTGGAACGTGTATAAGTGCTTCTAGCAAGTCTTCATACATAAATAAATAAATATGTAATTTAACAAAAATGAGGTTGTCTTGTTTATCAAATAAAAAGTATTATGTAATTAAAAGTGCATTAATTTAATTATTTTTGTTTCAATTTACATGATTTATCGTAACCTCGTCGATAAAACTTGGACCACCATAAGATACACATCACTATTGAACGCACACATGTAAAGTAACTTTTTGGTTTCGCTGAAAATCCGCGTTTGTCATTCTATACTATACTACTTTCTATGGTTTAGCTAAACACCAGTTTTAGATACAAACATTCATTCATTCACTCTCAGTTCATTCATTACATTTCCTAGTACGCAGGTTGCATTCAACACACTGCAGAGTAAATGAACAAAAGCTTCTTGAAATGATGGCTGAATAGTTTCAAAACCCAAATCTTTAAAAAAAGTTGTGATGACAGCAGAATGAGAAGAATCTGATTTGTTTTGACTTTTTTACAGGAGTTTGTAAAGAAAGAGCGCGTTTTCAATTCATTTGTAAAAAGTCGTATTTTGTTGTGTATTGACTGATTTGTTTTCAACATGAATCAAAAAAAGAAAGATCGCTAGTATAATTGGACATAAAACGAAAAGGTAAATCAAATGGATAATAATAACTACCACATAGTCGCCGTATGTGGGGTTTGGAAACGTGATAGCATTGTAATTGTTTATTTTATTTCAGGATATCCTTATACAGCTTATAGAAAATTCGAAAGACGTGGTAAAACACAGAAACACGGATACCAACACAAACCGTCATAGAGTTGCTGAGTGGAATTTGATTTTACAAAAGTATGTCTAAAATAGAATCTAATGTCTATAAAGTACCGGTGCGCGGACTTGTTTTGTTGGTTTGTTGATTAATAAATTAATTGTGTGATCAATAAATTAATTGTTGTGAAATCAATTATCCATAATATTTTCTATAGGAAAGCACGAATTTGATTTACCGCAAGACGAAAGTCAAGTTGTCAAATGTCAATCTGTCAATTTTTTGAGGTTAAACACTAGATAAAATAGGGGGGAGGGTGTTTAACTAAAACACTGTTTAAAAGAGTGTTTTAGCGCCAAAAACTGATTTGTGGTAAGGATTTTCTTAAAATCTTGTTAAACAGTGCCTAAAACTTTGTTGAAGTGATTTGTGGTAAGGCTGTATAACTTTGGATTACTATATCTTTTAGTTAAATCAGCAAAAATCATTTTGGAGCACTATGACCAGGTCAAGGTAACTCCGAATACTCTGTAGAATCAATGCTCCTATTACAGACCACACGCCGTATATGTACAGTTGAGGTCTCTGCAGCCTTATCACTTTGAAAATAAAAATCGCTTATACACATGACACATAAACGACCACACAGTATGCCAAACCTATTCTTTTCGATTTTCTTTCTCCTTACTTTTACACCATTGCATCAGTCTGGTCCTTCAAACTAGTCAGTATTATCAGAAAATGATCGTGTAACCTGCATGGACTGACAGACTAATGACCATTAAACCGTGGAAATTGACCATGATTCTGGTGTGAATCCATCCAGACTAATCCACATTCAAGGCAAATAAACATTCGTCTTTGTTCCTTCTTTCTTTCGTCTATTTAACGTCTATATGTATACCGCTCATCCACGATTATTCGTTGCAATGTAAGCATTTCTTTTATGTTCGAAATTGGAAAAATAACGAATGTTTTTTAATAATCGCTTTCAACGTTTCAAACAATACCAAATGGTGAAAATGACATTGCACAGTGAGCGAGCCGAGTCCTTTTGGAAATTTACATTTTATTCATATCATACATAACGGTACAATTAGGACAGAAATTTTTGGTAATAGTTTGTAAAATACTGCTAATTGGTGGTAATACTAATTTATTTACGTAACAGCTATGTAGTTATTACATGTACGTAAAGGGTAACGCGTTCACCGCTCGCGCGCTCTTATGGCTTCATAATCATACTAACATATAAAACGCAGTTTGTGGACTTACGAATCGGCTTTACATGTAGCTTGCAATTATTCACCGAGCAGTGTGCGCCGGCAAAGGGTTTTAATGCTAGTTGCAGTTCATGGGTTTCCTTCATCATCATCATCAATTGCGAAAATTGTGCAATCATGGCATACCTAACAATTCTAAGTTTCTAGTGTGTGTAGGATAAGAATAAAAAATTCTAATAGCGCCGAATCAATTGCCGATTCAAAAAGAAAACAATACGTACTTACATGTAGTACTGACTAAATATGTCTACCAACTCAAAACGAATTACTACAACATCTAACAAATTGTTAATGTGTACTTTGTGACCGATTTTTTCGTTATCTACTGTACAAACAAAATTGCCCAAATATAATGAGAAACATCACAGGTGCTCCATAAAACACAATACCTTATGTTTACCAAACACAAGCCAAACTCCGCATAAATTGGGGGTCCTATATAAACACTACTTATTGAGATTGTGCTTGTGTATTTTGAGTAAACCAAACTTTCGTAGGTTATATCTACTCTCTGATCTGAAGTAACAAATGTTTTTTGTACCGTATTTACTTACCGCGTCAGTGTATCTAGGAGTACAAACGGAAAATCTTCTAAGTCAAACTTCTTTTAGGTCTTTGCTACGTTTGTCTTAGTTTGGATTGAAGTTAAGAACAAATTCATCTATGAGATTTCACCTGCGGAGGGACAGGTCTGCGGGGAGCGCGGTGTGTTAGGGGCGCGGGTGGGCGAGTGTATCCGTGCCGCTCACGCACCTTCATACAGGGTGTGGCCTGATTATAACTTTGGATTTCTATATCTCCAAGATAAAGCACTTTAGAGCCGTATGACCAGGTCAAGGTAACTAGGTAAATATACTGCGAAGAATCATTGATTAAATTTTTTGTTCCTATTAAAGGCCACACGCCGTATAATAAAGCTTGCGTTTGTTTGTTTAAACGCGCTAATCTCTGGAACTTCTGGACCGATTCGTAGAATTCTTTTTGTGTTATACTTTTTGGGTTTGAGGGAAGGGAGAGAAATCAAAGCGCGCGGAAGTACTTGCGGGGGGACCAGGAATTAATAGTATGATCACGACATATTAAGATTTTCATTGCTCACAGATTAGTTTCAAACAAAGTTTGGACTTAAAAACTTTACTATTACTTGGATTCCTAAAATTATTTTAGAAAAGTTAGAAATAGTTATATTTTATATTTGTTCATGAATATATTTTTTTTCAACAAAAGTTGATCAAAGAGAAAGCACAGCCTATTTTTGTTTCTATTTCGGGCCAAATACGAAAACGTACTGGCATATAAAACAGTTGCCACCGAGTACTGTGCAATGTTAGAATACATAATTTATGCTTTAGAGCCGATCCCAATACCATAATAGAAATCACTGCAGAAAACTCCTATAGTTTAGTCTTAAAATAAATACTCAGCATTATTTAATATATCAGATACGATTCAATTTCGGATTATATTGTTTTATCGTAAAATGAGTTGGAATGAAGATAATTTGGTCGAAATCGTTAAATCTTAGTGTGATATAATATTAATAGGTAATTTTAATAAGAAAATATTATATTTTTCATAGCTAGGCAGCCCGAGCTGTCTTTTCTAATTAAAAACAAGTGTTCAAGGCCGGAAAGATTTTTAAAATATCATGTACCAGGTGCTGGCATTTTCCCTATACACACACAACCAAATCCTTCGTAAATTAACACATTTTCAAAACGCCAGGAAAACATTCCAGACATAACTAAAGTTTCCTAGGTCATTCGTGCTGCCAAGTTAATGTGGTTTGTATTTTTTTGCACTTAGCTACATCCAGAGTCTACCGTACGCAATTGTGTCATCATCACGTACACCGACATTTGAATGTTAGATTCAAAAAATCCCAAATCCGTATTGCTCTTGCCAATATAACAAAATGCTTTTGCGTATTGCACTTCACAATAGCTGTTTGTTGTTTTATAACGATAGTTGAGCGGATTTATCGTTGCTCTCTCGTCGGTTGGTTTATGGCGCAATAGAGCGGGGAGACCGCGCCAAACCGTGGCGCGGTTTGGTGTAAATATGCCAAACACGACGAGTTGGTTAGTGAATAATTACCGCGAGTTGTTCGGATTGCGATTGAATTGGAATAGATCGTGGCGATTGCAAAATGTTATTCTTAAAATAAAGAGCTTGAACGTGACTTTCACCAATTTAATCTAAATGTAAAAACTTAGGGCTCACTTTTCGGTCCGCCATTATATTTTGTTCAAAAGTAGCGACCATCAATAACACCTCAAATAGATACTTATGTACACAAGTATAAAAAATATTATATTATATAAAATATCCCAAATCCTTACGTTTAGCCATAAACATGCTAAATTTTTTTTTTACATCTTTAGCAGATCAAAACTCCACCGACAATAGCCTAGCTCTAAAGTTTGATAATAATGATGATCTTTAGCAGCTTCAAATTCGAAAACCTGGCACATAACGTAGTTTGACCATGGTATTTTTTCGATTTAAATTAATGTGATATGAATGTTCATAGTTTTTTAAGCTTTCAGCCTTGGCCGACATTTTGAAAAATCTAAATATCATGTGAACTAAGGTAAATAGTAAAAAATCCAAAGTCTTTATATAATAACTTTATTTTTTTTATGATGACTGTCCAAAAATCAATACACTACTAAAGCACAAATAAAATTTGTTTATACATAATGCTCCGAAGCTCTGAACGGCGTGTCAAGTTACGGCGCAATAGTTTTGCGACGATGCCAAACTACACTCCAAGCCGACAAATAGGTAAACGAGACTAACCGCGATCTGGTTTATATGCCAAAAACCGACAATGGACATGGAAAATGCCTTTGTAATGTTACATGTATGAAATGTGTGCCTACGTGGCTACGTTATAATACAGGAATTCTTTTTATGACGTGTGGAGTTCGCGCATTTTTGTTTTATATACGTTTATTAGGTGACTGCTCGTAAGTTTTGCTATCATTATTTCGTCTGTCTGTGTCTTAACGCCCCGGGTCAAATCCCGCTAATAAATCATTGTAAAATGTATTTCATTATTTTTTATTTTGCTGTATTCTAGACTCGACTTTGGCACGTCACAAATTTAGCCCTTTTTACACCCTGTATGCATGTATATGCATTTAGCTATCGATGCTTTGATCAGGCGATAGGCGAAAAAGTACTTTCCCTTTCTATAGAACGACCTTTTCAAGTTTTGTACTAAACTTGAAAACAAACTTGTTCAATCTGACAAATCCCAAAACAGAGAACAAATTTTCTCTGTTTACCAACCCCTATGATCAATTTATGAGTTTTAATACGAAGATAAGTGAATTATGACGCAGTACGCTCCGATGCCAAACCTCAACAAATAAGTGAAACTGTATATTGTGGCTGCAAATTCTGCCAAAACCAGTGAGCTGTTACTACTACGTATAGAGACGCTATGCCAAGCAAAAAATGTGCGCATTTTTTGGACGTGAACTGTCAACAGACTGACGTATTCTATAAATTTTGAATTTTGAATATGAAACCGCAGAAGTGACACAGACTTTGTGCCTACTTAACTTAATTGTATTGAATGAATATTATTTTGTCAAAACGTTTTAATCGTTACTTACTTTGATCAATAGTTATTTAAAAGAGCTAAATAAATAAAAGTTTAGTAAATAAAAATCTGTAGGTCAAAAACTCGAATGATATTTACTATTTTTTTATCATGATTTTTATCATTTTAATTTTTCATACGAGATTATTCTAGAAAAATACAACTACCAATGCAAAACACCTTAAAAGAAATATCACAACATCGCATTGTCTAACCTCTATTTATTACCTATCTACTTTTCCATTCTGTGCGTGTCACTTTTTATAATCTTTGATTTTCGAATAAAATGGCGGCAATTTTATACACAACATTTATAACATTTTGAAAAAATATTTTTGTTGGTTTAAGTTAACATTTTTATTTCCTACCGATGGTAAGTAACGCCGGTATCGTTTTGATTCCTGTTGGTTTTATTTTTGCATGTTTTAAAAACGCAAGACGGCATTTTGACAAATTAATTGACCAAATGTCACATTGGTTAACGCTACGAGCGGGAGTGAGTGACTGTGATACCGCGCATGCGTTGATGGTCTGTGACCATCAACTCACCGCGCACGAGGTTCCTTCGGGATGTCATTTCAATACGTAGTAATAGTAGTTCAATGGCTAAAACAAAGAAATTTGTTAACTGGGTTAGTTTACACGCCAAACTATGAAGGCCGTAAATCAAGGCAGGGGTAGCAAACGTAAGACCGATCATTTAAATGTAAATACAAAATAGCAATCTACGCAATCACATTGAATACAAGGATTTAAAAGTCTGCAAAATAATGATTGTTTTAACTTTAATAAAAAGGTTAGATGGACTAGAGTGGTCCATTTCTAGGCAGTATTTTAAATTAGTTATTACATAGGTTACTTATCTTAATGAAAGATTCTAATTAAATAGAGCACAACCTTTTGGTGCTCAACCCAACAACTTGAACGTGAATAGACTAAATAACGAAATTATTTTGTTTCTTAGAAATTATATTATTTGATATGTGAATTTGTGAAGGAGAGTGAATTTCAATGCTACATTTATATTTCTGTGTTATTTCCACAGGAAGCTATTTATTTCCTATTTAATTTACAGCCTTCATTCTTCTTCTTATCGTGTTGATGGTAAAGCGACTTTAATTGGCGACGCCTTCATTACGTCAGTATCTTAACCCACATCTTAGTTTCAAAACAAATATTAAATGTATTATATTGTGTACACTCTTAACACAACGGAAAAAACCTTAATTTCAAACCAAGACAATGGTGTTGGCTGACGCATTCCAGTGCCTAAAGACAGGTGACGACAGGTAACGTGGAACACACGTTCTCTTCATCAGATCCTTTGTTGAGTTTTATCGGGTACCTAAAGTTTGTTTTCAGGTAACGGATAAAGTAAAAAAGTAAGGTTAGCTCGTAAGCATCCTACTGATGGACAAAAGCCTCAGCTCACAAGTATGAGTTGGTATAATACTCCACTACCACCACCACGTGTGGGTTTAGTACGGATTGCTGGAGGGTTGTTGCAAGTCAAGCGACAAAATTTGCTGTCTTTATCAAGCCACCCATAAGGGCCTGTGGCTAGGCTTAACGACTAATATCAACCGATGTAAGCCGCGAACCTTCCGAAGTACGGAGAATATCCTCCTGATATGCGTCACTTTTTATGGTCGAAATGGTCACCCATCCATACACGACCGCACCGTTAGGTTGCCTACCTTCCGTATCTTTGACAAAAAGCAATGTCACCAAGAACTGACTAAGTACCTTAACTTTTAATTCAAATATCTCAAATATTACTTCAGATGAATATTACTCCAGCATAAGTTTGGTAAGGCCCCAGCGGTGTGCCGTAAAGGCAAACTTGCACTACACTGAATGGCCTATGTACTGACAAGAACACGTCAAGGTAAGAAAATTAGTATCTTATGCAGTTGATATAAGGGTTACTTTTCATCGAAAATGTATAGCCTGATGTGCTAGCATCTGTACGATGTTTAAGAAGCATTTTCACTAACGCTGAAAGGACGACGAATATTAACTTTGAAAGTCAATCATGACTAGTTTAGATTCTTTAGAAATATAATGTAAAATTAAATAAGTTAATATTAAAGAAACTTATGAACCATTGACATACTTTACCAAACAAGTTATGAATAGATTTGAAAGTCTAAATTACTGTGACTAGTTCCAAAATTCTAAATTCTTCTACTCCGTCTTAGTCGCACTTGGCTTAGTCTGGAGTCAAGAGCAAACCCATACTAAATAAAAAAAATGTGGTAAAAGTTTCAAAGTTAAGTTTTAAGCTCTCACGATTTTGAGTATGTATTTTTACTTTTACGTGTAATAGGAGCAAAGATACACCATTTTTTTGACATTTCGCCTCGATAAGTTCAATTGTTTGATTTCCTACTGCATTAAACAAACTTTTTTTTTTAGTTTCATTCCAATATTCATCTCAATAAATACGCGATTAACATGAATTTTCCGAACACCATCTGGTGTACCAAAGACAAAACCGTGTCGAGACTAACATCACAGGCCTATTTTCAGAGGTAAATGTCCTGCCTGCGGCTGATCATAATATTAAACACTAAAGTGCACAAACGGGTTGATATTAAATAATCTAGCATAAATAATGAGTAATAATTTCGAGCAATGAATTTAATAATTCCATCTTCGATATTATAATTTGATTATTTTGTAACATTTTATTTTTTCTTAACAAAAATAAAACATAAAATAAAAGATTTAAAATAATAATATCTTATAAACTCTAATTAAATTAATCAAACGTACTAACTAACTTATATTTACTTAAACACTTAACTTAATTCTAAAAACTTACTATTACTAATGCCGACTAAACTAGTAACTATCAAATCTGACTGTGAAGAACGTTATCCTAACAAGTAATGTCCTAACGCACGTTACTGTCTGCGACATACACTCATGCGCTGCCGATTAGTGAAAGCGATTTCGAAGGTCACGGTTGCTCGTCCCTGCGACACTAGACGGCCGGACACGCTTTGAGAAAGACGCGTACCGGTCCTTATAATTTTTGTCAACGACTACCTACCTTGATATTACCGTGCTCACTCAGCTTTGTGTGAAATTTAATTAATATACTTTGTGAATTCCCCAATTGAACGGGTAAGTGTTGCAAAGTGTTACATGTAGTTTTAAGCTTTTTAGTTACCTAAGTAGTTGTTCCCATATTGGGCTAATTGCTCATAAATGCTGTGTCATGTTAATTAAATCTAGCACTTATTTTAAATCTGTCCGTAATTAATACTTCATCTTGCTATTAAGCTGTAAAAATACTGTAATTGCTTAATCTCATAATTTAGTCACTTTTATGAAGGCTCGATATTCTCGTGTCAGCCATGCATACGTCACATGACATTGCCATAACCTTCATTAATTACCGCAATTAATTTTAGTTGCTTAATCTCATTTTTCTATTCTACTCATTCATTTTCAGTTTGTGGAATTTCGTAATTATTATAACTTCTTTAGTTTCTATGAACATCGACGTTACGAAATGTCACAAACATATTAAATTTTCTTTAAGATTTTAAGTAGTTAGTAATTATTTCTTCATTATGCTGTCTAATGGTTAATTCTTTTGCCTCATCATTGATCACTATTTTCTGCAAATCATTATCATCTGTACCTACGCCCCGCTTCGCTTGCTTAAACTCCGAATGTTGCAGTCAAACCACGAAATTCGGATAGTGGTAAAATATTTTGTTTACACCATTCCAGGGCCCACCTACCCGGTACCGGACGTCACTACCATCTACTGTGCGCACTGCCCTACTGCTCTGACCCACTGCTACCATCTACAGCCCCTACCAACCTAGCAAGCCGGAAGTCCTGATCTGCCGGGAGATACTGCCAGGACAGTGATAGTGAGAGGAACTAAATTACACCAATTCGGTCGAACGCGGAACCCACCTAATAAACTCCTATCTATTGTTTAACCTTTCTTTTTATTTTGATCCCCTCCCCTACGGTGAGTGTGACAATGGCGCCCAAGTATAGGTAAAATTCGACCGAATTGTGTATTTTGGTTTTTATCGCATTAAATAGCTTTTCTTTGGTGTTGGCTTTAACTTCCTAGTTTTTAAGGCTGATTGTACTAATTACGTAGTATCTGGTGCACGGTTACAGATTTTACAACAATTTCTCTCTACTTGTTTTGGTATCTTTTATATTCTCAATTTTGTTACTACTGTCACCGTACACTAGTTAATTTAGATACAAATTGTAATCATTAGTTAGTGCTTTGTATTGTACCACTCTGCAACATTTATAGTATAAACATGTCTTACCCAATCAAATTTCTTTCTCTGCAAAAAGCCGAGCTACAATACGAAGTTGAGCTTCGTGGTGGTAGTGGTGAGTCAGTACAAGAATTACGAAAAGAAATAGTGAAACTTTCACAACTTTTGCCGTCTGAAGACATTCTAGAGTCCCATTTAGGGGCTTCTGATGATTTAAAAGAGGTTAAAGAATCCCTCATTAAATCACAAAACAACTTAGCTAGTTTACATACTAAATTTGATAAAAACTTGTTTAATAGAACAGAGACACTTTTAAATCACCTGTACCACCGTATCAATCGCATTGTGAACGCTACAGATGTAAACGACATATATAAGGTTTGCGTAACAAAATTTAATAGCCAATTCAAGGACCTCTCATCTTTAAAACCATCTAGCGTCCAGGCAACTAGTGCTCCATCAACAGCTGACACAACAAATCCTACCACTATATCGGTAACGTGTGAGCGAAGTCTGACGTCAGATATCACTAAACTAAAATTTAATGGAGTTACTTGCGTCCATGCTTTCATTCAAAAAATTGAAGAATATGTCTGTTCCCGAGGCATATCTATTGAAAAAATACCGTCACTTGGCTATGAAATATTTGACGGCGATGCATTACACTGGTTTCGTTATAACAAGGATAAAGTTAACTCATGGTCAGAACTACGTGCCCTACTTAAGCAAGATTTCAGCAGCAGTGATTACGATTATAAATTTACTGAAGAAATTAGGTCACGCACTCAAGGCGAACACGAAAACATCATCATTTATCTTTCGATAATGCATGGTATGTTTTCGCGTCTCAACAAGCCTATTTCAGAAGAAGCTCAGCTAGAAATTCTACTGCACAATATACGACCCTGCTACGCTAACACCTTAGCTGCTGCCCCTGCTTCTAATATTAAAACTATCGATGACCTAAAAAAGGTTTGCCTTAGTTACGAGACTGTTAATTCTAGATTTTCAAACTTTCGGGAACCTCCCAAAGCATCGTCTAACACGATTGCCCCAGAGTTCTCCTATAAACCAAAATCTACGTATCCAACTAATAATAAAAATGAACCTACAACTAACTTCAAAAGATTTGATCAACCTAAACCTAGCACATCTTATTACAACAATTCATTTAAATCTAATAAAAATTATAATGATTCTAACAAATATAACTTTGGAACTAATAATACAAACCAAATATCTGAAATTGCAGCAATAAACGCTCAGTCACCTAAAAATGTTTACTGCCCACGTTGTAGATCAGACAACCACTCATTAAGGAACTGTAGGCAGGATAGATTCCTTATCTGTTTTAAGTGTGGCAAAAAAGATGTTAAATACCCAGAATGCTTAGATTGTCACCCCCAAGCTTCTACTGATACCTCAAAAAACTAATTAGGCCCGATTGGAGTGATCGAGATAAAGAATGGAAATGCTGGTTAACCTTCATTCGCAACTTTACTAATTTTAGTTCGATCGCTTCAATCGATAATCATGTAATTGACCGCACTAGGCCTTATATTCAAATCAACGTATCAGGTTTGGCATTGATAGGGCTACTTGACACCGGATCTTGCGTCACTATTTTAGGAAACCACTGTCATAAAAAATTACTTGAAATGGGATTTCAGCTACAGGATTCCGGAAATCTAAAATTCACTACTGCAGGTGGTGAGACAGTCTACTCTATTGGAATGCTGTCAATTCCGATACTTTTTCAAGACGAAAAACACACATTGAATGTGCATGTCGTTCCAGAAGTAAAAAATTCTCTTATTCTCGGAATCGATTTTTGGCGTAAATTCAACCTATTTCCTAAACATTTAGATGCAATTTTATTTCACAAAGATTCTGACTTTGAATTGAAATCTGATTCTTTGTCCCAATCTCAAGCATTTCTTTGTTCTTACGAACACCTAACTAACACTCAAAAAGCTACTGCTGATGAGCTTATATCCCAGTTTCGTGATATATCATACGAAGAGCGGGGATTAGGTAAAACTTCAGTAATCACACACCGAATTGACACTGGGGATGCTGCCCCCATACGTCAACGCTATTACCGTATGTCGCCTGAAAAACAACGGATACTAATTGAACAACTTGATGATATGCTCAAGGACGATGTTGTCGAGCCATGTGAGAGCCCATGGTCTTCTCCTGTGCTACTCACTCCTAAGAAAAACGGAGAACTTAGGTTATGTCTAGATAGTAGGAAATTAAATTCTGTAACAAAAAAAGATGCCTATAGCCTTCCTTATATCTCGGAAATACTGGACAACCTCCGCGACGCTAAATTTCTAAGCAGCGTCGATTTATCCAAAAGTTTCTGGCAGGTTTTGATTCATCCGGACGATAGGTGCAAGACTGCTTTCTACATACCATCTAAAGGTACATTCCAATTTAAGTCCATGGCCTTCGGACTAACTAACGCACCTGCTACGCAACAAAGATTAGTTGATTTACTTTTCTATGGCCCTGAATTTGAACACAAAGTATTCGTATTTATCGATGACATTATTATCGTATCGGAAACTTTTGATCAGCACATAACCTTACTTAAACGCGTTCTAGATAAGCTGCGAAACGCAAACTTAACTATAAACCTCAAAAAAAGTCAATTTTTTCGTAGCCAACTAAAATATTTAGGTTACGTAGTGGACGTAAATGGGCTTCACGCAGATACTGAAAAGGTAGAGGCTATTTCTAACTATCCCACCCCTACAAACCGTAAAGAGGTTAGACGTTTTTTGGGTACTGCATCTTGGTACCGTCGATTCATACCTAACTTTAGTGCCCTTGCATCACCACTAAATAAATTGACGTCTCAGGGAAAAAAGGCCCCACCCTTTGCTTGGTCTCAAGAAGCTGACGATGCCTTTCAAAAACTAAAGTCACTTCTATCTTCATCTCCGATTCTTTCATGTCCAGACTATTCTAAGCCTTTTCAAGTACACACGGACGCCAGCGACCATGGTATAGGTGCTGTTCTTACACAATCTCTTAATGACGAAGAAAAAGTTATAGCTTACATGAGCAAATCATTATCTAAGCAGGAACGCAATTATAGTGCCACCGAGCGCGAGGCTCTAGCCGTGCTATCCGCTATTGAACATTGGCGATGCTACCTTGAGAACGGTCAAAAGTTCACTGTTTATACAGACCATTCCTCGCTCAAATGGTTCCTAAACCTCAATAACCCCACTGGACGTTTAGCTCGTTGGGGTGTCAGGCTATCAGCGTTCAACTTTGAAATTAAACACCGCAAAGGCGCTGACAACGTAGTACCCGATAGTCTATCTCGTTCTGTCCCTATTGCCTCTATCAGTGACGGGACTGACCTACAGACTGGACCTTCTGTCACTACTGACGATCAGTGGTACTTAAAAACATTTAACGGTTGCCTGTCATCGCCAACGTCTTTTCTAAATTACCAAGTATCTAATGGAAAACTTTACCGATACACTAAGTCACTTAACCCTCTTACTAGAGAATTTCAGTGGAAAGAGGTCATACCTCTTGAGCATCGTCAAAACATTATAAAACAAAACCACTGTGAAGCCACATCTGGTCATTTCGGCATTTTTAAAACATATAAACGCATTGCACTTAAATATTTTTGGCCCAGCATGCAACACGATGTGTCTAGTTTTGTTTCTAATTGCGACACTTGTCTTTCTTATAAATATCCTAATCATACTACTCTAGGCACAATGGGCAGACCCAAGGACTGTAGCCGCCCTTTTCAAATGATAAGTATTGACCTAGTCGGACCATTACCTGTTTCTAGAAAACAAAATACATTCTTATTAGTGGTTAATTGTTGTTTTTCAAAATATTGTTTACTATTTCCCATTCGGCGAGCTACTGCTGATATCATCTCCAAAATTATAGAAGAAAAAGTTTTTCTTGTCCACGGTATACCTAGTACTATTTTAATGGACAACGGAAGACAATTTATAAGTAACATTATGAAAGACCTTTTTACTACCTACAACGTTCCTAATGTTTTTTATACTCCTCTCTATACGCCACAAGTAAACTCGGTAGAACGCTACAATAAAACAATTATCACTGCTGTATCTACACTTATAGATAATGATCACAGATCTTGGGATACACATATTCCAAAAATTCAGTTTGCTCTAAATAGCGCTGTAAATGAAGTTACTGGATATACACCCTCCTTCTTGGTCTTTGGGCGGGAATTAGTCGATTGTGGCTCACACTATATTGATACTGATTTGGCTGATCAAATTGTTTTCACCCCACGGGATCCTTATGCGGAAAACTTAGGTAGCCTACGGAAGACTTTCGACAAAGTTCAGGCTGCACTCATAAAAGCACATTCACGAAACTGTTCTACGTACAACTTGAGGCGTAAAAATGTAGATTTTAATGTGGGAGACATAGTTTGGAAAAAGACCTTCTATCTAAGCGATAAGGACAAAAGGTTCTCAAAAAAATTAGCCCCAAAATTTGTCAAATGCCGCATAACAAACAAACTTTCTAAACTAGTTTATGAGCTTGAAGATATGGCAGGAAACAAAATAGGTGTTTGGCACGTAAAAGATTTCAAGCTTCATTAAAATAACTCAGCGGATTTTACTCAGCTAAAATCCTAACCTAAAAAGGGGGGTATGTAACATTTTATTTTTTCTTAACAAAAATAAAACATAAAATAAAAGATTTAAAATAATAATATCTTATAAACTCTAATTAAATTAATCAAACGTACTAACTAACTTATATTTACTTAAACACTTAACTTAATTCTAAAAACTTACTATTACTAATGCCGACTAAACTAGTAACTATCAAATCTGACTGTGAAGAACGTTATCCTAACAAGTAATGTCCTAACGCACGTTACTGTCTGCGACATACACTCATGCGCTGCCGATTAGTGAAAGCGATTTCGAAGGTCACGGTTGCTCGTCCCTGCGACACTAGACGGCCGGACACGCTTTGAGAAAGACGCGTACCGGTCCTTATAATTTTTGTCAACGACTACCTACCTTGATATTACCGTGCTCACTCAGCTTTGTGTGAAATTTAATTAATATACTTTGTGAATTCCCCAATTGAACGGGTAAGTGTTGCAAAGTGTTACATGTAGTTTTAAGCTTTTTAGTTACCTAAGTAGTTGTTCCCATATTGGGCTAATTGCTCATAAATGCTGTGTCATGTTAATTAAATCTAGCACTTATTTTAAATCTGTCCGTAATTAATACTTCATCTTGCTATTAAGCTGTAAAAATACTGTAATTGCTTAATCTCATAATTTAGTCACTTTTATGAAGGCTCGATATTCTCGTGTCAGCCATGCATACGTCACATGACATTGCCATAACCTTCATTAATTACCGCAATTAATTTTAGTTGCTTAATCTCATTTTTCTATTCTACTCATTCATTTTCAGTTTGTGGAATTTCGTAATTATTATAACTTCTTTAGTTTCTATGAACATCGACGTTACGAAATGTCACAAACATATTAAATTTTCTTTAAGATTTTAAGTAGTTAGTAATTATTTCTTCATTATGCTGTCTAATGGTTAATTCTTTTGCCTCATCATTGATCACTATTTTCTGCAAATCATTATCATCTGTACCTACGCCCCGCTTCGCTTGCTTAAACTCCGAATGTTGCAGTCAAACCACGAAATTCGGATAGTGGTAAAATATTTTGTTTACACCATTCCAGGGCCCACCTACCCGGTACCGGACGTCACTACCATCTACTGTGCGCACTGCCCTACTGCTCTGACCCACTGCTACCATCTACAGCCCCTACCAACCTAGCAAGCCGGAAGTCCTGATCTGCCGGGAGATACTGCCAGGACAGTGATAGTGAGAGGAACTAAATTACACCAATTCGGTCGAACGCGGAACCCACCTAATAAACTCCTATCTATTGTTTAACCTTTCTTTTTATTTTGATCCCCTCCCCTACGGTGAGTGTGACATTTTTTTTGACAGAAAATTGCAATGTCAAGTGTACAGCACCACAGTGCGGTCACTGGCCGCATCACGGGGCGCGGGTGAAATCTGATATTTTTCTAGCTTATAAACCGGCTCATAAAGAGCATCAAGCGTTATTTACTTTTTGATACGGGTGGTATTTTTGAAGGCGGTTTTTTTAATACTATAGTGAAAACGCACCTTAAAGTCGTCACCCACTCGCTGTACCTACGCGCTTGGGGGAGAGTAAACAGCTCAAAGCCTCTTAAGTTTGAAGCAGGAATGATTTTGGTTTAATTTGTCCGTCTTACCAATTTTTGTTAATAGAAATTATAAAGAAGATTTTATATCTCTTGAAAGAACCTAATTATAGATGTACCGATGTACGTATTCATTGCTACGCTAAAATGATTCTTATTTGGTCCGCAAGAGTTTGTCTCGACCTTGACCTAGACTGAACATTAATGGCTTTTAACTCGTCAAGTATGTGTAAACGAGACACAATATAAATTCCATTGTTATGCGACCCCCGGGTGTCGTTTGATACCTGACTGATTACGCAAATGACCTTGCTTACTTAACTTTCATTTTCGTTTCTTACTTTTCTTAAATGTAATGTATGTAATGTTTCAGTATAAGCCATCACTTACCACAACCACAAACATTAAAAATAATCAAGAAAGCTTGTAAGTATATTTTGTAAAGTACTCACGAACTGCATTGAATCGTTTGACAATAAATTCAGGTTATCGGTAATACTATACATAAAATATATTTTGCTTCTCACATTTTGATTGTATTCATTCCAACGATTTTACTGTAAAAACGTGTATATTTACTTATGGTGGGATTGTTTGGCTAATAGTAAAGTTGTGTTGTTAATGTAGGGGCGTGTTGCCTCCGAGCAAGGCTGCACGCACGACTTAGCCCACAGGGCAAATCCCTCACTAAAAGCTGAGACCATATTCCGTACATTTGTAAACCCATGTTACACATTTTACGCCTCATACCGTCTCACTCACTCATCTCAAATCCCGACGCGAGGAAAAAAGACAACTGGAGTTTAAAGTGTGAATAAATTCTAGCAGAATAGCACCACAGCCTTTCACGAAATGAAAAGAAATCTCCTCGAAATCTACGGAATTTTGCGAGCGAATCGGTCCAAAGTGCTGGATTTCTTGTTGGAATAAAATGCAAGTGCAATGGACTGTTGCATGTAACAACTAGCTTTTGGCAAAGTGTTTTATGTGCACAGGATAAGAATGGGATGTAGGGCGAATTTTGCAACCCCTTTGTTTAGATACAAAATGCTTTCGGTACGTACAAGCTTTGTTCTTTATACTTAAAAATAGACTGCAGTTAAAAATATACTGCAGTTATTTTTTTTTTATTCGGTAAGCTACTGAGTCTTTTTTCACATTGAAACGGTTGTAGCATGTTTTGAAAAAAAAAACTTAAATCAATGTACAGAATGGCTATTTTAATGACCATTGGTTTAGATAAGATTTTTTGTTCAAAGCACGTACAATCGTAATTATACAAAAATGACTTTTACCATTAGTTCAGGCAACTATCAATCACGAAACCGGCCCTTACTTAAAATATTACTAACTAGCTTATTTGGAAGTTTTCAAACAAATGCAACAGAGAGTTATAGAGTTATAAGAGAGGTAGATGACCTCACAATAATTAAAATAAATATATGTTTGATCAAAACTAAATAAAGGTAGAAATAACGCAACTTCCGCTCTTTCTTTATTTCAAAGAAATAATAATACCCAATCGCACATTTGCCATCGGCAATTTCATTCAGTGGCTGATTGCATTAAGTTTCCTTTGAAATCGTTAACAAACTTTTCCTTATGACTGTAGCTATTGAGCGTTATTTAGATTCGTTGAATATTCCGCGTATTATTGCTGTAATTTGAGCAAGTGAGTTTTTCTGATTGCAACATTTGCATAACTATACGGACGTCGTTTGAAATAATTTCCGATTGCAATACTTTCTGTTTATTGCAAGAAGTTTAGTTAGTAGTTTACAACATCATCATCATCATCACCATAACTACCAGCCAAAGGACGTCCACTGCTGAACGTAATAAACCTAATTCGCCATCTTACTTCCACCAAATGGTGCGCATCACCGGTTGTTATTTGGAGTGTATATAAAGTCAAATCATTTTAAGTGATAATATTTTAACAGTGGTTTTGTATACATGATAGAAACAGGATACTATCATAATTTTTTGGAAAATCGAGATTTTAATTTTTATTATTTTCTTTAACATAGACAATATCATTTTTTAAAACAGCACCCAGACAATTTAAAAAGTTATCTACGTCATCGGCTTCGCCTCTCTCAATTCAATGCCCAAAATTTTTTTTTCTTATATCTTAACCTTAATTAATAAAAAAATTACCTTCGTCTCTAATTTTCTCAAAAACTAGCGGATAAAAATCCAAAGTGTTTTCTACAAAAAAATATAAATTTATTGTGCTGAATCGGCCCTTTAAATATTATCACTTAAAACGAGGTTACCTTATATTTCTTTAGCGAGCATGTTTAGTTTGGGGTCAACTTGCTCATTCATCCCAGACCCACCCCGGTTGAAATGCTGTATCCACTAGCTGGTATCGCACCTCCAGACCTTCGTAAACGGGTGGCTACTGAAATGGAGCGTCTAAAACAAGAGACGAGCGCACTTCATCCAATGAACACTAACTGCACGGTCCCCGAAATGTTTAAAAGTCGCAGAAGTTTTATAACCGCGACCCCTACACTGGAAAACGTGTCCTATGGGAGAACGGTCCTTTATCGCCTGCTGCATTTCCTCCGTCCATACCTCCAGGACACAAACTGCCATGCCCCTTGGTGGTAGTCCCATAACAGGCTCCAGTCTCAAGTACATGCAGTTACCATTTTCAGGTGGGGATTTTCCGATCGAGCCAACCTGTCCTGTGTCTGCAGTTTTACTCCAAAATACATGTCTCATCTTCTGTCTTGTCCCTGACCCGCGAGCCCTGATTCCTGTTTTCTTGAAGACCCTATGTGTGCAAACGACAAGGAAATGCACGTCATTAATTACTGGGCACAACAAATGTTGAAAGCTTTACTACCGACACGATACGAAAAAGATGAAGAAAGAAATAACTGTTGTAAATGTAAGTAATTATTAGGAAACACTATTTACAAAAATATTATTTACTCAATGTGCTTTTATTAAAAATCCTTGAAATCTCTAAGCGTAACGTTTATTGTATCAGTTATTACAGGAAGATTAGCAGCAATATTTGTGCAAATGAATATTAAGAATTTAATTACTGGTCTAAGCCAGTAATTTTCTTCAAACTTTGTACTTTACCGGATTAAAGCAGAGCTTTCAAAAGGATATGGAAAGTCACGTTATTTGGGCTTTGCGATAATCGAAATGATATAATGATAATGTTAAGAACAATGCGAGAAGTAAATTATTATACAATTGTTACGAAACACGGTATAAGCGTGTTATTTTTAAAAGTTTTGAAAGACATGCCCTGTGATTGACTCGATATTTTATTCATTTCATCTTTGCTATTCCAACAATCTTTACATTCCTATTTAGCGAAAATATTCTGTTTAAAACAAGATTAACACAAAACTAACAACAAACATAGCTTATTCATCGTTTAACACTGAGATCTTTTTAAATTAAATAGTAAAATTATTTTATTTGCTGATATTATTTTAAAAGTTAGCAAAAGATTGTTAACATCGTTGGACTAACAAAGATGAATGGAGTTTAGAATGCATTATTTTTACCCCGGACACTTTCCGGACAAACAAACGCACTTCAAAAAGGCTCTGCTCCTGGCCGTTCCCAATGCTAATACGAGACTTTTATTACCCGGCATTAGAATATCGAGTATTCCCTCTCTGTTGAGCGGAATACTGTCGTCATTACCATCTCATTTGTTTACGCGGGATCGTGAGACTTTTTTAAATCCCCACAGCTGGGCTTTGGTACAATATGGCTGATCAGAAGGTCCGCAGAATAATCATAATCAGAAGCAAAAAAATATGGGACTAGTAGTTCGTTTTATATACAAAAAAAATTTGTAAAGCGGGATTTCTACAAACAGTTGAGAAAAGAATGGTCAGAGACTTGTGGAGATTAAATCCGACCCTTTTGTAAGACAAGTCCAGTGATAAACAATATGAAAGTGAGACAGTTGAACAAAGCACACTGCAATGTCATAGTTCTAGTAGCGTATTATAAATATCGATTATTGACCATATCGCCGTAATTGTGCTGGGTGCGTATTGCGATGCAACTTTTTAAACAGCTCTGGTTTGCTGTCAAAATAGCAATATAATAATAAAACAACATAAATATTATTATTCATTCATACCATCATTCCGTTTTGCTTTGTTTGTCGAAGAACGACTGTCGTAGGCGCTTGCAAGCGCTTGCAGCTTTCTAATTCAGCGCTTGCGAAGCTATTATATACATGTTTTTTTGTTTTTATTTCATTTTATATATTTCTGTGATTGAATTGATATTGTTTGTTGTTGTGTTTGTTTTTGTTCCTTTCTTTAATTTTATGTTTTACTTGTTTTGTGTTTCTTCTATACCCACAAGGCACCCTCTGAAAATCAGTGTCATTGCATGCATCTTGCTGCCACGATTAATGCTGAGAGGGTGCCTTTTCGACTCATTCATGTTAATGTTAAATAAGTGTGTGTCTGTTTATTGTAGATGTGTTTACGAGTCAGTGTATTGTATATGTGTTTGTGAGTCGAATAAATGTATTTTCTTTCTTTCCATTATAGTATTATTATGTTGACAATATTTTCAAGGCAATATGCTCAAATCGGTCCCTAGATTTTAAGACTACTGTATATGTGTTTGACTGTACCCACAGTGTGCGCAGAAATAGGCTTTATGGAAATCGTCGATGCGGCCTTTTCGGTAACCTCAGGACAATTGAAATTAATAAACATTCTGTACATAAAAAAGGTGCTTTAGAATAACATTTTCCGAAGGTCTTGTTCCTTAGAACTGCCAATACTGCGGTGCCACTTGAATGTTAAATTTTGTAATCGAAATTCAATCTTCGGTTAAAGTACTTTTGATTGTAACACATCTTAATACTTGTTGACTAACTTAATTTCCAATAACTGGTTTTATTATTCACATTCACAGTATTTTTACGATGTTAGTGAAATAAGTATTCGAAGATTGTGGAATGCAGCATCGAAAGGAAAGTAAATTTTTAGTTTTAAAACCTTTCATAAAAAAGAAACAAAATTATAAGGGGCATAAAAATTCATCAATTTCCAATTTTAAGCGTCTGTAAATTTCAAGAAGTTAGCAACTTCTTTGTTATTATTATTATGATAAGATTATTCATAATAACTCAAACGGTCTTTTAAACCTATTTTATAGCTATTACACTGTTTTCTCACTTTCTGTCAAATGATGACAGCGCCAAGAAAGAATGGGACAAAACAGTGTAATAGCTAAAATAGGTTTTAAGACCGTTTGAGTTATTATGAAAAAGAGGGGTTAGTATGCAAATAATATAGTGGCTTTGCTGCAGTGTATTTTGAATTCTAGAGCAGTTGTTAGTAAGTTCCTAGGTATCTATACTAATTCAAGTTAGAAGTTTGTTTGTTAGTTGGATTAGCGCGCCAATCTCAGGAAATAATTAAAAAAATATTTGTGTTAGATAACTTATTTATTGGAGAAAGCTATTGGCTATTAACATTACAGACACAGTCGCGGGGAACCGGTAGTATATTGAGCGCGTTTCATGTTTGCTTACAAATTGACAAACCAAATCAGCTCGTTTAATAATATATTGTGTTTACGCTGAACTGGGCAGGAACATTATTATTTATTACACACATTCCCATGTTCAGATACAATTTAAGTCAAGATAGGCACAAAGCTCATCAAAACATACAATTTACATCTATCATGTGAAAGCTACACTGTCCTGACACAAATGTATAACATAATATTATTTGCGATATAACTATTCATCTACCACATCACTGTTTTAAACATACACATATTCAGAGTTCATAGCAATCACATTTCGCTGAAAAAGGCTGATGCATACCGCATGTTATTTACAGAAACATAAATCATATTTTTTTATATAGTTCAAATAAAATTGTTGCCTATCTTTTCAGCTTATCAGTGTGTGTATGTATATATCACTTGGACTACCATATATACCATGCATAAAATATCGTCTGGATTCGTCAACTTCACGCCAGAAAACCTATTGTTCGGTTGTCACTTTATTAGAAAATTGAATTAAACATTTGACTAACTTTAAGGAAAATCAAGCCTTAGGAATGGCCTGATTTTTCAATAGCCAAATAAGTAATATTCGTCGAATAAGATACAACATAACAAACGTCACACATTTGTCAGCAATCGTTTGTGTAAATGACATTTTAATAATAACAATTTTATACTTAAATAGACTGATAAGTTTTTCTGACGTTTGAAAAATCGGCCCGTAATTAGTCAGGTATCAAACGAAAGCCGGGCGCCGCATTACAATGGAATTTCTATTGTGTCTCGTTTAGACATACTTGACGAGTAAGACGTGAAGAGCAATATTATGTGCTTAATGCAAAACACGCCTTGTCTTAAGTAAATACAACTTTTATACCTCTTAAGCCTACTCAATACTTATCTCTCGAATCATTTCAATCAAATTTGTACAAAACTTGTTACATGTTCTTACAATCCGCCTCAATCGTTAAACAAACAATAGCTTATAAGGTCGGATACTTCTTGTCCAAACATAGTACCTATTCCGTCGTAACGCCTTTTGTACACGAAGCAGAAATAGGTCAAATCGAAATCGTAGTGCAGCAACGTACATTAAAATAATGATTTCACTCTCGCGAACTTTGAATCAATTTATCGGACTCACTGAAATCCAAATTTTGGATTAAAAACTTCTTAAAGATTACTCGTTTCGCGGAAACAGTTGCAACAAAACTTTTTGTATGGAATTCATCAATGAAATGTAAGCAAAAGTATTAAAACCAAAAGTTCGATGTTGTATCTGCAATACAGAATAAATATGTTCTTTTTTACATGCTACTCGCAGGCAAATAAATTTCTAAACTATTTTAAAAAATATGAGCTTTGGCGAAATACTAATTATGAGTAAAACTGGCAAAGTGAAATCTTATGCTTAATTTAATTATAAGTAATATCTAAATAGTAGATGTAAATTATTCTTTATTCAATTTAAAAATCATATTTTAGTTGATAATGATATAACAAGAAATAAAGTTGCATATTTGGTTATTTATAATTGCTAATTTCTTCTCCTCAATATTTTAATAGATTTTCTGTGGATTTGGTACTCATTCAGCTCTCAATACTTTTTTCGGCGACGTCCACAATCTTCTTCTTCTTATCGTGTCGATGGTAAAGCGATTTAAATTTGTTGTGCCCAGTAATTGGCGACGCGGATTAAAATCACGTCCACAATAAAAAGCACATTCTTAGTATTGAACTTGGCTGTCATTTTTTATAGTTAAGTTTTTGGTTGGATTAAATATTTTTCCACAGTAGAATGATTTTTAATTATATGAAACCTGAAAATGCTGTAGTAAGAAGTAGATGCCTGTGATTATTTATCATCTCAACTTGTTTAGAACGTTATAAAAATATGTAACTGTTTTAAAACATCGCAGTCCAAACTCCTGTCTAAAAATCCGACATGTACAAAACAAATATTAATACAATTGTGAAAATATTTTTACGCTTTATTTATTTCACAGCGATTGCCTTATTTGTGTTTTCGCTGACAAATACAAACAAAGCCGGGAACAAATAACGAACAACGATATTCAAGCAATTTATCTACGTCCATTCAGAATGGGAGCCAGGTGTTTTACGTTGAAAATTTCATAATAGTTTAATTTCCATGTGTGTTCGACTGAAAAACTTGTTTCAACACGATGTGTTAACATGTTTCAGTGAATTAATAAACCTTTGGGTACCTATTTCACAAACAAGGCTAAATGGATACTTTATTAAATAAGTTGAAACGGGAATATTTCTGTTAGACAGTCCGCAATATTTGATGTACAGAAACAAGTTGCTTTAAACCCATCCTGTCAAACAAAATTGTATACCGAACTTTTTTACCCTTTTGGCAGAAAAATATGGTAAATAGGTAATGAATTAAGGCAACACTATTAATAACTATGTTGTCATTTCTTTCTTGTGTTGTGACGTGCATGGTTTGTTGGCGGTCTTCCAATAAAGTAAAATAAATATCTTTATATAAACAAAACCTGAGAGTTGAAACGTGATTTTGAATGTCGACACTATAATTGGTAAATCAAATCAAATCAAATCAAATTCTTTATCAAATCAAATTCTTTATCCAGTATAAGGGTTATAAATTTAGGGTTAAATTGTTGTAAAGATAAGCTGATAAAAGCCTGTGATATTTTTGAAATTCCCGAAACCAAAAAACTGGTGTCGCACAGTCCACAAAAGAGTTACTTAGTGCACAGAACAAAAATATAAAAACAGAAGGCTTTTAACTTAACTACATTCAAGTGAATCTACGGCATTTGATAACCTACGTAAGCTGAATTGTCGAATTATATACATATTTAACCAGTTTCTTACCCTCGGACTCACTTGAGACTTGAAACTCTCATAGATTATTAATTTTGTAAGTAAAATTCAGTTTTTATTATTATTATTATTATTCATTTATTTTCAGGCTACACATGGCCCATAGTACAAATACCTTATAGACTAGCATACATATGACAATTTAAAATAAAATATATACCTTAAAGACTAACATACATACAATAGCAATATATTTATTTATTAATAGGCACTATTTTGTAGCGTAGTTTGACACTACTTCCTGACTATGCTTTAGTCAAATAGTTTTCCAAATGGTTCATTCATATGTCATTAATGAGTAAAATTTCTCTTTTTTATGACGGACACACAATTGGTATCAGAACGGATGTTGTCATGGACGACGATTATCTTTCTAAAACCTACACTATTGTTGCAATGCTCAAAATTGTCTATGATACTCTTAAACGATGAAATAAGAAACCAAAAATTGCGAACAGGCGGGACTTTTGGTTTCTTATTTTATCTTTTAAGAATACAAATATAACACTGTGAGTGGCAAACATTCTAATCCATTGTCTATGATACTAAAAAGCGGACATACCTAAGCTTATCATGACTTTTCAATATACGTCAACATACCGGCTTCACACCCACTGTGGTACCAGTTTTTACGACTGCGTTGCGGCGTGCTTCTATAAAATATCACGTTCCGGTGCTGTGAGACATACTGCTCCTGGGAGCGCCGTAATAATACCCGGTCACGTGTATTCCTGGGGTGGAAAGAGCGGATTTTTATACCCGCTCAAACAGCCAATGGGTGAAATACTAGCTTTCACTTGCGAGTACGTGCCTACCTTTGTACTATGGCTTTTGTACGGACGAGAAAACCTTATACACTGCAGTATATTACTTTCGTTGTGATAAGGGGTACTTTTCAAATGTGTGCATGCGGGTTTTAACCTGTATAATAATTAAACATGGAGAATTTACAGAATACTTTTAAGTTTCATTTCCATTATAGTTAACTTGACGTTTCTGAAGACTTTTAGTTTTTCAAGGTGCTGTTTTATTTTTATTACTATAAGCCTAAAGTGTCTCACTGCAGGGTTTTACAAAATTAAAAAACGGCTATTAATAAATGATTACAAATAAAAATTAGAAATAATAATAATTGTTTTTTTTTATTATATTAAAATCTTAATCTAGGTTTGACTTCTTATTACAATCTGTCATATAATGGGACAGTATTTATCGGGCGATAAATCGTACGGTTTTGATTCTGGGAGTGCCTTAGACAAAGTAACGTGGAATCGTAATTTGAAGAGTTACAAAAATCTTTCAATCAAATCTTGTGATTTAACGAAGGCTTACATTACAAAAATAAAGATTTATAGTCGTGTCAAACTTCGTTGCGTTTACGTAGGCACACTGTTTGCGTTGTCTGCGGCCCCTATTATTATTATAGGTAAACTTAGCACGGCTAAAAAAGAATCCAAAAAGTTAAATTTAGTACTATACATTAGCCCAAAAAGGTATTACCTGGGAGCAAGTAGGAATAACGTATTTTTTCACACATTGTAGATTATGTGAATTATGACAGGATGTAGATAACAATGTGGTCCAGCCTTCGACCCCTTTTCATGGAGCCTGATAAATAACCTTTTTATCCAAGTCTATTCATAGGATGAAACGTGAAAAATCACTGATAACCTCTTTCCAAAGGATTCGTTGCATAAATGAAAAAATAAATAAATAAGCCTCCATTTCTTTGAAAGTGGGCTAATAGGAAGGTTCAAAAGCACAATTTAAAAATGTTTGCGAATACAACACGTGCACGTGCCAAACCACGTCCTAAAAAAATTCAAAGCAGTCAAAAGAACATTAATCTTTTATCTTTTCTATTACTTAGAAGAAAGTACACCACTTATAACTCAAAAACGGGTGGACTGATTTTCGCGATTTATACTTTGTTGGATGTCCTGGATATCGGTCGAGAATGCTAGTAAAGGCCACAAAGCAAGGAGTAGATAACATTCACTATTCGTCACGTATTTCTCTAAGACATTTCATTTCAAGTCGCAATTAACTAGCCGATTTCATTAACCTGGAAACAAACACATGTACGTTTCTCAAAACTCAAATTGGCAGCTTAAAGACAACCGCAGTACATTAAAAATAGCTTCGGGAAATAAGCTCGCTCCTCGAAAGCTTGCAAGCGGTCACGTTTAAGTGCGGTGCAATTTCGCTCAACTATTCTTTTTTTGCACCTGACACACTACTAATACTTCCTTGCTTCATTTATTGTGGGGTTTAAAAATGCAAAAGAAAAAGTTTAAGTCTAAATAGTATAAAAATTTGAGTAAGGGCGGTACCACCAAGTGAATCAAAAATTTCATACATTTGCAATTGAAAAGAGATCTAGAAAAATAATCCTTATAAAGAAATTACCCTAATCCTGTATGTCGATTCACTAAGCAAATGAAAATGCTGTCATCGAGAACGATAAGATAGTTTGACGATTTTCTTTAACTTCAACATTGAGCAGCGCATTTAGAACCGTCAAGCTATTCTGATATTCAAACTCGACGTCGAACACAGTGGTGATGTTGCTCTTAGTGAATTGCCCCCCTGGTTCTATGAATATCTGACTCAATCACAGTGACATAGATGAGCTGTTGCACTTTAAATTCAAATTGAAGACGAAATCATCGGTCACCTGTTAATATGAAAATTCAGCTGAATTCATGGCAGTTTATGCAAGTATTACGCCGTTTCCCAGTAGCGCAATTCCACTTATTGTCCCCCACTTGCACTGGAGCCTTCCCCTTTAAGTTATTTCCTAGCTGTATTTTGTATTTTATAATATTTATGATTTTCCTCAAACCTGGAATCTCGGAAAAATCTTATACTTGTTTGGTCCGTCTTCTCGAGTTTCTTCGTTAACAGATACGTAATTGAAGTAATCAAATTACTTATATTGCTCGGTTAATTTATTTGACGTAGAATTTTGAGGTGAAATCGAATGCTATTAGTTTATTTTTTGTTTGTATCAATTTTCATAGGTTAGGTACCCAAATAAGTACGTGTCGCAGCTAGCAACACTAAACGGAACGCCAGCGCGCCCTCTAGCGGTGTTTCACGTCAAACAAGGTTTTGGCGCGCTCGGCAGAGTCGTGGCGGTCAGCGACGCTTCATCGGAGCTCACTTTCGGTCGAGTCGTCGTGCTGTGAGGATCTACGTCACGGAACTGTCCTGCGTCACGTTTAGTGTACCTAGTGCCTACCTAAATTAGAATCAATAACTGCTGTTTGTGAAGTCTGTAATAAAGTTTGATTAATCATCACGTCCATCTATTTGCACGATCGCCTATTTTGCTCACATGATGTCTGATGGTTCGGTACTTAGAAATTCCGTGACGATCCTACATCAGAAGCGGGATTCGCCGTAACGCCCCACGTGAAAAGAAAGTGGATACATCAAGGGACAGTGCGAAAATCAAACGCGTGCAACCGAAAGCGACGCGAGTGACGAAAGTACCGGCCAAGTGTGTATCGAACTCGCGTACAATGGAGAATAATCGTGATTGTGTTCCGTTGCATTTTCTGGAATGACATGGACCCTCTTTCAAGGAGCATTTTTGTCAAGTGCGTCAGCAGTGAATAGCTAAAGAAGAAACAAGAAGCTTTAAGTGAAGTGATTCACTAGAAGATACCTAACTCGACCCAGTGTTGCAGCCTGCCTGAAAATCTGACCTAGTCGTCTACTTCTACGGTTGCGGACCAAGTCCAGTTGTCCGGAGCGGAGCGGGAAAGAAGCGAGCCTGCAGCACTTGTCGTGGAGCCAGCCAGGCAGAAGCGCGTCGATGTGTGAGTCGTCAACGCACTGCTGGATCTTTATGTTATATCCGGTGAGCAGTTTTCATTTTATTGTTACTTGGTGATTTTATTGTTCATTGGTTAGTTGAAAGGTCAATTCCAACTAGATTTCACGAAATTTCATTGATTCCAATTTGCAATTTATGTTAACCGGTAAAGTTGATAGCATACGTTTTGAAATTATTTTAAACGTTTTGCTTGTGTTGTTAAGGGCATAAAGAGAACATAATACTCGAGGGAGGTGTTATGTGTCTCGGTGCATAGAATCACGATGTGTTCAGTTGTGTAATGATGAGTGTTAAGATTTGATTTAAAGTCCGAACTTCAGAGATCCTTCGAGGTTGATTTACTAAGGCAGTATGTGTTCAGTGTACCTGGTATGTGATCAATGTACATAGTATGTGATTAGTGTACGCGGCATATGAGGTCAGTCGGGATTAGTCGTTTAGTCGTTGTAGCGATACTGTGAGCCTCAATGCGTTGTAGCGACGCTGTTTAGTGAGTCAAGTCAAGTCGTTGGTGCGGCTGTGAGTGCTTTTTTTAGTGATAGGTACCCTTTCTTTTGTTGTGGCAAAAAACTAGACTGAGACTAATGTCTTTGTGATGAACGTTGATGAATCCGATGTGTAAACTAATGCCACCTTAAGATTTAACAATTGTGCTATTTAGGTCAGGGAAGACAGAGCGAAAACCTGTTTACTGTGCGATGCTGTATGTCTTTTCAGGTAATCCGGTATCGGGAGAAGGAGAAGAGAAAGACCTACGAGAAGCAACTTCGACCAGGTGAAGGCGAGAGATGTCGTGTGGTATAAGGAGGTTAAGATGAAGGCGAGCAGAAGTAGAAGAACCTGTCATCATCAGCTGCCTCACACGAGGACGTGTGAGATGTCAGAGATGACCGTGTCGGAGATAGAACAAACGCCATCTATCGGAATTGTCGGGAACGTCAAGTAGTTAGTTTACTTGGGCATGGTCGATACAAGGGCAACACTGTCTCAGTTGGATTGACAGCCGTGGATCAAATCGTGCAAATGAGATTCAAGGCGTGCGATTCGCGGGCAGTTCTGTCAACGAAGTTTTCATCGACGTCGCAAATCAAGTGGCAAACTCGGACACCAGCAAGCGGGGAAACCAACATCGCCGACTACTACGAGCGTCCATCAAAACCAGAAACTCGGCGGCAGCACTTGTGGCGCACGCGGCTACATCGCCAGCCGCTGCGGCGCCGGCGGGTTCGCACTGCGGGCCTCGACGGAGAAACGAGTCAACGTGTGTGAAATGGCATCCCCGTCTGGATCATTAAATTTGGTGAGCATTGTCCTTTTTGATTCTAGTGTCCAATGTTCGTTTTAAAGAAAGCGTATATAGTCAATTTTAAGGCAAACATTTTAATTAGGTAATTTCTTTAGTTGCTATTAGTAGTAAAAATGTGAATAGTAGGTCTGTGTCAGGTAGAAATAATTAATTTCGCGATCGAGAATATTATGTTCCACGTGTACCCGATGCTTTGTTACGTAATTCGCGTAGTGTTTTCAATGGTCGTGATATTTTAAAGAACGGGTTTGCTGTCGTTATGTTTGCGTAACTGCGGATGAATTCACGAGTACCTTCCTACGTTTAAGATAAATTTAGTAAACGCGTGTGAATTGACGGATTAGTGTGCGACTGCGAATAATTTTGGTAATATCGATTGCGGATTGGTTAAATGTGTTCGTGAATATTTAAAACAATACTATGGCTTTTTAATAACGGTTTTACCTATCCCTAGTGTAAATACTGGCGAGTTGCAGTAATCTGCAACGCAACAATCTAATGATTAGTGGACCTTAGCCGTACGACGATTCAAAGACGTCCTTTTCGAAGTTATGTGACTTTAAAAATTGTTGTTAAAATATCTGCCTCCATCTTTTTACTACAGGCTCGTGTTAGGGAAATGCCAGAAGGCCAAGTACCGATTGAGATTGTGTTGGTGGTAATGAGATAAATGATGATGCTGAATCTAGTTGATGCACAGGTTCACGATTCGATGGATCGGAGACTGTACCAGAATGTCGTAGCCGTAGCCTAGTAGAAATCGGTGTCTGCTCTATATGAGTAGTCCGTGGGTAGGCGGTGGGCGGCAGTTCTGGGTGGTGCAGTCGGATCTTGCCTTGTAGCGAAGATCATAGATCGGAGACTGTACCAGAATGTCGTAGCCGTAGCCTAGTAGAAATCGGTGTCTGCTCTATATGAGTAGTCCGTGGGTAGGCGGTGGGCGGCAGTTCTGGGTGGTGCAGTCGGATCTTGCCTTGTAGCGAAGATCATAGAATCAAAGGTAGACTGTGGCTTCCCGTGGGGAAGAATGGTTACTGATGATTGTGTTTGAGCTATTGAATGTGCAACCTGGTGCTTAAAAATGGATGGTTTTAATGTGTATTTTAATCTTGATGAATCTCAATGGTGCTTGGACTTGGTGGTTTAGCTTTTGTAAAAACTTCTAAGGCTATCCGATTTGACATTTTGTTACATTTGAGAAGTTAATATGACAATACCGAATGTTTTATTCCTGGGAGGAAATATTTGGGGTCAAAAGCAGGATTGGCCGAACGGAAACTGTGCTGGTTTTTCTTCTTGTTACAGATTAACACACGAGGACGTGTGTCTCTCAGGATGGCCGTGTCGCAGCTAGCAACACTAAACGGAACGCCAGCGCGCCCTCTAGCGGTGTTTCACGTCAAACAAGGTTTTGGCGCGCTCGGCAGAGTCGTGGCGGTCAGCGACGCTTCATCGGAGCTCACTTTCGGTCGAGTCGTCGTGCTGTGAGGATCTACGTCACGGAACTGTCCTGCGTCACGTTTAGTGTACCTAGTGCCTACCTAAATTAGAATCAATAACTGCTGTTTGTGAAGTCTGTAATAAAGTTTGATTAATCATCACGTCCATCTATTTGCACGATCGCCTATTTTGCTCACATGATGTCTGATGGTTCGGTACTTAGAAATTCCGTGACGATCCTACATACGTATTATTAGATATCCAAATATTTACATTATTAAATTTAACCTCTGTAACAAACGAACCGCACATTTACTTAACTTTATGCGTTTATTTTCAAATATGCTTATTTCTAGTGTAGTTAACCTTACTGCTTGTTATTTTATTTATACTTGAAGCAAAGCCACATTGGCATTGCGTTCTGTCGCCGTTGCGGCCTCCGAGCGGAGTTGCACCGTAATTTTCCATACAAGTCTGAATGGCATGCCACACGGTGCGTTGCATTGCATTGCGTCGTCGGAACGCCCGTGCAACGGATATGAGCAACGCAACGGAGACGCTAATTGCTGGCTTCTCTCTTACTTATATCATCTTCCTTAAATCAAGCGCATTTCCGCAGCGCAACTAATATTGCTTCTAATGATTTAATCAAAAACGCACGCCAATTTCGTGCTTCCGACTCCAAGAAATCGCACCTTGGCGAAGACACCACAGAATCATTAAAATGGCTTCGGGAAATAAGCTTCTTCCAAATTAGAGTTTGGTGTCGAGTTCCCGAGATCACAGTCACGTTTTAGAGCGATGCAATTTCGCTTAAATGTTCTACACTCGCTCGGAAGCTTTTGTACTGAGCGAGCTTTTTCTCTACCCAAGGGAGTAAAGTGTCTTACAGCATATGTAGTTTTTTGTCTAGCAACTGTGATAGCACGGTCGCGAACTTTTTTTTTTAACCATATCATCCCACTGCTGGGCAAAGGTATCTCTATGCATGGCCAATCGCGAACTAAGAACCTATAATATTAGTGAGTTGAAATAGGTTTTATTTAGAATACGACGAATAGGAGACAAATACATTGAAACGATTTATTCATTGTACTGTAGTGATATTTTTTAACATGTGGCGATGCACATGACAACTGAATTCAGCTCCGGAACGGCTAGATGGCGATGATAGCCTAACTCTATACAACATCCGAATCTCCATACAATCCTGAACCGCGATAGGTTAGTTTTATATCTGACTAACTATATATAGAACACCCAGACGGTATTCCATTGGACTATAGTCCCCGACCAATAACACCTCGGTCGGCAGGAAGTGCTTCCCTTTGCTACCTGATTCTCTTTGCGCCAAAAACATATGAATGTATAGGTACACGCAATTAAACAATTTAAAGACATCATGTGCCAAAAAGCTGATCATAATATTATGTATCAGCATCTATTATTAGCAAACTCATGTGAAAGCTCAAACTTCGCTCTTGGTGAGACCAAATAATAGGAGCTCATAAATAACTTTACTTAAGATTTAAAAAGAATGTAACAAGGCCTTATCTATTAGAGCTCAATTTCCGAACAGAAATAATACTTAAACATGGAGTTATCATATCTTCGATGTGGTTTTAATTAGTAATTGTAGCTGCAACTAAATTAGAACCAAGCTCTAATGTAATGTTTTGGTTCAACAGGCACATAATTCTGATGATGATTGCCTGTGTTCGTTTAAATTCTGCACAGACCTGATTAATAATTTGTGTGTGTCGTATCGATATCGAATTTACTAATGAAGGTACACAAACATCGAATCATTTGAGTAACAAACGCATGATACTATTGCAAATCGATATATCGAATTGTTATTCGCAATTTTCAAAAGCAATGCAGTCACAGTCACCGGGTCACAGTGAAATTAACTTATAACTATAAATAATTTGAAGGTATTATAACATTTTAAACACAATTTCGACAAAAAACATTTAAAAATAACTAATAGTAATCTTTCGGAAGAAATACATTTTAAACTATGACAATATACGGAGTCATTGAAATTCATGAGTTTTTTCATTCAACCCCCGGCGCCATGGACCGCCGTATGAATCATGATAAGTTGAGCCATTTTTAGAGCCAGCACACACTTACCTTTCACTGACTTGAAGTTTTGATATGACAATCAAGGAAAAAAGCATTTCTCGTTTTACGTAACAACGAGCTTACACTACGCAATCTATGCATTATAAATTACATAATTTGAAAATCTGTCGCTAACCGGAGCAAAAGACACCGGATTTGAATTCCCAGCTCCGACAAAAGTATTATGTTTTCAAGTAGGTATTGTAACAGTTAGTTATTAAAATTTGCTGTTACCTACTCACAATTATTCTGCCCTGTTTTTCTTTCTAAATACAGTACATTGGTATACCAAAAAAATGGCATTCTAAAACCCGATTTTTAGGGTTCCGTAGCCGAATGGTAAAAAACGGAACCCTTATAGTTTCGTCAAGTCTGTCTGTCTGTCTGTCCGTCCATATGTCACAGCCACTTTATTCTGAAACTATAAGCATCACATAGCTGATACTTGGTAGGTAGGTGTATTTTGTTCACCGCTTTCCGATTCAGATACAAAAAGTAAGAAAAAATAATATTTAAGGGGGGGCTCCCATACATGAAACTAAAACCTAAAATTTTTTTTTTACTCAAACCTATGCGTGTGGGGTGTCTCTGTCTATGGATAGGTATTTTAAAATGATGTTAAGGTTTCTAAAACCATTTTTTCTAAAAGTGTAAGGTTTGAGATATAGACGCTTCCAAAGTGGTAAAATGGGCGTCCATCTAACTTTTGAACTAAGAAAGTGAAAATTTTGAAAAAAATATATGATGTAGATCTCAACAAAAACTTGCAACGAAAATTGTTTTGAAGGAGATCGAACCAGTAGTTTTTGAGATATTGCACATTTTTATCAACCGCAAATATAACTTTGTCTTTCATACAAACACTATGAAAAACAAAGTTATTTTTGCTGTCGCAATATATTGTGATGTTTTCGTTAAGTGAAAGTAAGTGGACCCTGAATTCAGTTAAGGGTGGCACGGAACCCTCAGTGCGCGGGTCCGACACGCACTTAACCGGTTTTTTACGTGTTACCTTTTAGTTCAATAAAGTGAAAAAGGAGATATAGCTTATTTCTTCTACAGTTTTTAATTTTTCATGTTTATTTTTGGCCGCACTAGTGTGCGCAGGCTTTTACAAAGCGCCATACAAACATAAATCTTTGCGGCTTACCTACTTACTCAAATGTTGAGTTATTTATTTAAGATTGTAAAATGCCGGTTCATGCACTATTCCGCTATGATTTAGTACCAGTTTTTTTCGTACTGGCTCGTTATTTTCAAAATAAGGATTGGTCTTTATTAAAACTGCAGTATTGTTTTTTTTTTTAATTTTGAAATTATGTGTAAAAATAATACATTGCATTGATGGATATTGTTAATACCATAGTTTTGTTATTAATACGCTGTACACCTAATACATATTTATAAGGTGTATCCCACTACTAATCATCTATCAAAAGGCAATTCTGTGATTTTGCATAAACAACCAGAAGGTATATTTTCCAAGAAAATAAGAAATTTAGCAAATCATTAACAGAGTTCAAAATGTTAAAATTTTCCGAGCGGGCTTTAACTTGAAATCTGACCTCACAGGGGGCAAAAACCGCTCTGAAAGTTCACAGCCTCTTGTTCAACCAACTGAGTTTTTAAAGTTCATTCTTACGCGTACCTTTTCTGGGATAATCGTTAAAAAAGTGCCTTTCCATTGTCTAACTTTTATTTAAAACTTGTTTCAAACCAAAGCTGTACTTTTCATAATTGTTAACGCCCGACTTGTTTTAAATTACAGTAACAGCCGTTTCCCACGGCAACATTCCGTATTTTGCCGGTACTTTTCTGCAGGATCCCGTGTAGAAAATGTGCGGTTACATGCTTATATTTATACGGACATCCCGTTTTTACTGATCCAGTCTAATCACGAAACTTAACCAGTTCTTCTTCTAAAATTACAGACACAAACACAACAACTGCAACGCAGTACAAGTAATGAATATACAGTGCGCTGTTTTATGTAATTTTCTGTGGCATTCAGTAATGCAGAACTGGACTGTCGTGGGAAAGGGGCCTAACGGCTGAACTTTCTGTAAAACAGGCAGTTTCTAGGTGTTTGAAAACATCTACTCAAAATCTTTGCAACAAGGTAGTTAGACCATTTTCATATATTGATCATGCTATAATATTCATCACATTATGTGCTTACCGTGTCTTTCTTACCTAACTACCTGTACGGAAACCGTTTTTCCCGCCTAACCACCTTAAGAGTCAAAATCTTTAGCATCTCTCGCTATCTTTTGTTTGTAGTGACGCATGTTTTTGTGTAGTGTGCGCAGGCAATTTTCGTTGATAAGTGGTTAGGCACGAGAGACCTTGACCGTACGAATTGTTGAGCGGTACATATTTTACCGTAGGTAATTTATTATGTAAGCTAACCCGCTTAACTCCTTAAGAAATTTAAACAGAGTTTTCTTACGAACAAAACCAATTTAAAATTTAAACATACGAAAAGGGTTTTTTTTCTTATTTATGAATAGCAAACTAATCTTGCCATTGTATGCCTACTTATCCATTCAATTAAGAATTAATTTAGATTTCAATTTGAATAGCGTGATGAATTTAAATGAGCTCCATTAACATTGAATGTATATTCATATCGTGTTAATATTTACATAGGATTATCGACTCGGTAAATGTGACAGATTAATAGTATTATTTAAATAAACAATGTTACACAAAAACATTCAAATTTAAAAGATTATTACGTATTTTAAATAAAGGGAGACTTTACGAAAAGAAAACTAATTGGGCCGTTCAAACAATGTATAGTCCATTATTCTAGTTTCATACCAAAGTCATTACTTTTTAATGACCGCATATTGACCGCGTTTTTCTTGAAAACATTAGGAAATTCGTCTTCATAAGTTTACTTTAATAAATTATACATTTATGAACTAAAACTGCAAAATAAAATACAACTCCGTCAGCTCGCGTTCCTACAAAACATTTTTAAATGAAGACTTGCACTCCCAAGTTATCTCCGCCACAGATAATATAATTCTCCGCTTAAGAATTCCGAAGGAGTGAAAATATAACTAGTGAGAAAATATAACTTTTCCGACCTAAACACCTTTGCAAGGAATTTCAAGTTTTAATTCGCTTCTTCAATTCATTATTAAGTTAAAACTTGCTTGAGTTCAACCGAAGACTTTTATAATGAAGTACACAAGTCTTCTGTGATGTCGATAAGTATTTACGTTGTAACTTCTTTGTAGGTTTGTATTTTCAGTCTCATTGATTACAATATAAAATTGAAATTGCAAAAGCGTACATTGAAATATTCCGTTTTCATGGCAAATGGCTGATACGGACCGATTTATGAATTTCCAGACAAACTGGGTTTATTAGTTGGTTTGACAATATACCTATTGGTCATAGAATAGTTTTATCCAGACGTTATCACAGGGGATAAAAACTTACTGACGATTTCACCAAAACAGCATTTACTTTTGCTAACACACATATAAGCTCTTGACAAGTTATGTTAACCACATACTGCATGTTAGGGTTAGGCCAACCCTTTCTTAGAGTACTCGTATCACAAGACGAAAAGCGAGTAAGTACACTACACTTTGAGTGTACCAGACTTTCAGAGGTATTATGAAACTCTCAAATTTAAATGATTGCAATGTGATTGCAGTCCGTATGGGGAAGTTACCCCGTTAACCAACGCTTTTGCATGCGGCAGTAACGCGGCTGAACGATACCGAAAAGGATGCTACTATCACAAACAGCCTAAGTGAGAGCGAGGCATAGCATATGCCAATTTCAAATGCCGCAATCAAATGTCACATTCCGTATGCGGCTGCGGCGGTGGACTAACGGAGTAAGAGCCTGCAAGTTAAGTGGCGGGTGTACCGATATGTGTGCCTGAGCATATTATTTGTCAGCGTTACCAACAAATATTAAAAAAATAAGCGTTCTCCTGGTGTTGGCTAGTAGTATCAATGTCAGTATAGACAGAATCAAACTACCTTAGCGTCAGAAATGTTGCAAATATACACTAAAGTACCCATACAGGGTGACCTATCAAGGTGTTTCCAAATTTTAGGCGATGAATGTCACCATCAATACGTGCAACTTTTTATATTGAAAGCTTAAATAAAACTCCAGATGCACGTATTCTTGTATGGCCTCATAGTAAAAAATGTAAGCATCGATAGTCTCATTCACCTGCTAAAATTTGGCAACACCTTGTTCAATCAAATCAGTTTTTTTATTTATTTTTTTTACTTAAGCATCATCCCCTTTTGTTTATCAGATACATTTAAGATATTTAATGTGGGAAGAGCTTTGCTTAACCTAAAACACAGGGTTTACCCTAAATTAGGAAGCAAGTTCACGTTTTAGAACATAAGTAGAATTAAGATCTATTGTTCGATTTATTTGTGTATCTTAATTCTTTTCTTGAATAAATTTATCTTTATCTTATCTTCAATCTCAATTTGTTATTAGTTATGTAATAGCCCTGCCTAAACACTTACTCGTCTTATGTCAAGTCACTCGTTATCTCTGTAAGGGAGCCGCCATTGACCCTTGTCCGGGTGAGAATGTTTTTGACAGCGTAGTCTCAAGGCTCCGTCTGTCAAGTCAAGACTTTATAGTTAAGAACGAAATGATGCGCTTTTGGTTATTTTTTACCTAGAGCGGTTCTACTAAAATTCGTTTTATGAGGCGTTTTCCGGGTCAAAACAAATATGACATGGAAAAATTATGAAAATCCATCCATTCCCGAGTTATAAATATTGATTTACATTTTAATATATATGTGGAAGAGAGGGACTATATGAATCATGAGGAGATTTTTAGTTTACAATATTGCCAATGTTTTCAAAGTCACCCTGTATATTTAAATCTATTGATACTTTTACTGTGATAAATGTGGTCACGTAACTAACCTACTAAATTAAAGGTCTGTGCTAAAGCCCAATATTAGCAGTTTCAAAATCACGTTAATTAACCCAATTTGTAAAATATCACCTACCTACCCTAATTAAACGTTTCCGGGAACGCAAGTCTCCACGAAATTTGATATTGGAAAACAGTTATTAACTATTTTATTGGGGTCTCTACGAGAATGTTAGTCTCATCATTACAAAAATCTGATTTGAAAGGTTGAGTTGATTGATTGTAAACACAATTTCGTTTTCTTATATGCCTAACAAACGAAATGTAAATTCATATTTTGACGACCTCCGTGGTGTAGTGGCTAAGCACGCTGGGTTTCAAGGCGTCGCCGCTCCGAGGTCCCGGGTTCGATTCCCGGTCGGGTCAATGTAGAAATCAAAATTTTCTATATTGTCCCGGGTCTGGGTGTTGTGGTACCACCGTTGTGTCTGATTTCCATAACACAAGTGCATTTACTTACTTTGGGATCAGAACAATGTATGTGATTGGTGTTCAAAAAAATCTCGTAAAATCTCGTAATCTCGTATATGTAGTCATAACAAAGTAAGTACTTATGTCGACAACAAGTGCTTATAGACGAAATTCATTGCCGTATTTACATTACTCTTCTCTACATGACTTTTAGGGTACGAAACCCTAAAAATGGGTGATCAGATATTCATGAAACATGGTTAAGAACACAGGATAAAATTATATATGTATATAGTTTAGGAGCTACGATATCACAGACACACACGTTAAACTGAAAACACCCCTTTCTATATGCATGGGGGTTAAAAAAGTGAGAACGCAATAGAAGACCTTAAAAAAATAGTTATAGTTAAAAATAGTTATAGTTTATAGTTGTTCTTTTGTATGGGACGGTACTTAATATATTTTTTTAAATTCGCTTCCCCATAAATTACCTATATATTGCCAATGTCAATTATATATATATATAATTGACATTGGCAGTATTTCTTGTCCCTGCATTTAAACGTATAATTCAAATCTGAAGTCGATTTTGTGGTTAACGCTCAGTGAGCCACACAACTTTACTGAGAAGATAGATAAGCTCATCAGAGTACAGGTAACCGCGGAATAAGATACCTAAAATTACAGTTCTCTCACCCTTTTTCACCTTTAAGTCTTTCGCCGTAAGGATCAATTTCGAGTGAAAAATACCCGAGGTTTGTGGTAGATTGACTTGCCACTATTGTACATACAATTTATAGGTACGTTACCCTTTATAAGCTTAGTTGCAACTTTGCAAGTGAGTTTTGATGCATTTTGTATACTTATATATACTAGCATATTATTATTAACCGTAAGGTCCAGTTGCGTGATTAATAGTTATCTAAACTTGTTGTTAAATGTCGTAATGATCCAGCAGTTGAATACTAATAAAAATACCAGGCGAATAAAAACACTTGAACCAAATGTTGAAATTGCAACTTCAATGACAATTAGTTAAATTTTGTTTTCTTTAAATCAAGCACAATCGTAAATATTCAACATTAATCAGTCAGGTATCAAACGACTGCCGGGAGTCGCATAATAATGGAATTTCTATTGTGTCTCGTTCACACATACTTGACGAGTTAAACCATCAGTTTAGCTTAACTATTGATCACGCAACTGGGCCGTATACGAGGTTTGATCATACCAGCCAGCCAGTGGATGCGCATGGTAAATAATTTTCTTAGACACGTAACAATAAATTGCTGAGCTCCTATGGTCTTCCTTTAGTTAAAATATATTTGGTATTTTGACTTTTAATTACAGTCACATGAAAAATAAGTATTTAGTCAGAAACTTGCTACATTGAACCAACACCATCACCTCTATGCATTATATTTTTCCATGGAAATGGGTACCTTTAGTTAGTCTCTGTGTAGTATCAGTAAAGAAAAAGAATAAAATATCTAAACAAACAGTAAAAGTGCGATTGTTCAGGGAACGTTTCACTCAATCTCGTTTCGCTCGAGTGAGCTCACTCTTTGTCGTTTGCAGTTTGCGCTCGATGCGTTTGCTGCACATAATCAGCAAGCTTTGTGATTGTGAAAGAAACAACTTATATTTTTTATTAAATAAAGTCGGTACATCATAATACAATTTAAAGTTAAATCATAATGATAGACTTTGAACTCAGTAGTAAACCATTCACATTGCACTACTTAAAACGTCGCTTCAACTGTTAAAACCAAACCCGACGCCTTTGGGCGTCTACTCTCTAAGCCCGTAGTTTCGGCCGTATTAACGGCAAAGGTATTTTCTTCGGCTACTTTTTGCAAGGTGTAACAATGGTAATATACAACATGTTATTTTGTTTTCCGGAAAATGAAACCAAGTATTCTACAAAGTATAAGTATTTTTTTCCCGAAAGAATTTATTCTAACAGAAGTGTAATGTAATATATTGCCAACTTTACTATTAATGGACGCGAGTAGGACACACCGAGTGCAAGGTACCTAGTAATTGAATGAAACTAGAAAAAAATGCGAAGAATAGGAAAATCTTTTAACGCGACCTTTATTTATGTAGTCTGATTTACATCTTAATTTTCCGGAAAACAAAAAGAATAAGTTGTATTATGATACAAACAATAAACGTCAATTCGGAACCAAAATCAAATTTAACAGGAGCTAGCCTTAAGTTGCAAGTTCAATTAATTCGGCGAAAATAGTTACAAATAATTGACTGACCTGAATTAACGTTAGTAGTCATGATTGTGGATTTTTTTTTATAAATTAAGACTAATTATTTTGTGTAAACATTATGTTGTCAATCAATGTAGGTATTTAATAAGTAAAGTTAACATGTAACGTCCCACTGCTGGACAACGGCCTTACCTCTTAGTAGTTACCTTGAGGTAGTTTGAGCCATGTACTCCACCCCGCGGGCTTAGTGCGGATGCAGTGGAAAATTTTGCCAATAAGACCTTAATATAAAACGAATATTTTTTACAGATACATAAGCGCTAGGAATCTATCAATTAATAAAGGACTCTGATAATATCACGGGAAACACACAATTATCAAGGGTCTTGATAGGGCTTTAATGTCAAAGACACTGAACAATAGGAAATGCTGAAATAATTTTGATAAATCCGTAACGAGAACAGCACCGTATTTTCATCAAACAGGCTTAATTAAAAAAATAACTTAATAATGGATTTCCGCAAAGCAACGCCTGATTCCAATAACGCGCCGCCCCACTACTTAATAAGTCAATTTCGATGTGTGAGTGCAAATATAAATAATGACACTTCATCTGTGTGGCAGTGTAGACTGCTCCGCGAATTAAGATCGTATATGTCAACATCACAGTCGACTAAGTGTGCTTGTGTGCGTTAATGCGATAGTGGGGCGCGTCATTTCAGCTTAGACATGCTAAACAGATATGCTTTAACCTAATCAACCCTCTCCGTTTAATCTGAAACTCCTGTAAAACAAGTGACGATAAAAAATCCATTTGTTTATACCAGCGCAGCCTTTTGTTACAACTGCGCTACAGAATCAGGACATGCCGACTATTTATTTAGATAAAAACTAGAGCTGCGAATCCGAGTTGAAACACGTTCCGATTCCTGTGTTTCAATGCTTTATTCATTCCATTGAGCTGGGCTGCACTTCGATGTTGAGACCCTTTACACACTGCGACTTTAAGCACCGATGCAAAAGCGATGCAGTCGCGATGCAGCATCGATGCAGTGGCAAAATGTCAAACCTGCGCTACTTTTATTTATATCATCAATGCAGTCACGATCCTAACGAGGGTTGGTATCGATGCAGTCGCGATGCAGAAGCTTTACATTGACAAATTATGTACTGAATATTGGCGACTGCATCGATATTATCGCGCAACTGCATCGCCAAATTAAATCTGTTCATTGGTCGCGCGTTTTCAAACGCGCCTAAGTATCGATGCTAAAAGTCGCAGTGTGTCAGGGATGTATTGCATTTTACGTATAATAAAATCTGAGGTATATAGCTAGGCGTAATTGAATACTTATCATATACATATGTGTAGTAGACATACTTATGTATATTGTTATTGCCCGTGTGCTGTAAATATGGATGTGATATTGTTTTTTTTCTCACACCATCACAAGTATAGCACAGCTTACGATTATAAAAAAAGATTTTGGCGTTTAGGATCATTTTTAAAATGGTGAATTGTAACTTTTGTACTTTACTTTAAAAGTCCATAAATAGTAGGTAGTACACCTAGATTCACAGAATTAGAAGTAACTCAAGCTATAACTTTGTCCAAAATCTGTCCCAACGGCTATTAATTTCCGTTACACCTGAACAAGTCTCGGAAAGCTGCTACAAACACAAAATAGCTCCATTCCTGTCTCAGAACGGGGATAAACCGAATTGTCTCGAGTAGTTGAGATAAACATTGTTATTCTGAACTAAATACGTAATGGAAGTTCGTAGAGCAACTGCAGGTGAAAGGCTAAATTGAAATCATAGGCACAATTAATATATGTGTGCGTAGTGTGGAGTGCAGCATTGATCAGCTTTTTCTGTCAACTTTGTCTTACAAATCTCGTGTATAATTAAGCCATCTAGTGTTTATTTAAGGAACAAAATTTTCTTGAATAAGATACTTCATGCGCTTTTGTAAGTAACATACCCACGCCATCTAGCAGAACCCCTAAGAACTTTTACAAAATGGTTTCTTTAGTACACCATACATGCTTTTTAGTCTAAACGTTTATCGAAAGAACAAGGAACGCAAAGAGTGGCATTTCATTCTCACACGACTGGTCAGCACTTTATGCCAGCAACCTGTAACCATTATAAAAACAAGAAAGAATATCCGATAACATTTATTATATTCTTTATTGCACTTATAAGATGTACAGAAAATAGGTACAAGAAGTCACAATGTGAACAAAGGTGGGCTTATCCCTAAAAGAGACCTCTTCCAGCCAACCCATAGGTGTAGGAAATGTAATGTAATAACATTTAGGTGGTTTATATTAAGATCCTTTTTGTCGACACAGTTATAGTCTCACTACTATCTTCCATCAGTCTTCCAATTGATGATGACTGAAGACCATTACAGATATGGCACTTCAAATTTAGGGTTCCGTACAAACCAGTAGGTATATAAGTCAAAGTTCACCCATCACGAGAATTTTGTCATGGTTTTTTTTTACACACTGAAATTCATAACATTTCAAATCATCATCATCATTCTCTTGCCCTGTTCCCAGTTTATCTAGGGTCTGCGCAGTATGTTTCACGCTTCCGTTTAACATTACAAATATGGAAAGCTAAATTAAAGACAAAGGTTTCTTTATCGTTTCAGTAATCCTTTAATAATATCAAAGTTTTTTATTTACTAGTCGTCTCCCGCGACGTCGCCCGCGTATATTTTGGATGTCCCGTGAAATGGTTCAAGTAAATTAATGGTTTAAAGTAATTACTATCGAGGTCACCCACACCACGCTTAAAATACTCGCTTAATATCAGCCTGAACTATAAAAATGACTTGACTATCATGTGTTAGAAAGTAAGAAAATAGTAAGGCAAAAGTAGTTAGTAGTAATCTCTCATTTAGATGCAATACTTTTTTCGGCGAAGTTCACTATCAAATATACTGAGCATTGAACTTGGCTATCATTTTTCACATTGATGTTTTTGTTGGGATATCATAACTTTTTATAGAAATATTTATTTGCTTATTCATAAATCATTAATACATATTTTGTGCAAGCTTCCATCCACTTAATTATAACGGTTTCAGACCCTACAATTAAAAAACTTTATTTTGTTTTCAGATTTTTTCCTTCGCTTACACATTATTACCTAGCTAGATGCCATATTTCAACTGTTTAGGTTTTTTAATTAGAGCACCGCACCAACACAATTACTTTGATAAACCATATATGGTTTTGCCATGTTTGACTTTTTGTAGTCTAGCTTATAGACCTTTTTTACTATAAAACTAAAATATGTACACCGCCTAAAATATGTATTTTAAAATATTTTTGGGACACCTCCCTACAAGGAATGAATTATGATGAGCACGAGTTCCTACACCGAAAGGGCAACACCAGGGTTTATCTCATGAATCGTGATAGTAAGACAGTTGAAATTTTCAGGAAGGATGTATTCATGTTGCCGTTGAAAAAACAAAAACTTAAAAAACAGTTTTTTTTTCAGGTTGCTCTCATACAACTTATCTACTCTGATAATGATAATAATGAGGGGCTGCCCCATTATTAGGACTTCATATCTTTTGTATGGGACTCCCTGACAACAGATATGATGTTTATGCCATTTTCATAGATAATGGTACGGAACCCTTCGTGACCCCGAAGCGCCATTTGGCGCTAACTACAAGATTAACCCTAGAGTGGGCGCGCTATGAGCATTTTGCCGCCCGCGCTAAAAAACCTTTAATATTATTTTTTAAAATAACTAGCCGTTAGACTTGCGCTTCTTAGTAGCTGCCCCCACTCTCGTTAGCAACGTTTGTCGAGAATCTGGACGCCGTCAGTGCGCGGGGGACCGCTGGAGAAGAAGGTTTCTAACATCAGGTGTCGCCGGGCGGCAAATTGCTCACCGCGCGCCCACTCACGTAAGTAATATTGTATAATGTATTTTTTGCAAACTCGAAATGTTGACTATATTTTATGGTGCATTAATAACTTTTGCTACTAAAAATATGTTTGTTTTAGGATTTCAAAGAATTCATTGATAATAATAAATAAGAATGGATAGAATAGAAGCTCAAACTTTGTCTTGGCTAGAAGAAACATCTGATTTTGAAGATGCTAGTACACACATCGTTGAAAATGAAAATATTTCAGATAGTGATAGATCCACTATTCATAGTGAGCACAACACGGAAACAGAACAGTCAGCAGACAGTGACGCTTCGAACAATTAAGAATCTTATTCAACTGTTGTGTCTTCCGAAATAGCACCTACACCCAGTTCAGATATGAGTAGCCATCAGCCTCGATCTCGTCGTCGTAAACGTAAAATACAACCACGTGGTGATAAATCTACAACATGTATGTCCAGCGATATAAACAGTCAAATTATTTACAAAGCCAATACTCAACATTTGATGCTACGTCGAGAATATTTGAAACAAATTGCCATGGTACTTGTCAAGCAATATATGACCACAAGGTCTTCTATAGGCACTTTAAATATTCCTTTGAGGAACCAAATTGCCCGCTTTGTCCCAGTAGAACAAGCATCTTCTTCAAAAAAGGAGGGCAAATGCAGCATATGTCCCTCAAAGAAAAACAGGCGCACGAAAAAAGGGTGTTCCAGATGCCAAAAGTTACTGTGCAATGAATATTGTACATATCTTTGTGAAGACTGTTTTGATAAAGCGTATCCTGTAGATTTAGAAAATATATAAGTAATTTTGTTATTTTTTTCCATTTTTTTAAGTATTAAAAATTATTATGTAGCATAAGAGAAAAAAAGTCAATAATAATATTAAGTTTTCTAAAGTCTTTTATAAACCAAAGTTTATAGAACAAAGTTGAATAAATATGTTGATTAAATATTACTTACTGTTTATTTATTTAAATCCTCAAAGAAAAAATATTAAATTGCTATATTACTAGTCAAAATGGTCAAAGAAAATGAGGCGGCAAAATGCTCCCCACGCGCCTACTGACGTTACGCAAAAAGACGCGCCCACTCTAGGGTTAATAGAATTATTATGTGTCACAAACACCAAAGTTGTTTTGGATATTCAGTAACAGCAATTTGAGGAACGGTTATAAAAATAAAATTAAGACAGTCTCAAAATTGAAAAAAATATTCAGATTTGACATTTCTGAAAGCAAATATAATTGGATTATACTGAGTAATCTCCATGTTCGTCGCTCAAGTCCATGTCACCAAATAAGAGATAGATAGTCAATGCATTATTACTACACGATTCAGAAAATGTGTACGTACGTACGTAAATAACATGGAAACCTGAGTTCCATACACGAAGAGAGCTAGACCGACCTTAACTTAACCTCCAATGTTTGTATTTTGTCACAGGAGTCTAGATGTAAATAAATAAATAAAATTAATATAGACCTATCACCTAATAATTTTCTCCCTCCCTCAAATTCATATAATATTTTCTCGTCTCCAATATACTAGAGTCACCAGGGCACAGCTTTAGCATTTGAGATTACTGCTAAACCTACAGTTATGGTTTAGCTCTGAGTTTTCCAAATAGAGAAAATGTTCAAAACTACAATAATTTGACATGAGTGTTTTATGCTTTTTGTTTATATTGTTACTTTAGAAACGGATTCATCTCTACGATTGGTACAAAAATATAGTTCACTTGCATTTATTCACAACAATTATATGTGTCGCTACAGCCTATCTCTTTTTATTTTGCTTAACACGTAGAGGTTGGGGGTTCCATCCTCATGGCATTGAGGAGATTTATCCGCATGGTGATGATGTTTTTGATACTCATTTTCTTTTTGAAATTTATTTTCATTGTTATGTAGTTTTTTTAATAGGATTTGCTACTTTAAAAAAAACCTAAAAATTTAATTAGTTTTTTTTTATTTTTTATTTTAAATGTTAAAATGTCCAAAAATTAAAATAAATACTTATTTCGTTTTCTAAAAAAATATTGTGACTATGTAGAAAAATATTCATGATACCCCCGATTTGAACTCGCGACCTTTGATTAGTATAAGACTGGTGCTGATCCAACTGAGCGTGACGCGGCGCGGCGAAATTAGCTATTATTAGTTCTTAGGTGTTTTACGTAATTAAGTACGCAAATAAAATTGCAAAAATTGACATAGGTCCAGCGTTCGCAGTGGCGTCAAGGGAAATGAGGAAATGGTATCTCGTGCTTGTCATTTGAATAAAAAGATAGCGCTATTTCTGCTTGCATGTATAGAACAGAGATGACACGACGATCAACTGTTGCGTCAAAGTCGTTGCGCGAATCACCATCGTCACAAGTGTGAGAATCACTAAATCAGTGTTTTATGAATGAAAATGTTATTAAAATTGAAAAAAAACGATTGGACGCCCTAAACATCTTTGGTGTCTAAAGTAATCTTAAAAAGACAATTGGAAGAATTTGCTGCTTGTAAGAAAGAATACAGACTAATGAAAAAAATGGACCTTTCTGTGCCTGAACATAACACCGATAAAAACTAAAAAAAAATCATTTGATTCATAGCTGAGATCTCACTTATGTGGTCAAAATGAATATTCTTATAATCCCCTGTTCCTCACATCTGTGTAGCTTGAGCAAATCAAGATCAAAAAAGTCGAAATAGGTCAAATAAAGTGTTTTTAGATATTTCGTTATTCTGATCTAAATAACAAACATTTTGAAATCATTTTAATATGTATATGTGTAGAATGGAATTACCTACTAAAATATGTGATTTTCATAAATATAAGTCCAATAATTTGAAAACTACATAGAAAATACGAAAAAAAAGGGGCCCACTTCTGAGGCAATTATTATCGAGCAAAGTAATTACAATCGTGTTTCCAACCACAATCCAGCTTTCTAGTAATCTTCTTCTATTAACATATATAGATTCAAGATTTAAATAATTAGTGTTTCCATGTTTAAACTCAATTGAAACATCGTAAAAATGGAATATCTGGGCCTTAAACTTATGAACCTACACGGCAGCACATCTTATAATATTACTGAAAATGGTGTCCTTTATTGTCACCTAGAAAAAGAAGTATCTCTTTTAGTCTCTCTTTCCCACTTGCTGTCTTAAACCTGATAATTTTTAATTGCATTTTATTTGTGATAGAATATCTCAAGTTTTTGGGGTTTGACAGAAGGTAGGAACAAGACATATTAATAGACAGATTCCTAGTAGCAGAATTTTAAATTGACCCTTCTGTCTTTTTTTACAGTGACTATCCTGACACGTACGTACCTTGACCTAGTTGGTCTCTTCAAACTAATTCGTTGTTGCGAAAATGTAAGTTCCTTATCCTATAAGTTATACAACATTATGCTGACTCCGTTTTAAGTTGCACAACCAACGTAAGACTTTTGGACGTTGACTGAACGAAAATGCACTGACTAAACTTTGGAAGCTATATTTTTGTTGTGGTATGCATAAGTAATTTACATTTTAAACACAAGTAAGTTTGAAGACATATTCGTAACTTTCATAAATTAACTGCTTTAAGAACTGCATTTTATATTTAAAGTATTTTTTGTATGAATTTTGAAAGGACACGGTCGTAAATTGCCCCAGAGTCGTTTTATGTTTGATTAAAGAAAAGCATTAAGAGACTTGACTATATCATTTTGCAAAAAATATATTGAATTTTTAATACAATATTGTTAATTTACTTTGCTTTTATCTAGCGGCATATAAATCTACAAAAAAAATAGGACAACGATTGAATACAATTTCCTGTCCCCAACAATTGTTGTGTTTGGCAGAAAATAGCGGTTTCGAGCACTATAAGCAAACTGACGACCGCTTAACGAAATGGCATATTGTGTCATACTGTGTCATAGAACTGGCAGTTAGTTAAATAAATAAGCGCTCGCAATCGCTATTTTAAGAAGGAAAATGACGTTTGCCTCCCATAGGTACTAACCTTTAAACCTACCAACCTCTTCCTAAAACTTGAAAAAAAAACTGTGACAAGGAACTTCTTTTCGTTGGCTATTGTTTGCGTCATCGTAATTTTCACGCGTTACGCACCCTAGCGGGGCAGTTTTCTATGTTTTAGTTTTGGTGGCCTAGATTGCGGGTTTTCGACACAGATGGCGCTATGATCTAGAAAGACCTGTGCAAGAGATTGACCCCACATATTTTATTTCGTTTTATGTGAAAACCCCGCTATTTACGGCTTATATTACTTTATATTATTTTAAAAGGCGAAGAAACGAACCCATAAAATTAGTTTTGGTCGTGACGCATGGATTTTTACTTTTGGGGCAAGCAATGTATGGCGCGTCGACCGTTTCCTTTGGTATAATAATAATATTATAATAAGTAATCCGTGCTGATTGCATTAAATTACTTGAAATTTTAAAGTAATCTAACGCGACATTTCAAAAGTTTACAGTTTTTATAACGTTTGACACCTTTTGACGTTTGCGTCAGTTACATAAACTTTGTCACACATTATGAGTAGGTAGTTAAATTTTCGTTACCAAAAATCACGTTAGGTATTCGCCATCAGCCGCCCACCCTGTACCCAACAATTTTCAATTCCGCGAACTAACTTGTCAACCTGAGCTGGGTTACGTCGGATTTGCGAGTGTAAATATGGGACAGTTTACCAAAGTTTGCTTACAAGTTCCGAGTAATTTGTCGGTGTTTACCAATTTAAATAACAGGTGGGGATTGTAAACGTAAATGCAGACAGAAATCTTGTAGCGGATATTTGTGCATCTGCGTTCTCAGTATGTAAAACATTAAGAACAAATCAGCGTTTCTCTGCTGCAGCTGCAGTCCAGTTCTGAGGGCTCACAGCTCACTGCATTACTGAACCCCGCAAAAAACTTTGATGTGTTCACATGGCATTATTTTGCAGGTACGATAGTCAACTGCAGTCTATTATCTCGCTCGCTGTAGGTATATTCCTATTCCACAGTTCACATGGAACGCTGTGAAGCGTTCCATGTGAACTGTGTTTTTGCCTACTGTCATTAAGAAGTGGAACTGGCCAAATTAAATGACAAAACTAGATCTGTAAAACACGGGTATCGGTTTTATGCAGGTCACTACAAACGGGATGCCCGTGTGAGTATTAGCATCAAAACGAGTATGCTACTAAACGGCCTCCTGCATAAAACATTACAGTTTTTATATGTTGGAATCAATAAAATTAAAACAATTTAATTGCTATTTTGGAACCAGGCCTTATTATTTCAAAAAAGCTTGAGTGCGCTGCGCTACACACATATTACTATAATTTTCGCACCATTCCCAACGTTCAGAAAACCGTCAAGAAAGTGATTAATACAAAACCAAATAACAAATATTTTTATTCAATAATAAATTTATTAAATAAATAAGCGTAAGTTAACTTATTGTATTTTAATAGGTTCGTTGTACCAAACTGCACCGCGTAGCTAGAGTCATTAACATAAAAAAAAACCACCGCAATGACAGCCTCTTAAATTTCATACAATAGTGTTTGAAATAAACTATTACTCTCTTGCTACTTTTACTGGTAAAGTCCATTTTTTATTGTATTTAATAAACACTTCTATATTTCCATGTTCTGAAAAACAGCAAAACTTATAAGCAATGGAAACACGATGCTATCTTTGTGTCCATTTTTATCCATTTGCATTTTTGTTCGCAATTTAACTTGAAGCTCCTCGCTGAAAGCACGACTTCGAAATCTTTTCGTTTAAATTACGTTCAAAAAGCTGGTGAAGATATAAATAATATGTTATGCGACATAACCTCAAACTTTAGTAACCGTTAGTTATTTAGTTTTTTTTCACTTGTAAACACCTCTCAGATTTCTAAGGCAAAGAAAAAGTTATCGTAGTTTTCACTTGAACTAAATAAACTCACATAAAAATTACCTAACTTTTCCAATAATTACCAATTTGTTCGGCTAACATGCTGTGTTTAGTTATTGTTAACTTTATTATGTGTATCGCATTTGGCACTTACCTACTATGTTTTTTTGCATGAACAAAAATATCTCAGCATGTTCGTATAATGCTGTAACAGAAATACCTGAAATAAAACCATCCTTTCCATTTTGTTAATTTGAAAAGCCGCCGTCCAATACGTACTTTTTCCGCAAAACCGATAACAGATAAAAGATCCACGTAGATTTAAAAAGAGCGTGAAAATCGCTGAGTGTCCAACACACGGTGGGCTTTGAAACTGTAATTGTGCAGTGGTCCTAATACAGGCGAGTGGTCACAAAGGAAAATCCGATAAACGTCACATCCCCTAGTGCGGAGTTTTGTGCCCGCATGGCACGGCAATCGAGTAATGTCCGTCACGATATTAGCGTTGACGTCTGATCGCGTTACCGGTGACTGAATCTAATCACTCCTTAAAGGAAATTCCAGTTTGGTCTTGGTGCCTTGTGATTTTGTCGGGACTTGGCAAAATTTTTGTATTTAACTTCTTAGTTTATCGTTCGGCTAGTTGCCATTTTAAGCACGTGACGAATAAATATTCGTTTACCAAATATTTAAAAAATAACTTTAGGCGCAGTCTATCACAAACCTTGACTGTAGTCATAAGACAATTTATTAGTATTAACGCAACGCGCACTTGCGATTAGATAAACACAAGAGTTTAAATAATATTAGTATATTTAGTAATCAGCCTATCTTCCCTAAGTGTATTTATGAACTCCCATCTTATTTACTGATTAACTGCTTTCTAATTCTGCTATTTTTCGAATTTATATTGCCGGTTACTTTATCTAATTACTTGACTAAATTTATATTTTAACTGTATGGTTTATGTACAATCACCTAAACAGTGGAGTTTTGTATAAATTATAAAGGCCATCGTTTTGGAATTCGATAGGTCCATTTATCTTAAAGAATAAACGGAACCTAATTATAATATATTTGCAGTCTTTTCTCATCCCTATCCGAATTCCCGGTATACATTGATAAAGACTTGCTCAGAGAAAACTAACAGAGGATTTTCAAATCCTGCCTCATTTGGCATACTGAAGTCCAGCAAAATTGCCACTGCAGTTTATTTCACTGTTATTTCTTTCTCAAACAGAATACTCCCACTTACTTTGTAAAAGCGGAGTGGATTGAAACTTGGAGCTGAATAAATTGTTTTACATTGTGGTAATACTTTCTTAAATGTCAGGTTTACATTAACAATTTTAAATCAGCACTTTCCATACCCTCACTCAAGTAAAAGAATCATGAAATCGAGTATTCCCAGAGGCAAACCACTCACGGAAAGATTCGTCGCAAATCAATGCCCGGGTGACAAGGAAAGCAAAAAGTTTGTATGGGGAATTAGACGTATGCGTGAAGGATATCTGTTACCTCCTACCCACATTATGTTTTGTTTGACTTTCGTAAGTTTTTTGCATTTTTTTCCGTTATTGTTTTGCCAAATTTTTACAGAACCCCTTCGTATACGTTATGAAAACTATAATGTTGACTTTCCAAGCTATTTCTGGCTCGTGAACTATGAATAATAAGACTCCATTTTAGGGAGCTCTCTCAATGGACCGTCGCCTTTAGCAATGAAAACTCCACATATACTCGTAATATAATAGAAATATGCACACCTCGACTTGTCTTTCTTGACGACGTAATTCTAGTCCGTAGTAACCTTGCCTTAATTACTTTCAGCTGAAATAACATTCACTACCAACGATATCCAGTCTTGCTCAGAGAAGCTTTAAAATGGTCTTTATTAATTAAACATACTTTAGGTTTTGATAACCCTCTTAAACTTAATATAAAATTCATAGTTACATCATAATTTGAAGTTAATCCAACTTATGCTACGAATTTTGAAAGCGAAAAGAGAAGAAACTGATTGGATTAACAAGTAGAATACCTATTTAAATTAAGATAAGTACTTCGACTTAAAAGACTTAGACCTTAATCCTTTAATTATTCAGTATGATTAATATTTAAATTTTCATTTACGTTTTGTACCTAAAGACCAAATTTTAGTGCTGCTAAATCTTTGTAAGGGTAAAACATTGAGTTAGATATCGTAATTAAACTGTTTAAATTAGTTATGAGTGTTTGTAATAAACGAGAACTACGATTTATATGTTACTCTTTTTCGATACATCTGGGTTGTAAAGCGAAAAATGTATCCTGAAATGTATAGGTTTATGGATAAACGACATTCTTTTTATGAGAGATTTCCTAAAACACTGATCGAATTAGCTACAAATCTACATAAGAGTTCCGTCAATAACAACTTAAGTAACTACTTAACTTGTTTTAAGAAATACATTTTAAGGAGCTTTTAACAAAAAGCTAACGCATACTGAGTAGGAAGTTATTACGGAAAAAAAAAATAAGAAGATTAGAAATTAGGGATAATCCGTCAAGTTGCAGACGAGTCGAAAAAGCCTCTTGTTTATTACGTACCTAGTTTGTTGAGTTTCTATTTAGGCTATTTTGTATTTGGAATAAATACAATTATAACATTTATACGAGTAGGTACGTATTTCACAGCTGACAGAATCTAAGCGGTATGTAAGAAGGGCTTACTGGTGTCATTTAGAGCGCTTTCACATTTAGGAGTCTTTAGCAGCGCGGCAGCTGCGCGACTTACGCGCGACAGTCGCGCTGCCAATAATTTCATACTATACACGGCACGTTCCCACCATACCCATTACCCACCCATTACCCGATGGTATTACCCATTGCAGTGGTAATACTATCCCCGTGTTAGCACTGCCAATGGGTAATGGGTGTAGTGGGAACGACCCAGTCGCGCCACAGACGCGCTCCTAATGTGAAGGCAGCCGCTGCTGCCGCGCTGCTGTCGCTCTAATATGAAGGCACGATAATGTATGAAATTGACAGCAGCGCCACAGTCGCGCTGCTGCCGCGCTGATAAAGTCACCAAAGTGTGAAAGCGCTCGAAAGGATAATAATATAAACTAATATGCAATTTCAATGACGACGTAGTGAAAATAATGTTCCTTGAAAACTTTTTGTCTTTTACGGGAATTGGTGCCAGTTTTCTACGCTTTTAAAAAGTAGAATTAATTTAGAATGTTTCTTAACACTCACAGTGTTATTTCATCTTTAAGTAGAATTAATTGTTTTAAAAAAGCGCTATCAATTAGAATGATAAACATATTATGCTTTAAGTAAGTACTCACAATATTATATAAAAAATCAGCTGGCTTGGAGTCCCCGAGTATACAACGTTTTTCAAACGAGTGCGTCCTAATTTTAAAATAAAATGGTAACATTAACTTCGCAATGAAATATCCATACGGTCATATTAAAATCTCCTTAGTAATTTATAAGATCGTGCCTTACAGCGGGGACAGACCAATTAGAATAATATCACAAAAGCGGGAGAGTGTGGAAGCCTTTGATCTGGTAACGCATTAAACCAGTATTCAGACATTCGAATATCAACTTTATGGAAATGAGTTAAGGTTCATAAAGGAAGCTACATTTTCATGAATTGTGGGTACACGTTAATGCGATGTTCAGAGAGATTCATTGAAACCTTGTTACTGGCGTGTGCACGGTAATTATATCGAGTTTCACTTAATTTACATTAGTACTACTAGTTTGAGCATACGTCATCTCGACTCGTGCTAGGTGGTGGGAATGTGTGTGTACAAGTATGTGGTGACATTAATTTCGTATGGTGTGCTCCGCATATAAATGAGAGTGAAATTTAAAAATATTTATCAATCAATTTTGCAGAGAAGATAAATTCGTTAAATTATTTAGTTAACGAATTTATCTACTCTTCAAAATACGACCGGAGATCTACTCTTCAAAATAGACCGACCAAGATAATATGACCGGAGTTTTTTTATTCCACCTGTGTGTGCGTGCTAGACTGTTGCTGTAGGTATAAGTTAAGATAGAACTAATCAGGCAAGATGCTCTTACGTAATCACCAGAATTGCATTCTCACCTAATAAGTTCTTAACGCACCTAGACCTTAATTTCTAGAGGATATCTAGAAGTATATAATATATTATAAGATATTACTACGATTAATATTAAGATATATTAATAATATAGATACTTCTAGCTAAAGCTAACCGCAAAAGCCAGGGAGGTGAATATCCGTTTTAACATTTCATAAAAATGCATGAAGTAAGAAATCTAATGTGTTAGAAACTTTAAATGTGACATCGACGCGTCTAGATAATCATGTTGCCGATAGTCAAATGTTTGTCAGACAGAATCAGACGAGACTATACTAGGTACAGTCAGCTACCAGCGCCTTGAAGTATATTTTTGTTGAAAAGAGCCATTAGTATAGCTGAATAAGATGTATTGTTAGTGTTAGCAAATCCAAATGAGAATTCCTACCACTCGTACAAAGTACGAAAATTATTATGTAAAAACTACGAATTATATTCGTTTTGAGTTTGGTTGAAATATTCTTTTAAAAGGATGAAAAATGATTGTTATACGTGGGTATTTTTTTTTCCTTCCAAGTAAGGAGTACCTACTCACCCAGTTAAATAATCTCGTCTTCATCAAGCGCTAATGGCGGGTTTTTTTTTACGTTTTTTTATCAAAGTGAATAGGGTAGTTATGTGCTTAAGCAAATAGGAATCAAACAAACTGTACCATAAACTAATAATAAATGAAACACATGCTGTTAGAACCATAAAATTAATATTCCAAGGGATAAAAATTTTATGGTAAGGACACATTAACATAAACAAATACATTAAAACAACAAATCTTTGTCGTTGTTAGACATTTTCACAGGTTAGATCGTGGCCAAATGAATAATTGAAAATTACACAATGATTGTATTTTCTTTGTAATTTTTATTTTTTTAAATACCTCCTTCTCAGTCAACAAAAACATTCTTCTGTATTCATATATATAATTATGCGTTAAGGAAAATATCTTCTAAAATTGCTTGGTTTTCAGCAAAAACAAACCACTCCAATCAACAACGTAATTCTCTTTAAGCACCTTCATCTATAAATATTTTTGATTTCTTGTGCTAAGGATATTTAATCTGTGGAGGTATTTGCTGGAGGGATTTTCCAGCGGTGGGATGAACTTAATTTAAAAAGAAATGTTTTTTTTATCACTAAAGTTAGTTAATCATCGTTACGTGAGACTATTGCGTTATGTTGTGTTGTTTTTATTCCAACAGCTTTTCAATCAATATAAATATAAATCAATATAATTATCGACCAATTGTTAAATCTCAACTAATTGTTAAATTTCGTTACCAGTAGTTGAATATTTACATAATTACGATGATATTTACGATTTTAAAAAAAGTTAACGAAATGTTATAAAAATAGCCATCCTGATATTTGGCTAAGGTATTTTTTTAAACACGCACTATCGTAAATATTCATCCGCAGGTTACGGCATTTAACCATTAGTTCAGTTAACTTTTGACCACGCAACTGGACCTAAGGCAGGGTTAATCTGAGCAAGGCAGACCATGGAAACCTCTCTATAAAATAAACTTTAGATAGACATAATATAATACGTTTATATTCTACCAAGCGGTCCCGGCGAACTTCGATAGAAGTCTTCTAACATTTGGTGCGTTGACAAACATTTAATTTTCTTAGGGCCCTGGATTACGAGAGCAACTGCAATAGTATGTCATTTTTAATAACGTTATTAGCGACTCGTTGACAGCTGCTATAGAACGAGCAGCAGTCCAACGGGGCGGAGAATCCAATAAACGGGTGCATGTGACAGCCGGGAAATACTGGACACTTGTGCCGCGCGAACCAGAACTGCGCACTTAGGGCGTAGCACACGCAGAACAGCCAACACAGCAACAGAGTACACAGCAGTAGAGAAGATTTCTGTTCTCTGGAAGATCTAATGTGAAAAACAACATATGGAAATACGCGGGGCGCGGCGGTGATGAAGATGTAAGGCAAGGTAGTTGTTGGGTGGTTGTAACTGAACTCTCTTTATTGTACATATTCCAGAGGTTAATAAACATGCTTTTCCTACTTAATTATACGTCACATGACATTTCCTTAACCTATTACCTTTCACTTATCTAGGAATATTTTACAAGATAATAAATAATATTATTTATTAAAGATCAGGTGACGTATGAGTGATGATGTGTATCACACACCACAATCCGCAATGCACCTAGCCAATTACTGGGCTCAACAAATTTAAGTCGCTTTACCGAGAAGAACAATGTACATCTGTAGGCCAGGTAGTTGAGTAACAAGCTAACTTTGTGACGTCATGCTTTTGTTTCAAAAGCTCCGCATGTTTTTACAACTGTAGACGGAATAATAAACTACTTTATACTCTTTGCGAAATTGTTTCCAAATAAAATAAAAACTAAGAAATTATGTTGTCAATCAGTTGGCAAAACAACTGGCGAAACAGTTTTATGCACATATAGGATTTTAACTTTCGCGTTGCATTGTAATAACTTCTACTTGCTAGTGAGTAATAGCAACTCATAAGTTTTTATTTATTTATTTATTTATTTTATTGAAAAGGCACACCAACAGTTTACATATTTATTCGTGTTTAGACCCGTCATGTATAATAGTTTTATGCACAATTATTAATTTTATAGGATAATCGTAAATCGGATGGCCGTTTGTGACAAATTACTGATTATTGACCAATCATCTCGTTCACGTAATAAAAACACCTTCGTCTTGTTAGTATGGTCGGAGTGCTACGGCGTAGCGTCGACTACGAAAATTCGTAGCGTAGCTACAACGCTCTCTCAGGTACAAAACCAAAATCTCTCGCTGTCATCGCTTCATACATTGTAGCTGTTGTTATTTAAGCAAAAAGAATGTGTCGCATTTTTGTTGGAAAAAAAAATGTGTTTCCTGAACTCCCCGTGCTGTGGTAACAATGTCTTGTGCTCGAGCGAGAACAACAAAACATTCGTATCCGTTGAACGGGAACCACTCGAGAGTCCAGCCAGACATATTGGCCGATGCCGCATTGCATTCTAGTGTTACAACAGCCGAAGAGTCGTATAGAACGGGAACTTTAGAATGCGCGAAATATCTCAAGTCAAAACACTTGAAGATTTCAGTAACTAGAAAATAACAACTATTTCGATATTCGGTTAAAGTTATTTGTACAACTGATCCTCAGAATAAAATGTTCAGATAGGTATTTTAAATTATGATGAGTTAGTACCTATAGTAGCTCATTTCGGAGTTCGGACACTATTTAACTCTGATTAGAGCCTAAACAAGGTCTAATTATCTACGTATCATAATTACAATCGCACACAGCGATAGCGTAATCAGTCAGGTATCAAACGACTGCCGGGAGTCGCATAATAATGGAATTTCTATTGTGTCTCGTTCACACATACTTGACGAGTTAATATCAGCTCTTTTCATTGAAATAGCAGACGTTTTTAATAGATCCTAACATTACACATTTTTGCTCTTTTTTATAATGCTGAAAGCTATGAAAGCCAAAACAATATTTAAAAAATAATAATGAGCTACCTTGTTCCTAGCAACGAGCAATAGATATACTATCTAAGCTTTAAAAACCTAAGTAAGAAATTCGCTTTTAGAAACTGCTCGCATCACTTACCCAGTAGACGTCGTGACGCAAATTCAATTTAGCAAAAAGAGGAAACTTCTGCCTCTGGGAATCACATAATCAACCGTATAAAAGATAAACTAAGTGTGCGCCCTGGTAATCCATTATCTCAAAGTTTGTTTTGACCAGATATAGTGGTGCCTTAGTAAAGTAATGAAAAGAAAACAACAAAGCTCTATGGACTGGGCGGAAGTTGAGAAGCAGCTTGAATACTCAGGGGATACGGTTATCTGTGGCACAACAGTATCCAAGATATGCCTTACATTATTATTCTTACCTTCGAGAACATTCAAACACTTTCTTACACGTGCTTATTTTCATTCCAGTGCTATAGCAATGGATTTTATATTTGTGACAAACAAAAACAAATACATATAAGATTTTTTGTGATACTGTTTTGAATTCTTGGGAACTCTAATTGACGAATGTTTAAAGAATTTCTTTAAACTAAAAGTTATGGCTGAATAATGATTTAATTGAAAATGTTTTGATGTCGGTATAATTATATTTTATTTATTTATTTATTTATTTAAGAACTTTATTGCACAAGTAACAGTGTACAAAAGGTGGACTTAATGCTAAAAGCATTCTCTCCCAGTCATACCTTTAGGTCATGCAGAAAGATTACAAGTGTCACACACAGGTTTTTCTATAAAATAAATCGTACTTTTTACTATTACTATTTACATTAAATTTTATACGAACAACTTAAGTATCTAAGTACATTTAACGTTAGTGTATGATTAAAATATTAAATCAGTATAAAATGCCTTTTATATTTCACCAAACGTTTATAATATTGTGTAAATAAACATGAGTAACACCAAATTAATATATTAGTTGATAAAGGGCAACTTCCTCATTCCAAGCAGGGACTAAGATTCACCCTACTCCCTTAAATCAGTAATTAATTGCAACAAATTACATTAAATCGATCTGATGAGATAGAATCTGTCTTGTTAATACTAAATAATGCTCTATCCAAAAGATCCAAGGCGACATTTACGATTATTTGAGATTTAACATTTTCTATCTATAGGACTCGGTGAAAATATAAACTATCTAATTTAAACAATGCAAAGGTTTGATTACAAGCATCTCTAGGAATTTTTTTTTATTTAAAACTTTATTGCACAAATAAAAGTGTACAAAAGGTGGACTTAATGATAAAAGCATTCTCTCCCAGTCATACCTTTAGGTCATGCAGAGAGATTGTGATGGGTGCAGGAGAGTAGTAGGAATGTGAAATGTGATTAAGCAATCACTACTATTCTGGATTTAAAAATCATCATGTTTTTTTATTACAAAATTGTAAAATGCTTTAAGCATTTATGGACAATGTTTTGAAATGCACCTTGCAACTACAATATCAACTTAGCAGGAAAATGAAAAAAAATACCTTAAATTTAGGTACTCTAATTTTTCCGGAAAGAAATAACTTATACATTAGGTAGGTTCATTCATATTAAACAGGGTTCATTACATCCTAATTAGAGCTCTTTGGTATACGGCATGCATAATATCGAAGGATTTGAATACATTGGTGAAATCCTTTATAACAGGGTTTTTATTTGCGGTAAATCACCGATCTTTTTTAAATATAACAAAACACGATCGATGGCGATCTTAAGTGACTCTTTTACTCGTAGCTTACTAATATCATGGCATTATAGCTCAGAATATATAATAGTATTATACGTAGACCGCTGCATTGAGACTACGCCTGCGGGGCGGCATGGCGCGGGCCGCGGGGGGGAGGCGATAGCGGGTCGTGCGAGGGTTGCGGGCGGCGCGAAATCACCCGCCCGCGCCGTTCACTAACCGCGCTTTCGCCTCCCCCTGCACCCCTGTGCCCCGCAGGCGAGATCTCAATTTCGCGGTCTACCTATAGTGACCTAAAGTAGGCATGACATGACCATAACAGACAATGACAGAGCCTGTCTAGGTATGTAATAGTGAAATGTTAAATTAAAGGTCTGGGCCCACTACACCATATCATACCATGGCCGTGCTAGGAGCGTGTCAGACACGATATGGATCTACAGCGTTCTGTCGCAACGTTTTAAGGAGCGAAAGGAGTTACAACGTATATATATGCTGTGGCGAGAGTGTATTTTGACGGTACTGACACTTACTAATCTGTGCACGCTCTGTACCTACATGAAACGCGACAACGCGACGGTGTTGGTCGGTGATAAAACGTTCTAGTGGGAAAGGTGTCATAGTTTTCAATACAAAGATTGTTTTTGCCTGAAACGTTTCTAGCACGGTTATGTTATAGAATAGTGTAGGTAGAAGGCAGAAACCTTAAAGTATCGAGAGGCCTTAAATTCTCGTGCAACGTATGCTCAAGTCACAAAATCATGTCTTTGCCTCTGACTTGACATCACAACCGATTTGATAAAATCTCGACTGAATGTAGGCACGTAGACATCACGATAGGATCTATTCACCCAGACGAAATCTAAAGGCCTTGATTGGCTTGCTGAGAAAGAATGTTGATTACACCGAGGCTTCCTATCTCCCTAGGTATAAAACAAAAATAGGGTTCGAACAAAAGCCCTAGAGATTTACTCTGTAGGCCGATATAATGATTCAAGGTACAGCTTTGCTAGCTCTCACGACTCTCGTGGTTTCAAAACGAGGTGTCTCATTTTACACGTAAAACCATGAATTAGTTTTGGTTGTGTACACGGTATTGAAGACTTGCTGATATGTGTCTTATGCGGGTAACAGTAGTATTATTAAACATTAGTTACGTAAATTCTAAAATATATAAAATGCCGAACAAATGCAGCAAATTATTATTATTATTGTAGACACATTGAGAAAGGTATCTGACATTTGTGCTAACAACGTTTTGTAAAGTTAATCATCCATGTCACCTTTCATTCATATTACCTAAAAACAAAAAATAATTTTAACAAAGCAATCATCATTTACTAATAGGTATCCAAAACACTAATGAGATTCCTCAAGTCGTTAAAAATCGCTGGTATTCCATACTATTTTTGTATTATGCAAATAATATTATGAAAGGGGTAGTGCAGGAGCGAGGATGGCATGAATATTCAAGAGGCGTCATTACAAAAGTTATATTTTTATGGAGCTTCGGGCCACGGCCCGGCCCACGACGATAATTAGTGCTAGTTACAAGCGGCTTTCAGAAACACTGCTTATTATGCTTGGATATAATAAAGGGTGCAATTTCAGCTTTGTGGCTTTCCCAAAATTTTATAATTTGAATGTTTTTATAAAAAATTGCCAAGCTTTTAGTCAAAGTACAAAGTCGGGTCGCAAAATATTGTAAAAATCAAACAAACAAAGCTCTTTCATAAAAGAAACAATAAATGCTTATTTCAATCAATATATCTGTTACATTTTTATGACACAAAAGTTTCAAGCCATATTTCTAAATGATCAATATAAAATAATTAGCCCGTATTTAGCTAGTAACAACGATATTAATTTTAATTATTGCCCCAACATTGATGAAACTCGTGAATGAAATAAACTTTCGCGTAAGATCAAAGTGTACACGAAACTATTCTAATCTCGATTCACGATCAACGAAGAAATTTTAATATTTTTACTTTACGTTTGTTGCATACAGAACTTGCAATGAAGTGCAGAATTCTATGGACAAAGTTAGATGGGAATGGATCGCAAAGAAGAAGAAAAAACATAACTTGCTATGGGTGCGGGCGTTGAATTCCGGTATCAACACCTCTAGGTGAAATATTTAATGCAATGTCGTGGTGACTTATGTTTTACCCAAATATTTATTGAAGAAATATTTTTATTCTGATTGACAATTAAGTATCGAACAAACTGTTGTATATATCACAAACTCGTCAGTATATAATTTAATTAAATAAATAAGTTTAGTAGACTTGGCTAGTTGACATTTAATTTTATTATAATTGGATGCCGGCGCCGTGACGTTTCCTAAACTGTCTCGGCCTCCAATGAACTGACTGACTTAACCAGAAGGCTATAACATATACAATCATAACAAAGTTAAGACACCAAATAAAGCAGAGTGGGGTCAAAGAATTCTTCAAAGTGTTCAGCCTAAAATATAGTAGCCTATACAATTTTCTTTAAAGCCGTAAAATATTTCCGCTATGTATATATATTTAAAAATCCAAAGTCTTTTCAAGACAAGCTTTTTTTTATTTCCATGTCTTAATTTTGTTTGACTATGAGTGAGTGAGAAAGAGCTACGCCCTGAGCTAATACGTGCTACTTTTTTATTTGGATTTAGGAGCTAACAGCGAAAACAGAAACCTTGTTACTACAAACGTCTTTAAAAGGAATTTTCATTACTGTAGTTCCCGACGCGGAATTGTTACTGGTATGAAATACAGAGGTAATTTTATATGGGACTCAAGATGTAGGTTCCCTAATAACTGCATTCTTCTCGAACATGTTTCAAATAAACTGAACTCGAGTGTAGTCTGCTTTTTGCGAGAAACTCGTAGATCCGAAAGAGGATTTATTTTTGTTCGTTTGAAAAGATTCATATTGTGATGATATTTTGTACATAAAATGTATCTTTTTACCCCCTTATTCATAATAACTCAAACAGTCTTTTAAACCTGTTTTAGCTATAACACTGTTTTGTCTCGTTCTTTCTTGGCGCTGTCCTCATTTGACAGAAAGTGACAAAACCGTGTAATAGCTAAAATAGGTTTAAAAGACCGTTTGAGTTAAGTATTATGAATAAGGGGATTAGTGTTTAATACAAACAATATATACAATAAATTCCTGTATACCTATCAAAATTCAATAGATTTTTGTAAACACAGAAATGTCAATTTCTGTGTTTTGTCTTGCTCTTTTCAGTTCTGGGGTCAGCGCAGTATGGATTTTTCATCCACCATAATGAAGAATTAATCAGTAGTATTTTTTTATTAGCTTGTAATTTGATTTAAAAACACAATTTACGAGGATATATACAATAAGATATATTTCGAGGAGATTCATAATATTTTAGATCCCGTGGGAGTCTTTTTTTATCAATGAAATAAAAATACATGTATAAAATGAGTAAATTGTATTTAAATCAATGATTAGTATTCACGTAAACTTCAGAAACAAGCATTATTAGTATTATATTTATTATATAAGATTATTTTTCCGGATGAAATAAAATAGGTTATAGGTACTTACTTATCGTTTCTTTGAGCACGTTCCTTTTAATTTGAAATACAAAGCGCAGTCGTGGAAAAACGTTTACAGAAAATCTCATGATATAATAAACGAATGAAGATCTAAAGAAACCTTATAAACGGAACAGTTAAAATGTCTTCTGCAGCTTTTGAGATAGCCTTAAGAAATGTGTTTCTTACTCGTTTCCTTGAATTCGGTAAGACGCTTTTTTTGTATTGAGAATATCTTACAATTATTTACGTAATCATTTATTGTACTGTATTCGTATTTATCTTTGAGTTACGAGTACTTATCAGCTATTTTTTTTTAAAGCGCTGTAAAAATCCAATAAAAACTCTTTACTCTTAAAAATCTTTACTCTTAAATATCAGCATAAACAATTTAAATTAAATTCGTAATCAGTTGGTCTTAACTGACTTATTTTGACTTTAAATATTTCACATTTTAATATAGCCTTTACACGAATTTATCTCGTTTTCGGAAAAGAAAGAAAGTATTCTCGTAACATTTCGTTCGAAGGTACACCACCAACCACCAACCACTCATTTTGTTTTTTATTTCTTCTTCTTTTCCTGTCGACTCTGGCGTTATATTTTTGAGGACAAGTACTCAGCGACTGACAGAGCGTTGTCAGTAGCGTTGTACAGGTTTGCACGTGTGCAGGTATAGGGACACGTAGGGCAGGACAATAGGTGTGCCATCGTCTGTGGAGAGACACCACACAAGCATGCGTCGTCCGCAACATAACCTCAACTGTACAAGTTCTCCTCGCTTCGGCCTACTTGTATCTGCAGTCAATTTAAGGACTTCCAAGTTTGCCAAGGTAGACTATGTCCACCTTGGGGAGCTGTTCCTTTAGCGGAATAGGAGATATGTTGAGGTATCTCTCCTTCCAAAGTCTTATCCGGGCTTCAGAGCCAAAATCGCTTGCACCTAGGATCGTATTTTGTTTGGTAGGGCAGCAGAGATCTCGACTGTATATTGGTTGACGCCAAGCAGTACGGCATCGTATATGTGATCCAGTAAAATTTTAAACATTGGCGGTGACGTCAAATCTGGTACTTCTGCTTTTTAGATTTATGTCAAAGTTTCGGTCGGAGTTCGAGGTCATAAACTTGCATGTATCATTGGGCGTACTATTATATATTCTGTGATTGGGCCATAATTTTAAACGAAAATGCAAAAAATCAACAGCAAATAATGCAAAATATCAAAAGAACGCCAGGTACCCATACATTCCGGTTCTGGCGACTGAACTCTGTTTCTGAACTTACTCTGTCTCAACTTTTTTTTAAAAATTATAGGCACTTTGATGTGAACGCAACAGTCTTTTTAAAGTTCGGCCAGTAACAACACAGCGCGTGGTCCAACGGTTCTAGTAATTGGAACGAATAAATATTTTCGGTACCAATTAAAGTTAGTTTTTCAAGTTTTATTAATTCCGCGTCCGATGGTGTTTGTATATTGTAACAATATAAAGTTTTAGGCTTTTCAATGAAAATTGTTATTCTAAAATAATCCATTTTGACTGTTTTGGAATTAATTTCAGTGGCAATTTAATTTTCGTAGCAATCCAATTAATCTATTTTGTCAGACAAAATAAATATTTTTGTATTGGTTGCTTTGTATGGTGACCTTTGGACTGGTCTTATTTGTCAAGGTCCTAGTAATTTTTGAAGTTGCGCTCAAACGTCGATAACAGTGGAACAAAGCCATGGTTATATCCAATCTATGTTGATCGAATATAGGATAAATAAGAGACAGTTTTGATCCAAAAAAAGTATTGTATGTATTCTGAAGACCTATTATTAATTTAAAGCTCGTTTATATTCCAAGAATACTGTTATGATTCAAGTTGATGATCAAGTTATGTTCATTAATTTAATGAATCTGATCTTTGCGGGACGTAATTTTCGTCCTCTTCAGTTTAAAAGTAAACTTTGGACCCTGTCCTGCGAAGACAATCTATAAAATTAATGAGGTATAGTACGGGACAAACAAGCCGGAACAAACTGAGACAATAACGGTATTTTACTTCTCTGAAGCAATAAAACTTGCTAACAATGAGAAACATTACAAACAAGACGTTCCCCTTGAATTCTGATTTTGATTTCGTTGATTTCCTTAGAAACTTGTGTAATTGATTATGCTGAGTTCTTTGAACAGTAATATATTTAAAAGCACTTTTAGGCTCGGTTTCGTGGTCAATTTAACTATCAATCACAAAACCGTACATTAAAACGAATGTGTCGTTCGTTTCACTTGTTACGCACCTTTAAAAATGCTACTTAAAGTTCAATTTTTTGCTAATCGAACATATCACAACGAAGTAGTTTTTCCGAATACCTACCTACAAAGAAAATACCCATGTTTGTGTTGTCAAAAGCAGGATCCTCCTGTCTATTCCACGCATGAACAATATTCTCGCAAGTTCCTTTACAAGTTTTTCGCGTTACGCCTAGGTTACACTATCGTACTCAGTTATCGAGTTAAATCAATCTTATTTGTTTTTCGAATTAATTTTCTTTCATTTTACTTTTTATTGGTCACAAAGCTTAAGACGTCAATCTATGCTCAGCCTATATCGTAATGTACCAAACTGCTAGGATATATTTTTGTTAGGTTACAATTAAGCTCGCAAGTTCTAGGTAAATATATATAGTCAAAAGTAAAGTTAGTCTGTAACGTCCTACTGCTGGGCAAAAGACCTTACCTAAACTATAAGGCAGTTTGAGCCATACCCCACCACGCGGGCTCAGTGCGAATTGGTGGAGGGGTGTTTGCGAGGCAAGCTAACCTTACTGTCTGATGTTATTACCAAGCTCCCTCAAACTTGGCTTTACGATTAATATCAACCGATATTGGCCGCTATCAACAGCTTATCCCACCGCTGGGCATAGGCCTGACTTTTTTAGATTTAATTTGTATATGTGCTTTATACATCTAAATACATTGTAACTTTTATGTTATACAGTAATTGCTTAAGTATCTTCTTGTAAATAATACCTAACCAAACCTATCACATACATTAAAATCACATATAAAGTTCCCTTTTCGGTACACGTCGAAAGCTGCAATCACGTAACCGTTTATAGTGTGAACCAGGCTTAAGTTACGAAACTAAGACAGTTGTTGGTAAAATGTTTGCTTCTGACGTCACCTAGTCCGAAAACTTACGTCTAAATTAAGGTAAAAGAAAGTTTTCTTTGACTATATTCCTAGATCCCTTTTCCAATTCTTCTTAATGAAGTGTTGACATGTGTACAAAAGAAGTGATCGAGTTAATAACCTGTGATCAAACAGTCAGCCGTCTTTAATAATTACGGGGAATTAACTAACCGTAACACTGCTGGGCAAAGGCCTCACCTCTAGTATGAGGTGCTATGAGCCATACTCCACTACGCAGGCTCAGTGCGGATTCGTGAAGAGGATTTTGTAAAGCAAGCGCCTCTGACTAGGTTTAACAACTACTATTAACGGATATTAGGTGGGACCAACGGTTATACGTACCTTCTGAAGCACAGAGATGCTCGATAGGCATCACTTATAGAGCCGGAATGGTCACCCATCCAAACACGACAGCGGTGTAGATTGCTTTTGATAGCTCTGGATAATATAAGAAAAAAAATTTTTGGACGTCACCGTTTGGGCCACCCTGTAATGTGCGTGCCCTTCGAGAGCCCGCTGTGGAAAACGCAGGTTTCGTTTACATAAAGATTTAGCAGAGCCTCTAAAACAATTATAGCCAGAATGATAAATTTATAGCTGTTGCAAGTTGTCCGCTATAACTCGCCTAATGTGGGCCCTCAGATGAACTGGGTGCGTATTGCGATGCAGCTTATTACGGTTCAATAACTATCCAATAACTAGACACTTCAATTGCGACTCACCTGGTTGAGTCGCTAATTTGGTATTGTGATGGAACTTGAAAAACAATAAAAGTATTTCTATTTCACTCACTCGTATGGTGCTGTCCTATGCTGACCTGCTGAATAGATTATCTAACTCTTTTTCTCATATAGCGTTGTCTCATGATCGATTCTGATTTAATATTATCATTCATTAAGTTGACGTTCCGAGGTTGTCAAATCAGAGTTGGATCCCTTTGTGTAAATCTTATAAATTAGCATGCCTAAAATTATTGTGCTTAGCCATAACGAATTTAGACTTAAGAAGTGTTATGTTGATAGTAATTTACTTAAAATATTTCCCGCATGTGACTGAGTCGCAATTAATTCCCATTGACGGTAAACAACGCCATCTAGGGACGAGTACACTTTGCACTAGACATCTAGTGTCGAGTAGTGGAAACATTTTTTTTGTTAACCATTAGTCTGTTAAAGACCGTCCGTTCACCTGCCTGTGAATTGTGATACAATCGTATACCAATGAAACGTATGGAATAGAAAATAATGATTGATAATAATAAAATAAAAAAATTAAACAAATAACACATTCCATTATAATTAAACTAAATTAGAGTCAATTCTAGCCAATGTCAGTCTTGGCTTGAATGTGTTAAAAAATAGTTTTCTTATAATAATTTGGCGAGGACTATCGGCCGTTTAAAAATATTTGATTCGAAAAATTATATGAATTCATAATAATATTTTTGTATTTATTTTAAATGTCCGAGTAGTAGCCGTAAGACTACATCTTATTGACAAAAGGTTAAATCTGATCAAAGACAATTTTCGGTCATCATTCACTTTTCCAGCAAACCAACAAAATAAAGTGAAAAGTTAGTTCGCAATACCAATTTTTCACAGAGTCGCAATTGAGCCGTTTGGTTTTTAGCGTATAAGAAAGCAATTAAGATGACTCTTATTGGTAAATAAAAGCCACCCAGTGGCCAATTGGCCATTGGCTACCGACTCACTTGCTATGGGGTGGTTGCTTGGATGAATTAACCACTGGATATGAAACGCAAGAGAGAATGTATGAAAACATCATCAACCAATTTCTGCGGGGCGGGGGGAGTTTGTCCTGTCACTAATTGACATTTAGTGCGTCAAAGTGTCGATATTTTTCGATTGATAAGTGTTGAACGAATGAATGAACGAACCTTATGCAAAATTATTTTATTTTATTTTTATTACCAAAATAAAAATTTACATTATGGGCATGTTTCAATAAGCACAAACCATTAAACGAATAATTGAAACATATAATATGTTTATAAACGGTCTGGCAAGTAACATTAAATAGAGCTTCTTAGAACTTGTGAAACAGGTCGTAAGTCCTCCAATGGTATAATAAAATCCTCTAATGGTATAATCTAGCAGTAGATGAACTTACACTTTGGTATGATTCTTACCCCCTTATTCATAATAACGCAAATAATCTAATAAACCTGTTTTAACTGTTTTGTCTCATTCTTTCTTGGCGCTGTAAGAATTTATAAATAATAGGGGTTTGATACGATAGGCTTATGATTCTGCTTCAAAGATTTGTCGTACTTAATGCGCTCTGCAGTCAGAAGAATACAAACCTGATGCAAGCAGCGTTTTTATTGATCGTACCGGAGAAGGCATCCAATATGCCAATGACCAGATTTATATGAAAAATAAAACTCGAAGAAAATAAAAAAAATACTTAGTAAACTACTTAAGTATTTTTTGTAATACTATAAGCAACAACCCTTTAGCCTATTATCGCTCGCTCGGGGCTTGAGTTGGCCTACGCCAACTAAGTCATAGTAGAATCAAATAGTAGGTAGCTACTTATCTATTCGACTAACATAACTCGCAATTTTAATGATATGACACTGTGAGTGTTTCATTCTAAACCATCGACTTACTAACTAAATTAAAACTATTATGATTCGAATCCTCATTTAAGTGTTCCTATAGGTATAGTAATAAGAACATTAGAACAGAACGGACTTCCAAAGGTCGGGTCACAATCTCAACTGATGACCAAAAATATTTTTAATGTGATTTGTATCTATTGGCTTTAATTGTGTATATTTTTTTTAAAACGTGCTTATTTGAGTTCTTTCGAATTGAATTTCAATGTCAATGTGGGTATAGCATCTTTGTACAGTCGCTTATAGTTTTTTGCGTTAGTATTAAAACACTCTGGTGTAAAATGGATATCACATATTCGGTGGTGTTTTGTGGGGATCCATTTTGCCTCTCTTCGGACGGCTTCGACCCACTTTGTTTTTCTTATTGGATCTACAGGAATTCTGAAATAATATTAATAGGATGTGTTGTAATAAGATGAAGTTTAAAATATTAAAGAAAACTGTTGTATTTTTAGGTTTACTTTAATCTATTTTAGAGTTAATCATTTTACAGATGTATTATTTTATTTTATAATATAAATTTATTAGTACGTTTATCGATATGATTATCGACAATTGTCAAGCACAATTAAAACTAAATTGACAAGGGAACGAATGATGAACGTACGATAACACTACTAAATGAAGTATGCGTCATCTTGTTGATTTTGCAGTAACTGACCACAACTTTTTTAATTAGCAATGTAACTTTTCTCTAGAAAAACAAATTTCACTATTTTAAGAAAAATTAACAGCTTTATTGGGATACAAAGTTACTTACGAATGAAAAGAAATATTTTTTGTCTTGCCGCTATAATTTTTACTCAAAAATACGGCACATTTACCCATTTTTTTCTGCAATGTTTCTCACCGAGTTCTGTCACCGTACTGAGAAGACGTCACATAAAATTGAGGCTAAAATGCCCAATTCGTTGCCGAGGGGGAACAAGCGAAATTTCCCGTCATTGCGCGTCCAGTGGTTTATTCGTCCAAGGGTGGTTGACAAACGATCCAGTGGCTCATTGGCCAATAAAATTACATTTCAATATGAAGTTTGACAAAGTCAAGAAAACCTTAAATAATGCTGGACATTGACGCTCAGATTTTCACGTCAGTACTGACATCCGTCATTGATCGTAAAGAAGTGAACTCTAGGTTTTTTGTGGCTATCATAATATATCCAGTATTTTTACACAACGAAGACAGGGAAAAACTGAAATGCCGGAGAGACGCCAGAGAGTGGGGAAATCTAGTTTCCATACAATGAATGATGAAGACTGATGCAAAAACTGACCGTTAGTGTCCAGCTTCAATGACATGACATTTTATTTTAGAAAGTTTTATTAACGAAATAAACATATTTGTGCTCTTGATATCTCTAACCCAGCCTTAAGAATTGTACATAAGCCGGAGTATTGTACATAGCATCATAGTGAGATTCCTAAACAGAGAAAGTGAAATAATATCTATCTGACACTGAAGAAAAAATCAATCACCAAAACTTCTAAAATGGAATCTTATTACAATAAAACATAAGTGATGGTAAATCGGATCCCCTGGAAATTGACAAGAGCTCTATATCATGGATATTTATTCAGTAACAATTAATGGATTCAAATGTGGATTGAATTTGGACTTTGGAGGTGTTTTTAGTGATGCATTATATAATGTTTACGGAGTATTGTGGAACCAAAGTGTTAGAACATAGGTACTTAAACAGTATATTTTAACTTAAAAGTAAAGACAATTTTATGATACTAAAGCATTTTATTATAAGAAGTTATACACAGTTTACACAGTTCCTTTATATTCCTTTATAATTACTATTATCGGCAAGTTTATACTTAAAGCTTGTGCTTTGGTTTATGGTGTTTTTTGCAATAATAATGAATTGGAGCACTTTCACGAACTGAAAAAAGCAATTGGATTCTTTTTGTCGTTAACTATCATAGGTGCTCGAAACTCCATTATGCAGTATACTTTGTCTAGCAGCAAGTTCTTGCTATTGACAACGGGCATTGAAATCACTCTTACTAATCTGTGATACTGATATTGTGTATTTTAGTTTATTTACATAAAATCAACAATATTTTGGTTTATTATCGATTTCGTAAACTGTCACAACAACCAACAACAAATGACAGTAAGAAGGTACTACAAAAGAGATAGATAGTCATTTTTTTGGTTTATTATTTTAAAGTAAGATGCACACAACGTACATAAACTTTAGTCATAACTTCTTTAAGTATGTAAAAAAGGCAGTTGAGTGGTCTTTTTTACATACTTAGAGAACAGTAAGTTAAAGACTTAGTTCCTGTCTATTATGGATAAGTGTCATAGGCCATTTTAAATATATTTTGTCCAAATTCAATCCTTCGTTACCTATACATATTTTATAGTGAGTAAAGTAGCGAAAAGTCAAAAAAGAGTTCATATTTAAATAGGTATACGCTTGGGCACTCTGAGTCAAAAGGGCTCTGCATTTTATGCAAGATTATAGTTACTTATTAATATTACTAAGCCAACGTAGAAAGTGTTGCAATGTGCATTACATAGGATAGTACATTGCTTGTTAAAAAATTACTTATGGCGTTTAATAAAATGCCAAGCAATGATCTGGGCCCCTATTTTTGAATCACTCGCTTGGATATGGCGAGTGATTTTCGTTCGAAAACGATTTTTTTTTCTATGACTTTTGACGCTACTTCGAACGAAAATCACTCGCCATCTTGAAGCGAGTGATTCAAAAATAGAGCTCCTGAACCTTTTGTAACTATAAATAGTAACTAATACTGAGAATAATTTTATTTTCCAAGAACATCACTTTCGTGTTTGTTGGCTAGCACCTGAACTTTTAGGGCCCAAAGTAGAAGAGTTCACTTCTTTCCGAGGATGAAGTGAGGCGAGTCATGTCTTATTATATCACTGGATTAGCCGAAATACTGTTATAAGATAGCTCTAATGTATGTATGAAAGCAAACTAGGGGCCATCCATAAAGTACGTCACACTAATTTCATGATTTTTTGAGCCCCCCTCCCGTCCTTGTCACAGGTGGTCACATTTCTGAGACCCCCCTCCTCCCTAGTGTGACGTCACATGTTTTGCAATTTCACATCGAAAAATTATTAAATTAAAACTGCAGTTCCGAATTTAGTTTTAATTCCATTTAAATTAAGTACTTTTTTATGAAATTAACATCATATCAAATATTTGAAACAAAGAAGAAGAAACAGTATTGTCCTAAATATAGAGTTGGAAATATTTTTGTGTTTATAATTAATATTTTAAATTACGCGATTACTACCTCTAGATATAATAGATTTTGAAATGTGATGTCACGAAACTTAGTACCCCTCCCACCCCTTGTCACACTATGTCACACTTGGTCGACCCCCCCCTCCCCCCCTTTACGTGTGACGTACTTTATGGATGACCCCCTACTATAGACTGAATTTATTGCATGTGTACTCGGCCTAATGTCGAAATTGATAATTTAAAGTCTTATTTGCAAGGAGGTTTAGGGAAAAGAGTTTGTATCTTCAAGGTGGTTATGGTAATATATTTGGCAGTATTATTTGGTAATGAGACCCACTGTGTGACGTTTCCAAACCTCATTCCGCCAATAAGAATTAATTACCACTTCTCATGGCCAATAGCAGTCACAAAAAATATGAATCAACCAATAATATTAACTGAATGAGTGAAGTGAAATGCATTAGTGATCGAATTTACTTTCGATTTAAAGTTAAATCGCTGTCAGAAAAGTTGACTCGGAGTTGAACCGGAATTGGTTAAAATTATGACATCGCAATACGAATTTTGCTAATCTACTCAAAAACGAACCAGCCAAACCGTCAAAGTTGGATCGCAATACGCACCCTGTGCCAAACACCAAATTACTGAAACGGACCAATTAAGATGATTTTAAAGAGTAGTCATATTTAGCAGGTAAATTTTAGGGCAACATACGAAAGTAAGAGCTCTGCCTAGTTATTGCAAATAAAAAAAATCCAATAAGATGATGAGCCCTCAGTTCTTAAGTGCGAAAATTTTACTTTGATGCTACAAATTTTAACTTACAACTTAATGTTTTTGGTAAGGTTTTAATTTTAGCAGAAGTAGCCACAATGCTAACCTGAGAGTACTGGGTTTATATATTCAACTAGTATAGAATAAAAGCTCTAGCAAAGTGAGCCCTCAGACCACACGTTTTAGAAGAAAGTTATCATATTTAGAGTCAAGGTGGAAGGTGTATTAATTTACGCTTATTAGTAAAAAAACGTAGTCATTTCATAGTACAAACTTATGTATCTGTGTGGCGTGTAAATATTTCCTTTCTTGAAAAAAAACTAATTCATTTATATGTGAACAAAATGTTCGTATTAGGGTAACCACAAATCAGAAGATTAGTGGAAAGTAATGGAAAAAATAAATAAGTACACATTTTATTTATTCGTATTAATCTAATCTGTTACGTCTGAATAATTACATTATTCGTTAATTAGTTTTTTATCACTCCTGTTAGGAAAGTTGACTTTTCATGTATGGAAAATTGCTTTTTCATACGGGGTCGAAGTTAATTGAGCCACATTGTGTTAAAAATAGACCAAGCCCATAGATAGAAGTTGCTACTAACAGCTACCATCTCTCTGCATGACCTAAAGGTTTGACTGGCAGAGAATGCTTTTAGCATTAAGTCCACCTTTGTACACCATGATTTGTACAATAAAGTCTTGAAATAAAAAATAAATGAAATATAGTGACTGAAATTATTTATGGTTATTTTTGGTAAGATTGTTCTTAATTATCAACCTTGTACATGTAAACGTTGAGATTCACGTTTTTCAACTGTAAAATAAACAGCGTTGATAACAAATGCATCTTATATCCAATGCAAGATCACTGTTCAAAGAATAAAATTTTGCCGATGCGCGTTTGATCTATAAGTACATTTTTTATGATGATCGCTGAGACATTTCTTGACATGACACATTCTTCCGTTTTCTTTCTGCCGATTAGTACCGAAAAGTAACCATTACTTCGTACGAAAAACGTCGATTTAATTTTACTGGGTTATCACTAAAATTTTCAAAATGACAACGTCTCAGCGATCATTTTAGGTCGAATAGAAAGAAAGAAAGAAAGAAAATAAATTTATTCGACCTAAATTAACACAAAAAAAAAATAACATTGAAAGATTAATAGATCAGTAGGCTTAAGTCGAAAAGGCACTCGCTCAGCATTGGCCGTGGCAGTAGCAGAACGCATACCACGACGCTGATTTTCAGCGAATTAACTTCTTTAAAGTGTGTATTTGTCAGAAACTCAAACTGAAAAAAATCGTTATACCCATACATAATAATAATTAAAGAACAACTCTGGTGTTTAACCAGATTTATTATTTATCCACTATCATTAACCCAGATAAACCTGAAACTATTTTTATCGTAGAAAGTTGCGATTTTTTTATGTGTGCTTAAATTCAGTCTAAATATGTCCGGAAAAATAAGGAAAAAAATAAGTTACCCTTGGAAAAGCTGGAAAATTATATCCCATACATGGGTCGGTCGGCACGACTAATGCTTTTTACCCACATGCCTTAAGTTACTTTTAGAAAAATAAATACAACACTTTTTAATTCACTATGTATTATTTAAAATATTTTATAGTAAATCTAAGCAAAAGTGAATTGATTTTGCAGTGTTCTAGTTCAATAAACACTTTTAGGCATATAAATGTTTGTTACACTAGCGATGCCCCGGACTTTGTTCTCCCGTTTTGATTATAGTCTGTTCCTATAATTGAGTCGTAGTATGATGTTTTCTAGTCTATAGCGCTCCCCAATAAATCAGTTATCTAACACAAAAATATATTTTCAAATAAATATACTATTTAGCTTTACTACGCCTACGAGAACTAAGGTGATCCAGTTTTCAACTACCCAGATAATTATATTGACCCTAACTTATGCAGTGTCATATCGATATTATGATAAAATACTGGAAAGAATCATTTTTTGCCTGTGATGCAGGATCTATAAAGACATATATTTTGATCAAAACCATCACTTGGCGACCATAGGATGCATCTGAGTGAAGATAGGTATCTTCCGTTTGTAGCGACTAAAGTGGTCTTGACTCTTGAATCGAATGTATTATGTAAAATCTTTGTAAATTGGCCAAAAGAGTCTTCATTTTCACTTTCTGCCGAGTGAAAGAACAAGTCTTATTTTCGAAATTTACTTCAGCAGGTAGAACGACTGAATCAGATGGAAGAGTATGGAAAATCGTATATCTTTTACTCCGTAATCTTCATCAGACACAGCAGTATTGTATTATCTGGCGGTTCAAATGTTATACATTCGGAGACCGGGTCATTGCTATTACTACTCATACAATATTTTATGTAACGATAATGGTTTTTATTAGAAACATCGAAAATAAATGTGTTTTCTCAAAAATCCAATACATCATGGTTGTGCCGACCGGGCCATATATGGGTTTATGGAATTGGTGGAAAGAATAAAGTGTCAAAATATGATTTTTTTCTTATTTAGTTTTCATTATGAATACGATAGGACTCTTATGTTTCTTTTTTCACTTGGTTATTTTCAAAATATAAACAAGATCATTTTTTAAACTTACCTTTTCGAGGACATGTCAAACTTTTTTTAAATTCAAGTTTTTTGATCTCAAAAATCTACTAAAAATAAACAAATTACCTTTGATACTTATCTCTACAGTTATCACCTAATAACTGACGTTTTTAAATATAGTCATCATTTTCCTAAAATAAATCTTATTATGAAGGTAGATTTTATTATTTCTCGAAACCCATGTATGGGTCGGTAGGTTTATCTGGGTTAACAAATACATGAAGAAATCCATTATTACCTACTATGTTGTATTTTTGTATTTGTCAAACGTTGCTCAGGCGCGGAAGTCGCGGTAAACCACCAGGTGGCGCTCGATAAATGCAAATTTATTTTTTTGTCCAAAACAAAATTGGTATTTTCGTGTATTTATTGATTGAGAAAAATTGATAAATGAAATTGATTCAACCTCAAAATTTTTTTTAAGATTTAGCTACGTAAGTTAATATTGGATGCAGTAGAAAATCAGAATATTGATTTGAATCAATGGTCTACGCAAAATGTAACAAAATTTGCTTGAGACTTCCAGGAGTCATAAAATATCCTCATCATTATTAAAGTTTTTTTTTTTCATATATTTTTCTCAAAATACCTCTTAAGCAATCGTACAGCATATACTTTTGTTTCGAGTTTCCTAAAATAATTGATAATGTGGTTAACATACACAAAATCAGTATGGAGAATTTAAAAAGCTAGATATTTCTTTAAATACTTTATATAGCAATAATATTTTAATACAATTTGAAACTATAAATTTTGTATAAAAAATGCTGTTAACTATTTTTATCAAACAATGACCAGGGAGAGAGATTTCTTATGGAGTTGGTTTTTAGCGTGTGGTTCGAGAGCTCACTTTGCTAGAGCTTTTATTCTACACTAGTTGAATATATAAACCCAGTACTCTGAGGTTAGCATTGTAGCTACTTCTGCTAAAATTAAAACCTTACCAAAGACATTTAGTTGTAAGTTAAAATTTGTAGCATCAAAGTAAAATTTTTGCACTTAAGAACTGAGGGCTCATCATCTTATTGGATTTTCTTTATTTGCAATAACTAGGCAGAGCTCTTACTTTCGTATGTTGCCCTATAATTTACCTGCTAAATATGACCACTCTTTAAAATCATCTTATTTGGTCCGTTTCAGTAATTTGGTGTTTGGCACAGTTCATCTGAGGGCCCACATTCGGCGAGTTATAGCGGACAACTTGCAGCAGCTATAAATTTATCATTCTGGCTATAATTGTTTTAGAGGCTCTGCTAAATCTTTATGTAAACGAAACCTGCGTTTTCCACAGCGGGCTCTCGAAGGGCACGCACATCACCCTGTATAATTTCAATATCATTGAAGTAACGCAGTACCAAATTTCGAATCGATCGAACAAAAGGAAGTTAGTCAGTACCCCTTTTCAAAAAAGAGCTTATAATCTTCAAACGGCTGAGCACATTTTCGTGAAACATTGCTAAGAACACTCGGGATGAAATTTTCTATGACACAAAAACCTAAACGAAAATCTGTTAATTCGTTTGGGAGCTACGATACCAGAGACGGATACACAGATACTCAGACAGTCACGTTAAACTTATAATAACCCTCACTTTTTGCGTCGGAGGCTAAAAAAAAATTGCATGAGAGAAGCTCCACTTCACTTTTTATAGCCTGGTTAAAAATGTACTCTGCATAGTTTGGGGAGCCATACCAACAGTAATTTTGAATAAATACTTAAAGGCGCTGCTGTGTACTTTAGTGTTATTTATAGTTTCATTAGTAGGTCATATTATTACGTTCAGAATATTATGAGCCCATTATGCACCTACCTTTATAACCGGGACCTAAATTATTACGACCACTAATGTTACAAGATGCGTATTAGTGATACAAAATAAAAAGTAGTAAATTGAAACTACTTTCTGTGAATAAGGGGTGGTTTGTATTTAATATAGGGAGCAAACTCTGGAACTACTGAACCGACATTGGAAAGCCTTTCGTCAGCATATTACTTAGCTTAATTATTTCTGAACGATTAGAAGCCGCGAGTCCAGAGGCTTTACTCTGGACACAAATCCCGATCCAATGAATATAGCCATCCCTGTCACACACATACACGGCCTGGTATGAGTGACAGGGATGGCTATTATCATTGGATCGGGTTTTGTGTCCAGAGTAAGGCCACAGAAGGATCAATTACTCACACTTTGTATGGTTCCGTAACCGAAGTTGCTTTGAACGAGATAGAACCGGTAGTTTCTGAGATATAGCATATTTTCAACAGGTGCGATCGTGGTCAAATTTCTTCTTTTTTATTATTTATTTAGCATTTAAAGAAACTTAACTAATAAAACATTTAAAAGACATTGACAAAAACCACTGAGGTTTGTCTGCAATGGCGCATCAGTCTTACGTCTCTTAAAATATTTAATACATTAATTAATAGACATTACATTGTATAGCTAATACACGTTGACACCATTAATTCGATAGCCAATGTAGCTTTATCATCATAATAATTAATTACAGAAATATTGCAGGTGCATTCTGTTATGTTAAGTTCAAATATTTAAGTTTCGTTTTGATAATTTTTTTTGTTAAGTTTTGTTTGTAATGTATCTTGTTGATAAAACGCGGTACAAGATAACGTGTAGTTCGCTCCCCGTACATATTGTTTGCTCGTGACGTGCATAAGCGCTCACTAGCCATGGACCGGGTATATACAGGGTGTTAAATTTTTTTAATTAGTTCATCATTGAAAAATTGTTCCTTCAACAGACTATATTCGAATTGAATATGGACTGGTAATACTTGGCAGTGTTTAAAAAGATCTATTGGTTTATCACGAAACTGTTCCTTAACCTCTTTTGATACAATTAATTTTAGTATTCTAATTTGTAGCTTTCGAATGGTATCCAGGTAACTGTTATAACTGATTAGCCTAGAACAAAAAAAAAGCAAATATAACTTTGTCCTTTACATAAATCGTGTGCAATACAAAGTCTAGGGTGTTCATTTCTCAGTTATTTTCGCAAACCGATTCGTTTTAAGCTTCGCTATGGCTTTGATACTATGTTTATATGTTTAGGTATAAAATCAATACGAATTTTGTGTACCCCTCGTATAGATTTCTTGGCTTCGCTGTGCATTGAGAGCGTGCCCGTTGCTTATTCAATGAAGCGTTATGTGGATAAGACTGATATTTCACAGCTAAAAATAGTCTTGGTAAGCGATCGAATAGTTTGACTTCATTTTGATATAGGGTCTGGTTGAAAAATTAATATGCTTAGCACTGAATTGACTTTTGGAATGTGTACTACGTAGTTATGCAGCCAGTCCCAGGCTCTATAACGCTGACTTCGTGTTAAGCTCCGAACCTCACGGGCGGGCGACGCTGACGCAGCTGTCTGCCGCGCATCCGTTGTAGAGATAAGAACCGTAGCTTTAGGATCCATGTAATAGAATTAAGTCAGTCTGTAATAAAGCATCGAGCTGTAAACTCACTCCTTAGTTATTTTTTTAAAAACCTTCGGACGCTTCCTCGATATTTAACTGGCGCAGCCGGTAGGATTGCTGGCTGTTACCAGACGCGATTTGCGAAAAGTATACCGAAATCGTAAACTATCGCCGTGGAAATTGCAGAATAAACGCCTAAATCGCGGAAAACCTGTGAAAACGTCGCGAAAATCCGCCGAATTCGGATTACGACTATCCTGGACAATCGCGAATGGTACAGTTGCACGTTCTAACGAGCATAAAAGCAATCTTCGAACCAAATAAATAAGTTAATCTTGGGCGCCGAAAGTTCTGGTCTACGAGAGCAGCTCTACGAGAAGGCATGGGATTGAGCGGACTGTAAGTGAACCTTTTTACCTTTCCTGATTTTTCCCGGCTATTTCCCGTGGTTGTTAACGTAGTACCCTATTTTATTTCGTGACTTTTGAACAAAAATCGTTGAAAGTTATTTGACTCCTGCACAAAATTGGCAGAATTAGATATAAGAATTAATTAAGTGTTTCACTATACTGTTTTATAAAAATACACCCTGTATTGTTTAAATAAATTACAAAAAAAAATATATAATATAAAATAAAGTGTTTAAAATAAGAGATATTAATAAATAAGTAAAAATGGCATTAGCAAACGAAACTGTTCAAGCGGTACCTAGAGATTTTTTAGAATTAATCCCAAAATTTGACGGCGATCAAAGTATATTGAATTTATTTTTGAAAAAGTGTGAGTACATTATTAGGAATTTTAATGGAGCAAACAATGCAGTACAGACGACATATCTTTTTCATTGTGTTAGTAGCAGACTGTGCGGTAAAGCAGCAGCCCTACTAAGTGAGCGCGACGACATAACTACATGGGGACAGTTAAAAACCCTTTTTATACAGCATTTTGGAGACCCTAGATCAGAGGAATGCGTAGCAATTGAGCTGGAAAATCTAAAAATTAAATCAGGCGAATCTTATTTAGAATTTTGTGTTAGAATTCAGCGAATGCGTAGCGCCCTCTTCTCTAAGGTCAACTTGCTCACCGACGCTGGCATAAAAGCCGCCAAAACGATCATCTATAATAACATGTGTCTTAATGTGTTTTTATATAATTTACCAGAAGATTTGATTAGAATAGTAAGACTTAAAGGGAGCGCAACTTTGGAAGATGCACTTAGCGTCGTCATGGAAGAGGTTAATTTTCAAACGCAATATAATGCAAGAAATAAAAATAAATCAAATTCATTAAAACCGTTTCAACAATTTGGGAATAACGAATTACTCAGAACTCAACCAGCTTTTAGGCCAAATTATTCCCCAAATAATTTTAGCATTCCTGGAAATCAGCATTTTAGACCAGCAAATCCGTTTCAGACGCAAAATAATTTTAGACCGGGATTTAAATTCGGGATCCCAAATCAGCAATTTTCACAGCCTCCTGGAAATTTTAAATTTGGTCTACCAAATCAAAAAGGGTTTCTACCAAATACAGGCAATCTCCAAAATAATTACAAATTTGGTATTCCTCAGCAAGGTCACTTTAGACCTCAACCTCAATTCAATAATTCTCAGTTTAGACCGAATCCCCAATTCAAGTTTGGTATACCACCACAAAATCAGCAATTTAAATTTGGTCTACCACCTCAAGGTCAGCCACAAAATAATCCACCACATTTCTATGACAGTGACGTTTCTATGCGCACTGCTCGCCCTGTAAAGCAAAACATGATTACACACATACCCGATACCGAGAGCAACAATTTATTTTACTCATATGAAGGAAATGAGACAGACTACTTTGAACCCCAAGGGCAGGAACACTTACCTGTCTATGCCAGTAATTACGAACCGAACGTCTATTTTACCGATGAAAATAGTTGTAACTATTTTTATGCAGAGAATGCGGAACCCGTGGTATGCGAATCTGAAAATACCCAAGAAAGCTTAAATTTTCACATACAAGCCTCGAACATAAACCAGCAGAAATGATACACTTAAATTATAACGGTGTAAATAAACTGCCTCACATATTTTTACCCGAAATTAATGCACGTTTAATGATCGACACCGGAAGTACAAGGAGTTTTTTAAGTCCTACTAAAGCCGATCAGTTCTTTTCCGATTTTAAATACTATGAGCCATTTGAGGTCATTAGTACACACGCGCGCAGTACACATGACGAGGTCATTTATATACCCCTGCCAAAAACATTTAAAACTATGAGCAAACACAAGTTCTACGTCTATAACGTCGACGGGCGATACGATGGGTTGATTGGCTCTGATTTATTAAAAATGTTAGATGCTACAATTGATATGAAAAATCAAATTTTACGAACGAGAAACACAGAAATACCAATAGTTTACAGTCCCGCGTGTGAAGTCACTTTAGAACCCCGCACCGAAACTCGTGTTAAAATACCCACGGATTTAAGTATTGGTGAAGCGATTATTGATTTTCAAGATTTCGGAAACGGCGTACGTATGCCCAGTGCTATAGTCACATGTATGGATTCCTTTGCAACAACCGTCATTCAGAATGCTTCGCAAAATAGTGTAACTATTACTTTCACTCAACCATTCACTACAACAAAATTTAATAATAATACATGCGAAATCAATTTTACCAATAATGATCAGCCAAATCAATACGAAATCGATGAATTGTTAAAAGAAAATTTATCCAAATTACGCCTGGATCATACAAATTCCGAAGAACGTGATGCAATACAAAAGCTATGCTTCGAATATAGAGATATATTCTACTGTGATAAATTGCCCCTGACATTCAGTAATCAAGTAAAACATCAGATACGCACCAAAAACGAAGATCCCATTTTTATTAGACCTTATCGACTTCCACCATCACAAAACGAGGAAGTAAATAGACAAACCGAAAAACTTTTGATAGATAACGTGATACAAGAGTCGTTCTCACCATGGAGTGCCCCTGTGCACCTCGTCCCTAAGAAACTGGACGCGTCAGGCGAGCCTAAATATCGCATGGTAATAGATTACAGACGCCTAAACGAAATAACAACAGACGATAAGTATCCCTTGCCAAATATCAACGATCTTTTTGACAAATTGGGAAAGTCAACCTACTTTACTACGCTCGACCTTGCGAGTGGCTACCATCAAATAGAGGTAGAAGAGCAAGATAGAGCGAAAACAGCATTTTCCACCCCATCAGGACACTTTGAATTTACCCGTATGCCGTTCGGGCTGAAAACCGCCCCGGCAACGTTTCAACGGGCAATGGATAACGTGCTAAGAGGTCTGCAGGGAATCCATTGCCTAGTTTACCTTGATGATATAATAATCTACTCAAATAGCTTGCAGGAACACATAGATAAACTCAGGAAAGTTTTCGAACGACTCAGACAAACCAACTTTAAGGTGACCTTAGACAAGTGTGAGTTCCTCCGCAAAGAAGTGCTCTATCTTGGACACAAAATTACAAAAAATGGGTTGGAACCAAATGATGATAAGGTCAAGTCCGTTTTAGATTTCCCACTACCCCGAACGCCCACAGAGATTAAAAGTTTTCTCGGGTTGATTGGCTACTATAGGAAATTCATAAGAGATTTCTCCAAGATCACTCAACCGCTAACGAACTGTCTCAAAAAGAGAAACAAAGTAGAAATAACACCCGCTTATATTGAAGCATTTGAAAAATGCAAGGAACTTCTCGTGAACTCCCCAATACTCCAATTTCCCGACTTTTCTAGGCCTTTTATACTAACAACAGACGCCTCAAACTACGCTTTAGGAGCTGTGTTATCACAAGGAGTAGTAGGAAACGACAAGCCTATAGCATATGCTAGTCGCACTTTGAACGATGCGGAAACGCGGTATAGCACCACTGAAAAAGAGTTATTGGCTATAGTGTGGGCCGTAAAACATTTTCGTCCATATCTTTATGGGCGCAAATTTACTATTTTTACCGACCACCGCCCTTTGGCGTGGCTTAACTCTCTCAAAGAACCCGGAAGTAAACTCACCAGATGGAAGTTACGTCTATCCGAATTTGATTTCGATATTATTTACAAAAAGGGTAAACAAAACAGCAACGCGGACGCCCTTTCACGAATAAAATTAAATGTACTTACCACTAAATCCGATGATATTTCCATGCAGGGAAATGTCGGCGAGACTGTAAGATCCGACAGTCCAATAGCAATATCAGACTCATCGGAAGCCTCACAGGCTCCTGCACCACTAGACCTTGAATCAACTTACCCGGTTCGTTCTCCCTCCTCGAGCACAATCACTGAACCTTCATTACCTGAAACAGCACATTCAGCCGAGGATATTGAGACAAGCGGTATCCCAATCCTAGATGAAGCCGTAGATACGAAGCCAAACCAAATCCTCGTCTACAGCTGGTTCAGAAATGAATTAACTGTAAAAACCTTAGATAACAAAAAACAAAAAATCTTGGAAGTTCACTTACCTGTTGATAAACCGGAACTAGTAAAAAAATTTCTCCTGGAATACATAAAACCTAAAACTAAATATTTCATTTATTTCGAGGATCAGACACACCGTAGTCAATTTACAGATGCTGTTATCAAGTTGTTTAAGAAGGATACCGTTCATTTTTATGAGTGCACGAAAAGAGTTATATATATTGAAAATGAGGACGAACAACGCGATATTATACTCAAATATCACCATGGTATAACTTCCCACCGCGGCATTAAAGAAACTCTTATGAAACTAAAAAGAACTTATTTCTGGAATAATATGGATTTAACAGTCGCCTCTGTTATAAACTCCTGTGAAACCTGTAAAACACAAAAATATGACCGGAAACCCCTGAAACCAAAATTACAGCTGACCCAAACACAAACTAGACCTTTTTCCGAAATTTTCATAGACTTATTTTCTGTAGAAGGAAGATATTTCCTTACTATCATTGATGCATTCAGTAAACTAGGACAGGCATTTGAGATTTCTAATCGCTCGACACCTGAAGTAGTCCGCGCTCTTATTAAATTCTTTTCATTGTATGGCGTGCCAAATAGAATCAGCGCCGACGCCGGTACCGAATTTAATAACACTTTACTCAAGGAGACATTACAGTTTTACAAAATTGACCTGCATATCGGTACTCCACACAATCCAAACTCTATGGGTCTAATAGAGCGTTTTCACTCAACTATTTTAGAAATATACCGTATTGCTAAATATGAACGAAAGATAACTGACGCTGCTAATGTAATGACATATGCAGTAATGTCTTATAATCAGACGATCCATTCCGCAACCGGCCTTACGCCATTTGAAGCTGTCTTCGGACACACAGATTCAAATAGTACTTTTAATGTAGAGTTTAATAAAAACTATACCCAACAATTAGTAAGTGACCATGTAAAGCGTACGAAATACCTCTATAAATATCTTACGGACAAATTGTTAACCGATAAAGAGAAGGTCGTCGAAAAACGTGGAGGTGAGACGTCGTTCGATGTAAAAGAAGGAGATACGATATTTGTAAAAGGTATAAACACGAGAAGAAGCAAAGATAAGCCTCGCTTCCAAAAAGCGCAAGTTTCGGGTGAATTAGGGAAAAACACATGTCCCGTTAAGTTAAAAAACCGCGAAACTAAAGTGCCCATTAAGGACATTAAACGGCCTTCACAGGTGCCTCGCGCTCGCGATGCTGACAATCAGGACCCGCGCGCTTCAACTTCAAAGGATTGACAAAAATCCCGGAGTGCTGCTGATGAAACAGGGTCAAGCTAGTTTAAGTTACGATAGATGGACTATTATTAAGGTTTTAAACATAAGTACTATACAAGAGGAATTAGAATTTAATTTAAACCGATACATAAATTTAAATCAACATATAAAAATGTATTTGAATGATAAAACTCCAAATTTCCGACTACTCAATGTAAAAGCTCAAACTGACTATGTCATGAACTCTACTATTGTAAAATTAAAACAACTAGTCCCGTCTATTCGAGTAAAACGTGGAGTTCTAAATCCTCTTGGATCTATAATAAAAATTATTACTGGTAACCTTGACTATGAAGATGCTATAAGGTATGAAAAATTAATTAACTCTTTAAAGACACGTCAAGACACATTAATTAGAAAGGTGACACTTGTATCTGAAATATCAAAAAATCTTGTTAAAATAACGAACACTACACACAATAATTTTGTTCACATTGATAAAGAATTATGGGAATTAAGGAAATTAATTAACCAAACAAAGGTCAATTTAACGATTCAGAATTTCATTAACATTTACAATCTGTTTTTACATAATTTTCAGTTATTGTATAGTCATTTAGATGAAATCGAAACATGTATTACATTTAGTCAATTAAGAACGTTACACTACTCACTTGTAAATCCCGATGAACTAATAAAACTGTTGAAAGAAATAGAGAAATCTAATAAGCTTGTTTATCCTGTAAATTACGATAATTTGGTTAAAATAGAGCATTGTATAGAGTTAAAAGTTTACTCAACAGGAAGTCAAATAACATTCATTTTAGACGTACCCATTATCAAGGACGATATATACATCTATTATAAAGCTATTCCAATACCTATGACCGACTTCCTAAACCAAACTAAAATAGTGGTTCCTAAATATCCCTATCTCCTGGTGAAAGGTTCCAACATGGTCTCGCTCTCCCAGCCTTGCCACGAGCTCCACGAGGCGGCGTACTTATGCTACGAAGAGGAGTCACAGCCACCCTTAGAGGACAACTGTATAACATCGTTAATGAAGTTTTCCCGCAACACCAGTTCCTGTAATCCCATATTAGTAGAAATTAACTCAGTAAAAGTAGAGTCAGTTGGAAAACAGAGATGGATTCTTTACAGCAAAATGGAAAACATATTAACAAAAATATGTAATGATGAAGTAACAAAAGAAAATTTGAAAGGTACTTACCTTCTCACTCTCGACGACCATTGTGATGTGAGAATAGGCCAGACTACCCTAAAATCGCATCACCTTACCGCAAGCTCTCCGAACTCTTTGAAATTACCGATAATCAGTTTACCGGAAATAACACCTATGGGGCCACAAGTACAACGAGAACCTATCAATTTGGACAGCAGCGATTTGACAGACCTTCAACATCTGAACAACCTATTGAAAATCAGTGAAAGTGAAGTGAAATATGAAAGGGTCATTAATGTGAAAAGTGTGAGCGTCCCTACTATTGTGTTATACTTAATCCTAGTTTTAGTAATCTTCAGTTTCGTAATGTATAAATATAAAATCTTTAAAATGTTGTATCGAAATAATCAGAGTGATAGAAATTCCTCTGATAATTTCGAATCTGAGGGGGGAAGAGTTATGCAGCCAGTCCCAGGCTCTATAACGCTGACTTCGTGTTAAGCTCCGAACCTCACGGGCGGGCGACGCTGACGCAGCTGTCTGCCGCGCATCCGTTGTAGAGATAAGAACCGTAGCTTTAGGATCCATGTAATAGAATTAAGTCAGTCTGTAATAAAGCATCGAGCTGTAAACTCACTCCTTAGTTATTTTTTTAAAAACCTTCGGACGCTTCCTCGATATTTAACTACGTCGTTCGTCGTCCCATATTTAAATTATTCGTTGGTTAGTGCATTTGTCAACGGTGAAGCATACCTTTACTATATTCATTCAGATTCTCTAGACTTTGATCTATATCAACGCATGTCTCACAATAAATTTAAAGAAGTTTATTTAGCAAATGCATGAAAAAGTAACATACCGACTTAGTTAGGGTCTTTTTATCAATATTGATATTTGTAAATGGACCTGGTGAATGGTGCTGATAATATTTTTACATCGATGCTTAATTTTTTTTTTTTTTTTTTTTTTTTATTTCTCTTCACAAGTTAGGTTACATAAAGTAGGTACATTTGATGAACATAAAAGTACTAATACCTAATTCTGTGAGAGACTGGTGCCTGAAGTAGGTTTCATAGAAACCTGTGACACAGGTCACCAGGCCCCCCCACGGACATAGATAAAATTCATCTAGGTCGATCATATACCAGTATGTGGAATGTGATATGGAATATAGCAACTAAAAGTTATACATAATAAAGGTTTATTACTATTAAAAGATACGAGCTAAGGTATATTGCAGAACATATGAGCGCGCGTGTTAGAGGGTGTGTATGTGTGTCGTGAGTTTGTGTTAGGACGTTTGTGCACACTGGATAGTTTGTGCATTGCTGTGTTTTTGTGTGCGTGTGTAAGAGTGAAAGGATAAATGTACGTGTGTGTATGTATGAGCGAGTGGGTGAGAAAAAAAGTGAGCGACGAATGTAATTATACATACCTAGTAGTTATGATAACCAGGTAGCAGTTTTTATTGCTGCTCTCCTAAGTGCCATGTTCAACAGCCTACGCCTTCCTCAATAGATGGCTAATTTCAATTCAAACTACAAAACCACTTTACCATTTAAAAACAAAACAACATAGGCTTCTCGTTACTAATCAAAGGCCTATTATTCTAAAACAGATTCGCACAAATGACGTATCGCTTCCCGATTGCGTCCAATCAACGCGACTAAAAGCAATTAGTTCTGAACAAACACTGACTAAATTAATACGGATTTTACCGACTACTTTAAACGAATGGATGCAGCACACGCATAGTCCAGGCGATAGCTGTTGAATAGTGTACTCTCTCCGTTTGATCTTACTTTTACGAGGGCTGCTACAGAAAAAAGCGGCTTTTGAATTTATTTGATTTTTAGAGTTCCGTAGCCGAATGGCAAAAAACGGAACCCTTATAGTTTCGTCAAGTCTGTCTGTCTGTCTGTCTGTCTGTCCGTCCTTATGTCACAGCCACTTTATTCTGAAACTATTAGCATCACACCGCTGAAACTTGGTAGGTAGGTGTATCTTCTTTACCGCTTTCCGATTCAGGTACAAAAAAATTGAAAAAATGATATTATAGGGGGGGCTCCCATACATGAAATTAAAACCAAAAAAAAAAAAAAATTTACTCAAAGCTATACGTGTGGGGTGTCTATGGATAGGTCTTTCAAAATCACATTGAAGTTCCTAAAACCATTTTTTCTAAAAGTATAACGTTTGAGATATAGACGCTTCCAAAATGGGCGTCCCCCCATCTAACTTTTGAACGAAGAAAGTGAAAATTTTGAAAAAAATATGTAATGTAGATCTCAACATAAACTTTCAACGAATATTGGTTTGAGTGAAATCGAACTAGCAGTTTTTGAGATATAGCACATTTTTATCAACCGCAAATATAACTTTGTCTTTCATACAAACACTATGAAAAACAAAGTTATATTTGCGGTCAACAAAATATTGTGCTATTTTGGCTAAGTGGAAGTAAGAATCCCTAATTTAGTTAAAGTTGGCATGGAACCCTCAGTGCGCGAGTCTGACTCGCACTTGGCCGGTTTTTGAGCATTCAATCAAAAACCAAAAGCCCTTCTAGGTGGGCAATTTGGTACAAATCTATATAATACAAATCTTTTGCAATCCCCGATTATTTGTTAATTTTTTTTAACAGTACGCACCTACTCTCAATACAACATTGTGTAGAAAGCTTGAAGTAAAATTATTCAAACGAGCCATAGAGACATAGATTATACTTAACTTATAGATGTCTATAAAATTGACTGAATGCTGATTGTTCAAACACACCTGCGGCTATGTTTCGAAAGAGTCACTCTGAATGACATTTGCCAAAAACTCCGTTTAACATAAGTAAACTTTTCGGATCCCACCTCCGGGTCTAACAAATAATGCGTTTATCAGGACGTTAATGTGAATCCAATCTACGGTTCTGTAAAGCTTGATTCGTTTTGAAACAAATGAGTTTATTTGTCATCCGAAGAGCAATCAATGCGGATACGGAAATATGCTTAAACGCTGTACACATAGGATTCAGTGCTGGTTAAAACATAATTGATTGATTTGTTCAACGAATTGCACTCAAGGGTTGGAAAAAGAAAGAATATGGTATAAAAATATGCTTTTAGCATTAAGTCCACCGTTGTTTACCATTATTTTTGCAATAAAGTCTTTAGATAAAATAAATATGTAATCAGTTTATGTTATGAAATTGGTTTCAAGTCTAAATATTCAATGGGAAGATAATTCCAGTTAATTTAAATACACACAACTATGCAGCCTGATTAATACACAAACAACATCTCATGAATTACTACTCAATTGGTCTACGAGTGTATAATTTCACCATAACACCAAAACTATTTGTGGAATAGCTGCAAGAGAATTGGATTGTATTCGTTTTATCCGATTTTATCCGTGTATATACTTCCATTTTGTATACTATTGTATATTGCCTTAGTCGCCATTTACCTAAACGTTGTTTTACGAAGGAACGGCTTATTTATTAATCTATTTTCTTGCCAAAAAATAAAAATAAAATATCCATGGCTAATCCTGATTAACTTGTATCTCTTATAAAAATCCACCGTTGCCATGTCAAAAAAATTATCCTGTTTATCATGGAAAATAACCACGCTAATATCGAATTTCACACAAAAGTTTTTGAAATAATACAATTATTTATTTTTAAGATTTACGGATTGTATTTTGGCCAGAAGGTGAATTACGGTAATGAAATCAAATAAGTATAGGAGGTATATGGTGACACATATCCTATGTATTGTAAGGAATTTATAATCTCCTGAAACTCTGTTTAATTAGCCAGCACAGATAAGACAGAACTGATTCCTTTTACGATTAATAAGGCAAAATTAAATCACTCAAGTATGTTTCATGAAGACTAAAATGTTTCACTAATATACGCAGAATTGTTATCATAAAATATTTAAAGTAACATCATTTACGTTGCCCTACTTTTTCCGGCGAAATAATCCTTTTGTTTATGAGAAGAAAATCTTAGTAGTAAGTTCGTTTTGATGTACGAGTAACAAAACTTGTCTTGAAATACACTGACCTATTGTTTACAGTAGTGCTTTTTGAAATTTGAGTCGCAATATTGTTTTTTAAAAGCTGAAACGGAGTAAATATAGGCATGCGTCTCGTGTTATAGTTAACTCGCATAGATAAGTAATATCTTCGTTTTTTAGGGTTCCGTAGCCGAATGGCAAAAAACGGAACCCTTATAGTTTCGTCAAGTCTGTCTGTCTGTCTATCTGTCTGTCTGTCTGTCTGTCCGTCCGTATGTCACAGCCACTTTATTCTGAAACTGTAAGCATCACATAGCTGAAACTTGGTAGGTAGGTGTATTTTGTTCACCGCTTTCCGATTCAGATACAAAAAGTAAGAAAAAAATAATATTTAAAAGGGGGCTCCCATACATGAAACTAAAACCTAAAAATTTTTTTTTACTCAAACCTATGCGTGTGGGGTGTCTATGGATAGGTCTTTTTAAATGATGTTGAGGTTTCTAAAACCATTTTTTCTAAAAGTGTAAGGTTTGAGATATAGACGCTTCCAAAGTGGTACAATGGGCGTCCCCCCATCTAACTTTTGAACTAAGAAAGTGAAAATTTTGAAAAAAATATATGATGTAGATCTCAACAAAAACTTGCAACGAAAATTGGTTTGAAGGAGATCGAACCAGCAGTTTTTGAGATATTGCACATTTTTATCAACCGCAAATATAACTTTGTCTTTCATACAAACACTATGAAAAACAAAGTTATTTTTGCTGTCGCAATATATTGTGATGTTTTCGTGAAGTGAAAGTAAGTGGACCCTGAATTCAGTTAAGGGTGGCACGAAACCCTCAGTGCGCGGGTCCGACACGCACTTAACCGGTTTTTTACAACTGAAATAGGATTATAGACCCGAGTATCGTTTTATAGTATATCTCTACGAGTTCATGAAAAAAGGGGCATTATAGAAAAACCGAAGCCATTTTCCGTGAGGTAAGTCAAATAAGTAAGGATATTTTAAACATATTACATAATTTCCGTGAGGTAAATCAAATAAGTAGTATTTTGTGAGGCAAAGCGACCACACTGCGTTCATATCATGGCTACTTCCTTAGATAAAGTTACTTCCGTAAAGTTCGGCGGAAGACTGAGTGTCTATTCTAAAAGATTACTGTATATTCGACTATAGCCGTCGCGCTCGCCAGCGACGTTATTTTAATAAGAGTGACAGGGTCAACTATAGAGGAACACAGTAGGTAATATAAGTCACATTTAGCAGAGTTGGGTGGTTCTACGCGCACGTAGGTAGGTACGCTTAGGAGTTTGTTTGCTGGAGGCATCGCTTCGACACACTCCGTCAAGTCTAGTACATCTTGTTAACTTCGCTACATGCCGTGTGACTTTCCACCATATACAGGGTGTTGTTTTGGACAGCGACGAGCGACTCAGGGATGAAAATATGCGTATTATGTCTTATGCGTATGTCTCAAGTTATGCGTATTCAAAAAATACTTTCCGTTTTATAAGAGAAAACCTCTCGACAACTTTCTAAAATAAAACCAAAATGAATGGAGAAACTCGCACCCTCGCGCGTAGCTCGCGCGTATCTACGAAATACTACGCCGTAGCTAGTAAACTACGAGTAAGCGACCTGGTGTTCATAGTTTTGACTCGCCTGCTATAACGTAAGGAAAAATGATTTTTCTGTTTTTTTTTTCCCTTAAAAAAAAGTTTTTTTTATATTTTTTTGACATCAGTATCATTTGTACAACCACCCCTGAGTCGCTCGTCGATGACCAAAACAACATCCTGTATAAAGACACACGAGACTTGCAAGCAGAACTTCGTGGACGATCTTGGAGTAACAACCCTGTGAGCGTTTGAAGAAGTAAGTAAACCACAACTTGGATGATGTTTCTATACAATCCAAAGAAAATTTCATTTCATTTAATTAAGCATAATTTGTGGTGGTGCTAGTTGTATCAGTTACCAAATTGGTACTCATAATCATCGTCATCATTATCGTAGATATTTTTGTCTGTGTCAACGCCAACGACAGCTAGTATATGACGATGATTCATAGCTAAGACACGGTGCTAAGGTACTACTAAGACCTCTCAGAACTACCTAGTTCTATAGGTATCACTTTTTAGGGCTTACAAATCAATAAACTTGCAACTGACAGTTAATTTGATCGTATAAACGGGACATTAAAAGCCCAGAAGTAATCCCAATACGTAATTACGTCAAGTTTTCGTCATTTTTCCGTAATTTGGCAAGTTCGAAATTCTCCCCCGAGAACTAGAAGGTTCGCGAATAATTTAATACGGAGAAACGTTCGTCCTTAATGGCCTGTCAATCATAACGTCTAATTTCCGCTGAGGATTCGATACAGAACGAGAGATTGCTTTGAACGCGAAAAACGATCGGAACTCTTATAAGCACGCGTCCTTATTCTAGGAATATATCGTTTGAGGTGTAATCGACTATAGGTAAACCGCGAAACTGAGACGTCTCTGACGTCACTTTTGTTGTATTTTTCTCCCAAATAATGTACTCCATATTTTTTTTAATGAATTAAATGTTCTTCTTCAAGGTAAAAGAAATATCGTTTAATTTATAGTCATGATCAGGAGTACATTAATTGTGAGGGAAATGAAAATAAAGGTGATAAAAGTGACGTCAGAAACGTCTCAGTTTTGCGGTCGACCTATAATAAATTAAGGATATTATTTTTACTTTTTACTTTTTACTTTTATTCTTGTGTTGTTCAATATTATTGTGCTTTGTCTGCCACGCTCGCTGGCCAAACAACATAACATTATAATATGCTTGTGCTTTTATGTATTTCTCATTTAAGTGAATTTTTGTAAATTCTTATGAGAATAAATGTCTTAATCCGATATTAACTAAATACGCTAACTGTGCAAAGCAAAAGTTATATTATGAAAATTATTGTTAAGGAAAATAACAGTGAAATAAATTTGACTCAATACGTTTGTTTCAGGCATAGTGAATAGATTTATTAATTATTATGAATTTAAATTAATAGGTACTCCAGCTTCAGTACATCCATTCTCGAACACTTCTATACATACATAATACAGTAGAAAGTGTAAATTTGTAAGGTTGTAGACGCAACACTGATCTTATAATCGAACTACTAATTGGATTTTTAAAATACTTTCATCACTAGAAAACTATATTAATTTCTGAGTGACTAAGTAGCCTACTACATGAAACCGAGTATCAGTCTATAAGATCAAATCATGAAAGGTAAGTAAAATTTAGATGAAATTAACTTTTAACGAATAGGTACGTTTGCAATCATTTACTGGGTACGTGGTACGCAGACGTACTGGGTGCATAATTTAGCTGAACGTCAACAGCATACATTCTCGTGCCGAATGCCACTAAATTGCATAATGTTACATTTTCATAAGCTGCAAAAATAAAGGAAACCTGTACATCATTGGTAATATATGGAAGAATGGTTTACGGCTCTAGATATCTAAAGCAAACATTCCTTGTTTCAATTATTTATTGCTACACATTCCATAGTTGGAGCACGTTCGGTCACTTACTTTGTACACTTTTGAATTTAGACTTTATTTGATACGTAACAAAGTGGGTTCTTTATGCGAGTTAGGATGGAATTACAATGCATTTTTATGATGTCGACCCCGGGCCATCCGATATGCATGCGAGGAATTATGCACGTTTGTTTGTTTGTTCTCCATTCTGTATGCAGTCCGCAAATACCGGCTGTAATGCCTCGTGAATGGTTAGCGAAATTACTGAATCGAATGCTTTCGGGTCCAGCCCAGTAATGTTTGTTGGTACTCGTTTATTTGCTGTAAATCCGTTTTAGCTGGTCCGACCGCTGTTTGTGTTGTATGGTCGGTTTTATGACACACTCACTGCTACGTCGACAGACATGATAAGCTTTTACGGTTACGAGCTCAATGTGAATACGGCTCTGATTGAGAAATATTCTCGCTTCTACTCCTTTTAAAGGCTGAAACCATTTTTATGCAGACACGTAAAATTCGAGGTGTCACATTCAGTAATGAGTACGCAAATGCCATGACGGATTCTTGATGTTGACTCTAAAATAGTATACCATAATGACCCTTTACATACTGCGACTTTAAGCATTGACACTAACGCGCGTTTTGGTAACGCGCGACAGCATCGCGACTCACGCAATGAACAGATTTTGGCATCGATGCAGTATCGCGACTGCATCGATGGTAACGCGCATTAGTATCGATGCAGTCGCGATGATGCATCGCGTTTGCATCAATGTAGCATCGCGACTGCATCGCGTTTGCATCGCTGCTAGAAGTACTAGCTGAACATAGAAGCATAGTTTCAGCATAATTATGGGACATATCCCCATCATGATCGTTGTCTAGAACTTCGTAACACAAGGAAAAAAAGTCCATAATATGCTTCTAAACCAGACATTTAGTGTGTTGTCTGGCGCATATTTATTTATTTATTACACGTATTTCAACTGATTCAATACCGATCCAACTTCAAATTTATCGTTGTCCTCTATGTATACATAAATGTATTTAGCAGAAGATCCGAACGTCTGACTTCAATTAGCGGTGATCATGATTTATACTCATCCCGTGGATAATCCAAGTCTTGTTTTATTTGCATATTTATCTGGGCAATTTTATTACGTAGCGGCTACAGAAGCTCTGGTGTCGGATTACCACTCGTTAGCGTGTTCCTGCTTGGATGATGCGCAAACATTCTTTAAGTGGTCTTACACACGAGCCACACTTGACGATGCTTGTAACCGATATCGTGATGACGGTGTATTGGGCCTGTGGCCTCAACGTCGGCCGTCGGCAAATCGACGTCAGTCAATTGTTAAACATTTGGCGCAGATATCCTGACGGTGCGTCGATAGCAAGACGATGGCATTGACGATAGACGCTGCCTAAACGTAGCAGCGGCTGCCGTTACCATGAGTTTACGACGGTTTTACTCGCTTGCGACTGATGTCGCTTCAAAATGTCGCCAGTATGTAAGATACCTTAGATTGAGACAGTAGGGGAGACAACATGAAATGTGATAGGTACATTGAAGTCGAAAATACTTACCGATATTAACAGTGATCATGCTGATTTTGGCCACGGTGACTGTCTTTAACTCCGGTTTTGCCGTTGATGTGCTCGCATGTGGCTTGTGATGTCAAATGAAATTAACAGTACCACAGAATTAAACCCCGTTTCTACTTTGCTGACCCGCCTCTGACTAGTATTTATTTAATTGTGCAATTTATAACCTTGCATTGTGAACCGCCTCGTCACTTTTAAACAAATAGAACATATTTCACAATTGTATAGCATGCAAATGTAAATTCGTAATAAGTAAGGAGCCAAACCATGTACCTTTGTTTTGCAGTTTTCCCAAGGGGCTACGATTTAACAGTCACCCTACACAACAGCGGTAAAGTGTGGTAAGTTGAGTCCCGTAAACATACAGTCGCATTTGTGGTGTCTTGGCTTCTGGTATATTACTCTGTCAGGGGTAACGAACTAAGAAGCTTGGCTAGAAATGTAGAGATGAATAAACAGCGTACGAATGGAAACGTTTATCCCCCAGACATTATTTGCTGGCTAGAGACAAAGCTAATTTAGAAGATGGATAGATAAGATAATTGTTACTTTTCTACTGTCATTTGAAGTAATTTTGTTATTATTACTATAGAGGTGAATAACACTAGTAAAATTATCAGTTGTAACTAAAATCATGATTACACGGCAATAAGTAAAGAAACCGGCTAAGTGCGAGTAGGACTCTCGAATTGAGGGCTCCTTGCCAACTTGCGTCTTTGTTTCAAATGTATCGTTTGACGACCTCCGTGGTGTAGTGGCTAAGCACGCTGGGTTTCAAGGCGTCGCCGCTCCGAGGTCCCGGGTTCGATTCCCGGTCGGGTCAATGTAGAAATCAAAATTTTCTGTATTGTCCATTGTCCCGGGTCTGGGTGTTGTGGTACCACCGTTGTGTCTGATTTCAATAACACAAGTGCATTAGCTACTTACTTTGGGATCAGAGCAATGTATGTGATTGGTGTCCAATATTAAAAAAAAAGTTTAAACTGATCTTAGACACCTCTATGTCATATTAAAAGACCTCTTCGAGCAACTTTCCTGCTTGAGTAACGCATATATTCATAGACACCCCACACGCATAGGTTTGAGTTTTTGGTTTGTATTAGGTCCATACATCCCCTTATATCTAAATTGTTTTTATAAATATTTTGTAAAGTAGGATACACCTACCTACCAAGTTTCAATTGGGAAATGCTAATAGTTTCAGAATAAATCGTCTGTGTCATACGGACAGACGGACAGAAAGACTATACGAAACTATAAGGGTCTCGTTTTTTGCCATTTGGCTACGGAACCCTAAAAGACATAGACATTGTCAAGCACATCAATATGTTGTCTCATAAGCATTAAACAAGCATAGTCATGAACGCTGCAAACTATTTAAAATATTTAAAATATACCTATAAATTACGTTGACTAAATTATTACTTCCTAAAGACCCTCGCACACCACCTTTCTCTAAAATTATTTAAAAAAACTCGCATCATTTACTAGCCGGTATTACGAATAACTAGACATGCAAATCGGGGAATATTCCTTTGACCCGACTGTCCGACTGCAACATTTTGTACGGATTCATAATCCACAGTTCGCTCCGAGACCGTTAATTCTCGTCCTCGACCATGCTTCATTTCATACATGTTTTAACCCGTCCTTGAATGGGCTCCTAAGGGCCAACCCACACGTACCACAACCACACCAAAACGCACCGTCAAAATGTAATCAAGCAGTGCATAATAATAGTCCACCTAGCCGATTTCGGCTACGGTGGCCAGTCACAACGACTTACCGACTGCGCGGGACATATTATAGTGCACAAGTGTGTGCGCAAACACAGGTGCACTCTCTATTCCTTTCACTCTTATAGCCCGATGGGACAGCAATCTGACACGACCGGAGAGAGATCAGGCGCAGGATCAACGGCTTAACGTGCTTTCCGAGGCACGGAGGTGAAACACCGCCAACTTCCAAACTCCGGGCTACCCTGAGAATTTCTGAACAGAAAAACCTCCGGTACATATTTTTGACCCGACCCGGGAATTGAACCTGGGACCTTCCGGCGCAGCCGTCGCATTAAAATGAGACCCTCTCACCGCTGCGCCACCGAGGCAGTTAACGCTCTCTCTCTCAAGCAGTGAATAGGTTACGTGTAAATAGTGTCACTGCAGCTTTTTGTAGTTGCGTTGTGTTTCCGACAGTGTCGATGTAATTCTCGGGTCTTTATCGGCCACTAGTTCTCGGTTGCGTAGTGATTGCGATGTCGTTGCTATGTCGTCGATATCATACAAGCGGTCGATATGGATGGACTGCAAAGTGTGGTACTTGTGCATAGTCCATTTTCAATACAAAACATACGCCCGACCCTTGGTGTGGTTGTGGTACGTGTAGGTTGGCCCTAACTCGCCGCAATGCGGATCATCTATTAAGCCGTCATGCTACCTTCATCAGCCATTGTGTTCCAGTATGTCAATATGCTCAATAATTCATCAAACGGAACAAAATGGTGAGAACATAGCCAGTGTTTGCTGCTATACAATTTGACGCGATTATAACACAATCGAAAGGGAGATTAAATATACATTACAAAGAGACATTTAAAATTAACCCGCTTTCAATTATAGTTTAATTCAGGGCTGAAATTAATAACTTAACGAACGGGAATGGATAGAATGGAAGCACAGAATACGAGAGACAACTAAATAATGTTATGATGATAAAAATAATTGTAATTCATACTATTTCTATATGTGAGGACCTGTAAGAGGTTTATGAGTTAACTATACTATCTCATATTGTCTGTTTAAAAACCCTGGTTTTCCTGTAATAATAAAAATAAAAATAAATAATAAATAAATAAGTAATAATACAATTCTAATTTATCTAAGTAAGGCATTATGTCTCAAGTATTCAGACTCTCTCTTATATCTGTCCTTAGAAATTTTATTACGTTAAATAAATGACGATGTTAACATGTGAACGCAAAGAAAACGAAACATATTTTTGAAGAGAAAGATTAAATATTAAATTACGCAGCTACAAGTATTTTTAGGGACAAAATACGTGGAAAATGAAATTAAATACTGTTCTTATTCGCAATGCGAATTTCGTGTTGGAGGTAAGAAGTACAATAATATCAAAGATAATACTAGAGATAATATTTATGTATTATTAAAAGTGGATACACCGAGTTCCCGCCGACTATTTTAATTGAAATAAACTAATTGCGTTTAACTGAGTTTAATCAACCGTTTCTTTGACAAAGTTAACTTTGGAAATGTGAAACGAGCCCGTCTTAATTAATTTCACAAGGCTTAATTAGTTTAGATAATACCCAGTTACAAGTGTCTTCAATTTATCAGAAATCCTTTGTAACAAAACAATTATAGATTGGTGTTGATGTGACTTTATTGAAAAGTGACTTTATTGACAAGACTGAAAGTACATAGAATTATTTCGTTCCAAGTAAAGTAACGACTCAGATGTAAGGAGTGCTGTTTTTAATTATACTATCACAGGTGCACTCTTTATTCCTTTCACTCTCATAGGGGACAGTAATCTGAAACGACCTGAGAGAGATCACGCGCAGGACCAAACGGCTTTACGTGCTTTCCGATGCAAGGGGGTGAAACACCGCCAACTTCCAAACTTCGGGCTTTCCTGAGAATTGCACTATAATGTGTCCCGCGCATCGGTTAGTCGTTGTGACTGGCCAGTGGCCACCGTAGTCGAAATCGGCTGGGGGGACTATTATTAATTATGCTAGCACCGGCTTCTGCTTTTTGTGATTTTTGTAGGTACCGTCGAGGTCTCAGTCGCCTTACCACTTTTGAACGAAAATCGATTGAACACACGGACACAAAAACGGGCGCACTTGGAACAAAAGACGGCCCGTGGTGCAAGCGACTTTTCGCTCTTAAAGGTAGTAGGCAGCGGTGTGCTCAATACCTAGTACCTACATAGTCTAAGCCTGTCCTAAATAGTTTAATCCGTTCAAGTTCCAGGCAGTTCAATTCCCTCTTTGCTAGCTCAGTCGCCAAATTGTGATGAATAACGCCTGTTACATAAAGAGTGTGGAAATGTGCGAATGGAGGAAAGAGCAACGTTTAATTAACAGCCCGACTCAATCAAGGCTTCTTGGTGGATGAGTCAATAACGCTGACCGACACGAAGCCTTAACGTTACGGTCCAAGGTGAAAGATGGGGCGAGAGTGCGCTCACTCTTAACACGTTTCGGGGCAGTGAACAGCAGGCGTGAAAACAATAAAAAATCTATTGTGTCTGGAATAGTGTCCCGAAACGTGTTAAATACATAAATATGGAACAAAATACATATATAATTACTGTAATCCCAAATTTACGTAGCTAAAGCTGCGGCTTACCGTTGAGAATACCGTACCGACTGGAAGCCGAACCCAGGACCTCAGAGATGGAAACACCTTGAAACAGGCATGCAAACCAGGAAATTACGGAGGTCGTGAAAATATAACTATTATTCTTATACGTCGAAAGTACCTTTTTGGCTGCCCAGTGTAAGCTGCTACATAAGTACTACGCTCGGAATATTTTTGTAAATGGGTCCAGAATTCCCATTATCCTTCCTATTTAATCTTTGATTTTCGTCAATCTGAGTGATCGTTGATACCTCATTACGGCACACACTTGTGTCATACATAATTGTAGAAAATTTTACACATAGGAGACGCAAATGAATAATATTTGATAATTTAATGACGAGAAGAATGGTGATGTATGAAATTAATTGTGGTAAAAACATCTGCGGTGAATCGTTGTAAATGTAAGGTTCGTTAAATACGGCATCGTATTGAGTGTCCAATGATGCAGTGGTATTCAGCAAAACATTTTTGTTTCGTAACAACCCTTATTAACCCTCGACGCAAAAAGAGAACGACTACATATGGGTGTAATTTGCCTGAAATAAATAAATGATTGATTGATTGATATACAATAAACGAGAGATACCCGGGTTAGTTTAACAAACTAATTTATAAATTCAAAATGCTCTTACTTATAGAGCATTACTTTGATACACCAATACTTAATTAATTTAATTTAATTTAATTTATTCTAGACATTATTTAATTTGAATGATTTTTATCCGATTATGACTTTTTATTTGAATTCGGAACTGATATAATAAATTTAAGTGTGACTTTAAATGGAACTTTAATTAATATATTTTTAATTTTACAATTACGAACAATTTGTATGCCATAACTTTTGGTAAAATGTGTGGACTTATTTTTGTACCTGTACCTACCACCTATTGGAACAATAAATAATAATAATAAATTCAAATTCAAAATCTTTATTTCCAATTAAGATCATGAAATGACACTTATGAACGTCAAATAATACTTACAGTGATAAAAATAAAAATAAATGTGCTCTGAAAGGGCCGAAACATGTCTCCTTATCTTTCAATAAATGTTTCATTTCATAAAATGAAATGTTTCAGCATCGAAATGTTATGTTGTCTTATATTAATTATTCATTTGACCTTATTTTTCCGGTGTCAGTGTATGAGTTGCGTCGACCACGTACCACTCGTAGTGTATCGCACGTGGCACGTAGTACGCCTTCTTCGGTTTTTGTTTGCCGCCACACCGGTATTAACCGGGTTGATACGCTACACACATCTCGTTTTTTTATTTGCGGTTGCTATCTCGTTTATCTGCACAGTTAATCTTTTTGATTTCGATGATTATATCATGAGGGTATTTATTTATTATACAAATGTGAAATACAATATCTACCACTATCTAAATACCGATTAACAAATAAATAATGATATAGGTTAGTATAATGTTGGAATTATCAGGGTAAGAATCATTTAATCATACGTTCATTTAAATTGTCATACATACCGGGACGATAATGCTCCACAGATATAAGTTATCATCTACACTAATATTATAAAGAGGAAAACTTTGTTTGTTTGTTTGTTTGATTGATTGTAATGAATAGGCTCATAAACTACTGGACCGATTTTAAAAATTCTTTCACTATTCGAAAGCTACATTGTCCACGAGTAATATAGGCTATATTTAATTTTGAAAAAAAATAGGGTTCCGTAAGATATTAGGGTTATTCGGACACAAGGTGTAAAAAATCAACCAAAAAAGTTACTTATTTTGCGTACCCTGCCTAAACTATTAAAGATAGAACCATAAAATGTTCTAAGTGATTGTAGATCTTATAAATGTCTACAAAAAAGTCCGCGACACACTATACCTATCTATGTCGAGTGAGGCACAATAACCATTTTTTTTATTGAAAAATCTTGATTTTTTTTGGACTACATTTAAACGCGTTTATTTTACTCATGCTATTAATTCTTATCAAAATAAATTATTTCATCACTAAGTACAGTTAATGTAGATAATATTTGGTCTTGGTTTGATTAAAATTGGACGTTTGGTTCTGAAGTTATAGCGAAATTAAAATATTACGATTCCTGCTGCACGGCCCGTTGCGAAGTAGGCGTTACCAAGGCCCGGTGAGCGTGTCCACAACAACTGCTGAAACTGGGAGAAGGAATTTTTCCATCTTTAAATTTGGGCACCGATTATGCGGTTACTTTGGATGAGTCTCTAGGGCAAATAGTCTATAATTTAGATAGTCTGATAGATGCTATATATCCTGACATCGAAAACCTACATCAAAATGATTTTCGTTGGCTGTGTTGTAGTTGTGTGTTGTGTTGTAGTTTCTCCCAGGAATGAAACAGTCAACGAAATAAACAATTTAATTATGCAGAAAGTACAGTGTACAAGTGCAAAAGTTGGCACGCCGATAATGCTTCTCAGAAATTTAAGACCCCCCAACATGTGTAATGGCACGAGACTTCTTATAAAGGGGCCGTCCATTAATCACGTGAGGTCGTTTTTCTCATTTTTGGGGGGGGGGGGCCCTGATGATATTTGGTAAGCTTTGGGACCACTTCCCCCCCCCCCCCCTCCTGGATCACGTGTATTTTTTTGGAAGTCTATGTAAAGGCTATTTTTGACTGGAAAAAAATATTTAACAAATGGCGTTTTGATTCGAAAAATATTTATATGTATTTGCAATAAAATTAATGAATAATTAATTTATTAATGTTGTCTTCGTCCCACGGAGTTGCAAGACTTTCATTTAAGGTTACAACTGGTAAAGCTTCTTCTTCACTGGCAGTTGTTATTGGCAAAGAGGTTTGTAACATATTAACTTCGGTTTCGTCAAGCCACTCGGCATCATCATCCTCGCGCACGACGCAGAGAACCTCCCTCCCTCGTAGCGTGAGGATACGCGTGGGCGTTTCGTGGACAGTATACTACAAATCGTTCAAATTTTCGCGCCGTTCAAAATTTCGGATCAAAAATAGCGCTTTTTGACAAAAAATAAATAAAATTAATACACGTGATGTCTAACGTGACCCCCCCTCCCCCCTCGTGATGTTTCGTGATGTTTTCCGTACCCCCTCCCCCCCCCCCCCCCCTTTTGAGCCTCACGTGATTAATGGACGGCCCCTAAGGAGCTAAAAGATAATTTAATAGTTGCGAAGATTATCACCGGCCCTGCAGCTGGTGAATTAGCTCATATACCAAGAATAGCCATGATCCCTACTGATTTGCCTATACCCTTCAAAAGGCTCCAATTTCCAGTAAAAATTTCTTTCGCACTCACGATAAACAAATCCCAGGGCCAAACATTCAAATTAGTAGGAATTGATTTTCGAAAAGAATGTTTTACGCATGGGCAACTTTACGTTGCCCTATCACGGGTCGGGGCTCCCGAGCATCAGTATATTTTGTTACCAGAAAATAATATAACGTGAAATGTTGTGTATAGAGAAGCTCTACAATAATAGCTTAAGTTTTCTATCCTAAAACAACGGGTTGCACTCCGGGACTTAACAACTAGCCTGCGGATAGTGACTGCTTCGTCGATGTTAGTGTCGGTGTCTGTGAATTGACCTGGGAATCATTTTGTTTGCTGACCGTGTCTTTCCTGGGTAGGCTTTTTGCAGCGGTAACCGACATCCACGCGGGCGGAGCCGCGGGCGACCGCTAGTCTTACTATACGAACAAACTAGCACGGTCATGACCGCGCTAGGAATGACACAAACCTTTATTTCAAAAAGTACTATGAATATATTCCAAATATTACTTTTTTCAGAAGCTTATATTTTTTGTGTTCAACAAGTCAATTTAAAGCTTTTTACATCTTGAAATCAATTAGATAGTAGTATTTTCAAAATTTTTTGAATTAATTTATAAAAAAACTAATTTAAAAATGTACAACATTCAGAATAGCTTATTTTAATAAAAGCCAAACTTATACTTTCCTCGACCTTGACCTTATCGTGGCGATTTGTCACGAGCTGAACGGAACCGACGAAAACAAAAAGGTCGGGCCAAGAGAGGCTCTCAATCAGTCAAACTCCCACGTCACATTCACGTCGAATCACGCAATTAATTTAGAAGGCCCGTCTGTGTTTGCTTTGACAACCCCAGTAATTGAGTTTGTGGGCCCCCGCGCCGTAAATCATTAAATTTAATTCTGGAACGTTTGCTTGCTCTTAGTTGGCTGGTGTGGTGGTATTGACATTAGTGACAGGGCTCGTGGTAGCTGGTTGCCGTTAGAATGCAATTAGAACACGAAAGGGCGGCTTCGCACTTATCCGTAATCGATTCTTATTTGAATTTGAAACGAAACCTAATACAGAGTGGCACAAAAGTAGTGGTCCATCCATCCAGCTATCTAATGGTTTCGTTTGTAACACTACTGTAGCCCTACGTGCACCCTGAATAGACGCTGCGGCACTAATTTCCAAAGTGTTATACTTTTTTGTCAATTTGACTAACTAAATATGTACAATCGGATGAATCTAAAGGCTAGGCTAGGCTGTTACACAGAAGGTACCGGGCTCGATAAGTAACATCACTAGCATGGATACAAAAAAAATGTAATTTATCAATCTAAATAAAAATACCTACTTACCTCCTCTTTCATTTAGGCAATTTTTCATTTATTTATTAACACTTTAAGCACAAAGAACAACCATAGACTTATACCTGCAATGAAACAAACCATAACAGAAAAACCAATTATTTAAATAAATATAAAATAAACAAACCTCCAATAGCCTAATTCTTGTTACCTATTCGTTGTATACCTACAATCTTCCGAGACCGTCGTTCGTCCGTTCATCGATACAGCGTTAAACCAAAATGATACTCGGTGCTTATTCGCTCGTGTAAAAGTATCAAAACATGTTGTTCCGCGTCTCCAGAAGCTGTGAGCAACCAGGCATGAAATTAAACAGCTTGCAGTAACTTGTTAATCGTCTGGAGTTCTGCCAACGCCCAATTTGGAGGAATAGCTGACGACTCCTCTTACTTTTCGATATCGCTAATTGAATACAGCCTTTACGGCATTTGAAAAACAAATGCTTTACTACTCGTATCTCGTTGCTTAGGAGGTGTAACGTGGAAAGTAATACGTAGGTATATGTTTATTATGACCGTGGTTCCCCGCAACTAAAACATTAATCTCTACATCTTTTGGTTACACAATCATAACTGAGTAATTTTACTGAATCCATTTATTATTTTGTTAATAATGGTCGTAGTCATAGCTGGGCACCGTTAATCCAATAGTTAACTACGTTATTCGTAAATCCGTTAATATGTGAAAAAAAAATTTTTTTCGTTGCGTTAGTGAACTTATAAAACCTGTTGGTTTAGGTTCTGGAAATAAACAGGTTAGGAACAAAACAAAATACTTGTGTAATTCAAATGTCATTGTCATTTAACTGTCGGGCATTTGGTGCATATTCCCCTTCATGCACATTAACATGTTGATGTTCCCATCTGGGTGTCAATTCCGCTAATTGAGTCGTCACTGAGTTGTGCATCAGTTGTACAACGAGAGTGAGTGATTTTATACACCTCGCTATTCTAACAGCAGCTGCTGTAGTAACTCTGTTGTGCTACAGCAGTGAGTGGTTTTCTGCTAAGTAATTTGACAGCTTTTTGACATTGATAATTATTTTTTTATAATTTCAAAATATTGTATTAAAATTTACAAAAAATACGAACAAAAAGACGAAGATCGTCGTTTTGATGTTAAAATGTCTTCACCGGTGGAAAACAGACGTTCGATTGCAGTACTTGAGGGTTTAGCAGTATTGTATTTAATGAATAGATTTATGAATATCTGTTCCCCGAGTAATGCAGTATCGTTGAACGAGTCTTTTAATTGTCCGTCGTGTGTGTCGTCATTGTGTTGTCGTGTCCAGCCACATTTGAACGAGACTTTGCGCTTTACTCGTTAGAGAGTTTGAGCTTTTTGGTATTGGATTAACGATTAACACGTTCCGGGACACTACTCCAGACACAATAGATGTTTTATTGTTTTCACGCCTGTAGGCGGGCACTGTCCCGGAACGTGTTAACGGACCTCTGCATATTAACGGAAGTTAACGTATCCGTTAACATTTTTTAAAGTTAACTTAAAAGTTAATTTTTACGTAAAGAAAAAAACAGAAAATTGTGGAAATCATTGGAAAACACGTCGTTTCTTCACACAAAGAATCAAGAAGAATCTGCAGTCCTAAGTAAAACATAACACAAAAATATAATTTTTTGACAGTGTCACTGTAATTAGCTGATGATCTTCAATCGGTTCAACAGATTTTCATAACACAGCTAAAAATATCGAAACAAAAACCAGTTCATCCGTTTGGGAGTCACACTACCACAGACAGATACTCTCTTTCTACGTCGGAATAAAAAATACTAATGCAGAAGATTAATACACATGAGTTACGGGTGTACTGTTCTATTGCAGAGCAATTATTCGACCTGTAGTAGCCCCGCTCATAGTTCAGCGTGATTTGCAGGTCGCGCAGGCGGCGCGGGCGGTGGCTGCGGCTCGCGGTAGTGGCGCTCGTAAATGTCATCCCAGAAGCGCATGCGCTTCTCCTGCAATGCGCCACGCAGCTCCAGCTTGCTTCCAATCGCCATGTGAGGCGAGCCGCCTGCGCCAGTCGCCGGCCACAACGGCAGTGATGAACCCGCCGGCACTGGGGTCCTGTAACGTAAGGCGCCACGTTGCGTTATGCTGGCTCCACACAGCAGAAGCTGGCATTGTAAGTGCCAAAGCCGGCGGTATCAATCACATATATCCGTCCTCTTCTTCTTTTAGTGTCGACTCTGGCGTTATATTTTTGAGGACCAGTACCTACTCGGCGACTGACAGAGCGTTGTCAGTAGCGTTGTACAGTTGTTTTTTATCTGTCAATTCGGCTGTCAAGCCGCCGCCAGCGATAGCGCTGGGCTATGTGGATATTAATACTATTAGACGGTCATTTCTCAAAATCAGGTAATGTTATCTATCAACAATCATTATTTTTGCATGCAGAAGATCAATTATAAAGTTGTGCAACACATCAGAGTTTCGATATATACAGCAAAAAGACAAACACTATCTATATTTTGATATCTATAATATACTACTATGACGTTTGTTTGTGAGTTTGTGAGATTTTAGTATTTATTATACCTAACTGTTAATCTATACATATAATAAGACTGTAAAAGATCGATTTCTGTACATTGAAGATTTTTATGAAAAATTGTTACAGGGGGTCTTAATTACCGTAATAGAAGCCAAAACAACAATTTTTAAAATTTTTGTCTGTCTGTCTGTCTGTCTGTCTGTCTGTCTGTCTGTCTGTCTGTTTGTCCGGGCTAATCTCAGAATCTACTGGACCGATTTTGATGGGGCTTTTTTTATTTGACTCAGCATCACTTGGAGAGTAAACTAGGATAGAAATAATCACGCCAATAGACTTAGGGGGTAGGCAGAAATTATATATATATAAAAGAAAGTCGTGTTTGTTACAACACTTATAACTTGAGAACGGCTGAACCGATTTGGCTGAAAGTTGGTGGGGTGGTAGCTTAGAATCAGGAAAAGCATATAGGATACTTTTTGTCCCGCTAGACGGGGCCGGGGCTGGGGTAGCACGGGACCGGGACGAAACGGTGGGGAGGTAGCTTAGTACCAGGAGAAGGACATAAGATACTGCATATAGGATACTTTTTGTCCCGCTAGACGGGGCCGGGGCTGGGGTAGCACGGGACCGGGACGAAACGGTGGGGAGGTAGCTTAGTACCAGGAGAAGGACATAGGATACTTTTTATCCCGTTCGATGGGGCCGGGGCTAAGGCGGGACGGGGCCGAGGCGAAACAATTTAAAATAAATGTGGGTGGAAATGAATCTGTACAGTGTTTTAATTCAATGTGTAGTGTTTCCTCCATATTGGTTTGTATAAATTAAATGAATATTTGGTACTTTATGGTACTTGCCAAAGTATAACAAAACAGTGCCATGAAAAAATTTATATTTAGATACATTTTTTCCACACAACAAAGTAAAATGTTAGTAAAGTAGTAGTTTTTTTTGTGGCAAAGTAGTAGTTAAAAGTAAAGTAACCATATTATCCTATAAAACAAAGGAATTCCTAATCGAAATACAAATTGTGAACGTCCAAATAATCGGTATGGTCATAATAATTGATCACCTTTGATGTACCTACAACTTGCTTCTTATTGTTGTAATATGGCCAATTTTAATGATAAGTGAGTACTAAAATGTACTATATAAATACTTTATATCTTGCGTACTTATAAGTACTTATACATAAGTATCTTATTTGAAAAATCATAAGCCTATAAATTAAAAATTCTATCCAAAGTCACTATTCCACGCGGACGAAGTCGCGGGCACAGCTAGTAAAAAATATGACAGTAGATAACTACATTATTCCAGCGAACAGCAAATATGAGTACAAAAATAGGTACCTGCAGTGCACTTATTTTTGTTAAAATGGTAAAAAAAAACATTGACTAACTCACCCGGTCGTCATAAAGTTGAGCCACAGTTCTCGTACTACTTGTTTCACGCGTTTTGTTTCTTCCGGCAAATTAGTTTCATCTCCGGGAATACCATTGTTGCCATCAGATATAGCTGCAGTTTGTGCACAGTGGTCCGCTTTTCGAAGGTCATTGGTAAACGGCACAACTGGTGTTGAGTCATCGACGTAATTATACTCGTATAAAAATATTTTATCATGTCCATTTTTGATGTGCAGATTCACCGCCCTCAAAGTTGACCAGACAAAATACAAATCAGACACGTAGTTGTAAAAATCAAGAATATAATTTTCAGTAACTGGTTTTTTGTTAAAGAAAAATTCTTTAATTTTTTCAATGATTGCCGCTTTTTCATAATTATTTTCAAATTTTAAATCCGCGGGCAAAACTGTAGAAAAATCTGAATTCATTTTATTCCTCCATGTTTCAAACCTTACTATTGGCATCAAACCTTCTGTTTCAGCAAGTCCGTATAACATCGGCACTTTATCATATCTACCACTTTTTAAAATACTGTATGGAGATTCGGTTAGAAAAGCGTCCTTCGATTCTCGTTCGACACAAGGAGTGAATACAAATTGGAAGTCGGTCCTGTTCCAAAAGGAGCCTGACGTCAGAACACCATACGACGCTCTTGTGTAAAACTCCTCGAGAGCATACACATCGTCAACATTTTTAACCCCATTGGCTCTAGCAAATATTTTTGCGTTTTCAAGAGGAGCTACTTGAACGGACCAAGTGGCCAAGCTGGAACCGCTTTCAGGTATGACTTTATTGAACAACCCTCTGGCTGCAGGCGATATCATCAGCAAGTCGACAGCCGAGGATCCAGCGCTGTAGCCTGCGATAGTAACGTCGTCTGGGTTTCCTCCATAACTTGATATGTGTCTTTTCACCCAATTCAAAAGTGCCACTTGGTCCTTCATTGCCGCGTTGCCGGGAGCTTTATCCGTGCCCAAACACAGAAAGCCGTGGACCCCAAGGCGGTAGTTGAATGTTACAATAATTACTTTTTTACTTCGTACCAAATTTTTGTAAGTGGCAATATTAGAGTATCCGTTTTGGTAGGCTCCACCGTGAACGTACACTACAACTGGCAAGTTTTTCTGCTTGGTATCGGGAGCGTAAACATTTGCAATGAGACAATTCTCTTGTTTGGTCTTGGATTCATTAACGGTATGTAACATTTGAGCTTGATGGCATATTATAGTGTTATCGACTGCTTCAAAGATACTTTTCCACGTTGGGGCTGGAAGAGGGGCCTGAAATAAAATTTAATTTTAGTTAGCTACACATAACTATTATTTTCTAGGTTGAACAGCACTTGGCAGGTTTTTTTACAATGGCTCTAAGTATAGTATGTCATTTATTAAAGAAACACTATAATAACCGACGAATAATTTAAATAAAAAATAAGATAACTTCAAACTTACTAGGGCGTTGTGAAATGGGCTGTGAGATAATTTAATACGACACAATCATTTCGGAACGTCACGATTATTATAATATGTTACTAGTGCAAAGAATATTAAAAATGCGACTCAAAATAGTTCCTCATTGAATCATTATTAATTATTGCCTCTCTCCTAGCTGTACCTGAAATTTATGAACTCCAGTGGGTGCTGTAGCGTATGGGATTCCATAAAACGCATAGATGCTGTCTCCAGGTTCCTTATATCCCCTTACTGGTCCCTGGGGAGAGTGTACCAGACGTTCCTCCCGGCCGTCGCCCTGCACCACCAGACAAGACACCAAACACAGTACAAGTCTGCTCCACATGACTTTACAGCTGATACTGACGAAGATTGGTAACTACATGATAATTTATATACTGCCTAGCTATAATCGTCATATATCGCGTGTATCGTTAGGTAGGTACCTAGTTGTATTATTTATATTTTTGTATAACCATTCTAAATGAAGAAGGTCCCTTTTTGGGTTCCATAGCCGAATGGCAAATAATGTAACCCTTATTGGAATCATCAAGTCTGTGTCGTTGTCAGTCTGATTATCACAGCTCAGCGACTTTTTTCTGAAACTAATAGAATTTTAACACAGTTGGTAGGTAGGTGTGTCTTGTAACCGCTGTACGATTCAACAACCAATGTACTCGTATGTATTTTTCAGTTCAACCCTCCGCATACCAGGTGGAAAATATAGGCGTGCTATGGCACACCTTGTATGCAAGATGGGGTCAACATTGCACACACTTAAATCTGTTATTTTGAAGCATAGAGTGATAATTTTCGATTTTTATAGGTATTTTAAAATATCTTTGTACGAAGAAATGAAATAAAAATATAAGAAAATTATATGTTTCGAGTAACATGGACCCAAAACTAGTCCTTCTTTTACTATTAAAAAAACTTATCTCAGTAATCAAAAATTTTTATGAGATCTTGACATTACAATAATAAAAGCGTAATTAAAGAATATAACAATTAAGATATTTCTATCATTGTTTAGTAAAATTGCGCCATTTTTGCACACATATAAACAATGTTCCAAACACAACGGTGCATCCCATTTGTCGTAGGCGTAGACCCCTAGAAGAACACCTGAAGGCCTGCCACGAGAAACGATATCCGTCAATACGATAATCGTTTTGCGGATCCGAAGAATTTCGTAGTAGGTATTACATACTAAAAATGTTTCGGATCCGAAAAACGATAATCGTATTGACGGATTTCGTTTTCGTAGAAGACCGCCTGTTTCTCCGAGAACGACGTCTAGTCTCAGCTAGAGAGCGACCTCTTTTACCTTGTCTTGATCGTAACGTAAACTAGTAGTAGTTGTTCAGACAAAATGCTGCAATAATCTGATTCGCAATGTTTATTTGGCTCAATTGCATTATCTTCCAAATCTGAACTATTTTCCATTAAATATCATTCAATTCCTGATCGTGGAGTTGGCGCGGTACTTAAACTTAACTTAAATTTAATAACAAATATGTCATTGAATAACAAGTATGTATTTAGTAAAATCCAAAAAAACTTCTTTTTTATTTGACCCCCTGCAATTAAAAGTAAAATGCGTACATTAAGTCATTTTAGTGGGTTTTTTAGTGATTATTTATGCTGTGTAATGATTACCAACTTTTGCTGAATAACTGTTACACTTCAATAGATAATAATTATCTATTAAGAATTTGAAATCATATCTTGTTACAAAATGCACGACACTAATCAACAAGATACAGTGTGAATCGATATCTCGTTTAGTGATAGTTTTTAAATTACAGTTTTCTCGTCTCAATCAACTCTGTGTCTGAAGACGAAAGTCTTCAAACAGGGAGTGTAAAAAGCTTACTTTGGTTTGAATAAAAATTTAACGCCAATTTTTATCTGGAACCGGAAATAAACGTCTCATGTTTACTACGACTTCCTACTCTCCGATATTATCTTTAAAAATCTAAGATTTCTATAGGGCCAGGCCATGTGTGCTGGATATAGGGGTTCTATTTTTTAACCACTTACGTCGATAATAGGAGTGATTTTCGCTCGAAAATCAATTAAAAATAACGTGAAATACTGACGCGAATACTAACCAAATTCGATGAAAAAAACACTATTGTGTGGATTATAACCGGTTATTATTCGAAAATCAAACATTAATCATTGAAAACCGCACGCCATATTGTGGCAAGTGACAAAAAAAACCGGCTAAGTGCGAGTTGGACCCGCGCACTGAGGGTTTCGTACCACCCTAAAACTTTATTCAGGGTCCACTTACTTCCCTTACTTTACTACACTTACCTAGCGAAAATATTAAAATATTTTTTGACAGCAAAAATAACTTTATTTTTCATAGTGTTTATTTATATGAAAATGAAAATGTGCTATATCTCAAAAACGAATAGTTCGATCTCGTTGAAACCAATTTTTGTTAAAAGTATTTGTTAAGATCTACATTACATAATTTTTCATAATTTTTACTTTCTTAGTTCAAAAGTTAGATGAGGGGTACGCCCATTTTACTAATTTGGAAGCGTCTAGCTCACAAAAGTAAGACTTTAAAACCTCAATATCATTTTAAAAGACCTATCCATGACGCATAGGTTTGAGTAAAAAAAAAATGTTTGGTTTTAGTTTGATGTATGAGAGCCCCCCTTCAAATGTTTTTTTCTTTCTATTCCAGAATCAGAAAGCGGTTAGCAAGATAAACCTGCCTGCTAAGATTCATCTTTGTAATGCTAATAGTTTGACGGACGACAGACAGACTTGACGAAACTACTTTAAGGGTTCCGTTTTTTGCCATTCAGCTACAGAACCCAAATAATAGGGCTGAAATAGTCAACTCTTTAATTATTTCAAGACAAATAATTAGTCTAACTAGTATAATACCTAGATTATTAGTTTAGTACAATAAAACACAACTAAAATATTTCTTTATCAATAATTTATTACCTCAAGTTTGTCCCATAACTTTAAAATCATACGACAACAATAAACTTGCTTGAGAAGTAAAAAGTAACACAAGTATTGCTCTTACACAGTTAATGACAACAGAGATTAGATTATCTAGGTAATTATAGAAATGTTGACTAGATTGTTGTTGGGTATCAGCATCATCAATACTGGCAGAAGGCTGAAGATATAGTATTTAAGAGAGGCGTTAACAAAGTTATATTTTGTTCTACTATGCTCAAAGTTCAGCGCGGCTAGCAGGGCGCGCGGGCGGCGCGGGCGGCGGCTGCGGCTCACGGTAGTGGCGCTCGTAGATGTCGTCCCAGAAGCGCGTGCGCCGCTCCAGCAACGAGCCACGCAGCTCCAGCGTGCGCCCGAGTGACATGTGCGGCGAACCGTATGCTCCTGTCGCTGGCCAATCAGGCAGCGAAGAGCCCACTGGCACTGGGGTTCTGTAAGTGCAAACATACGTTGCAGGTCAGTAAACAAATTAGCGTAAGTGGAAAGAGTGAAGCCACATTGGAAGTCTTGCGTCTCCGTTTTGCTGCGTCAGTCTATCTCACTCATATCCGTTGCAAGTGCATTCCGACGACGCAACGCATTGCAAGCGCGTTCCGACAACGCAACGCACCGTGTAGCAGATTTGTATGTAAAACGACGTCGCATTGTCGTAACGTAACGCAACGTCAATCAGGCTTCACATTTTAGAAAGGGTCAAAATATCGGAATCTCAAATGAAGTTTTCACAAGATGCCATTTAAATCAAATCCCTCTGCAAATTTGCGTAATTCTGATATCATAAGGAGGTACCTGTATAGGTACAATAGATACAGATGGTTAGAGAGACAATTACCGACTATTTGCACTCGTGCGTTCAAATGCAATGTAAGTTACTAATATTAAAAAAACCGGCTAAGTGCGAGTCGGACTCGCGCACTGAGGGTTCCGTGCCAACTTTAACTGAATTAGGGATTCTTACTTCCACTTAGCCAAAATACCACAATATTTTGTTGACCGCAAATATAACTTTGTTTTTCATAGTGTTTGTATGAAAGACAAAGTTATATTTGCGGTTAATAAAAATGTACTATATCTCAAAAACTGCTAGTTCGATTTCGCTCAAACCAATTTTCCTTGAAAGTTTATGTTAAGATCTACATTACATATTTTTTTCAAAATTTTCACTTCCTTAGTTTAAAAGTTAGATGGGGGAGACGCCCATTTTACCACTTTGGAAGCGTCTATATCTCAAACGTTAGACTTTTAGAAAAAATGGTATTAAAAACCTCAATGTCATTTTGAAAGACCTATCCATAGACACCCCACACGTATAGGTTTGAGTAAAAAATTTTTTTTTGGTTTTAGTTTCATGTATGGGAGCCCCCCTATAATATATTTTTTTCAAATTTTTTGTACCTGAATCGGAAAGCGGTAAAGATGATACACCTACCTACCAAGTTTCAACGGTGTAATGCTAATAGTTTCAGAATAAAGTGGCTGTGACATACGGACGGACAGACAGACAGACAGACAGACTTGACGAAACTATAAGGGTTCCGTTTTATGCCATTCGGTTACGGAACCCTAAAAAGCAAAAGAACATTGACTAACTTACCCAGTAGTCATAAAGTTGAGCCATAATTCTCTAGTTATTTGTTTGATCCATTTTGTTGTTTCCGTTAAATTACTTTCATCTTCTGAGACGTTCATGATGCCATCAGTTACAGCAGCAGTTTGAGCGCAGTGCGACGCTCCACGAAGATCTTTTGTAAATGGCACAACTGGCGTTAACTCATCAACGAAACTATACTCATATAAAAATATTTTATCATGACCATTTTTAATGTGCAGATTCACAGCCCTTAAAGGAGAATAGATGAAATATAAGTCAGACGTGTAGTTTGTGTAACCCACAAACGTTTCTTCGCTCACTGGCTTTTTGTCAAAGTAAAATTCTTTTATTTGTTCAACAACTGTTGCTCTCTCATTGTCATTTTCAAATTTCAGATCGGCTGGTAGGAAGTCAGAAAAGTTTTCATTCATAATATCACGCCACTTCTCAAACCTTTCCACTGGCATCAAACCTTCCATATCTGCAAATCCGTATAACATTGGCACTTTGACATAGTTGTCATTTTTCAAAATACTGTACGGAGATTCAGTTAGAAAAGCGTCTCGTGATTTTCGTTCAACGCATGGAGTAAACCCAAATTGAAAGTCGTATCTTTCCACAAAAGAACTTGCCAGAACACCATACGACGCTGTAGTGTAAAATTCCTCTAGAGCATATACGTCGTCAACGTTTTTGAAGCCATTGTCTTTAGCAAACCCTTTTGCGATCTCAAGAGGATCCACTTGAACAGACCACGTGGCCATGTTAGAACCACTTTCAGGTATAACTTTATTGAATAACCCTCGGGCTGCTGGGGATATCATCAACAAATCAACCGATGAGGCTCCGGCACTGTAACCTGCGATGGTAACATCGTCTGGATTTCCTCCATAACTAGATATATGTTCCTTCACCCAGTTCAAAAGTGCCACTTGGTCCTTCATTCCAGCATTGCCGGGAGCTCTGTCCGTGCCCAAACACAGAAAGCCATGTATCCCAAGGCGATAGTTAAATGTGACAACAATTACTTTTGTGCTCCGTACCAAATTTTTGTGAGTGGCAATATTAGAGTGTCCAATTTGATAGGCTCCTCCGTGCACATACACTACAACTGGCAGTTTTTCCTGCTTGGTATCGGGTACGTAGACATTGGCAATGAGGCAGTTCTCTTGTTCGGTCTTGCCTTCATTGAATGTATTGTTGTATTTAGGTTGATGGCATATTATAGTATTATCTACAGCTTCTAAGATATAATTCCACTTAGGGGCAGGGAGAGGGGCCTGAAATTATAAATAAATATTAAGTTGCCTAGACAAGATCGTAAAATATACTTATATACTTAGTTATTTATGATAAGGAACGCTGTGTGCGAATCCGACTCGCATCGCACTTGGTTTTAAATTTTGGATAATAAAACACTATTTGGCCATTATGTTTAATATGCACTAAAAATATTTTACACATAAAATTAAATTGATGTGTAGATTATTTCACTATAGTAAGATAAGATCATAATTTTACCTACTTGAAAAAGAATACAGAACAACGAACGAATCTCAGTTTCGAAATATTACCTGAAATTTATGGACACCTGTTGGAGCTGTAGCGTATGGTATTCCGTAAAACGCGAAGATGCTGTCTCCTGGTTCCTTATATCCCCTCACTGGTCCCTGGGGAGAGTGTATGAGACGTTCCTCCCGGCCGTCACCCTGCACCACCAGACAAGACACCAAACACAGTACAAGTCTGCTCCACATGGCTGTACAGCTGATACTGACGAATTTTGGTATCTACTTATACATATATCGCTTAATCGCTAAGTATTGCGTATGTATCTATTAATAAATAAAGGAGCTTGTAATTGCTATTTCGCCTTTGGGTTCCTTTTTTTTTCAATAAGCCCGTCCCGGTTTTACGTCTCCTTTTTTAGGGTTTTGAGCTTCTAAAGGTAATAAAGAACTATGTATGATCGCTTTTTAAATCGCCTTTATGCGGTATAAAGTTGAAATAATAGCGAATATTAAGGTCGACAGGTTTTTGGAGCTGTTGAAAATTGAATTTTTGCTAACTTCTTAAGTTTCGTCTTACCAGAAGTTAATTGAAAGTTTGTATGACACGGTAGTGTCTAAGTTACAGTTGGTCGTTTTTTTTTTCAGGCACACTACTAGTTAGTTTATTTAAAAGCCTTTGTTATGAATACATTGCTGCATGCATTTAATCAAATCAAAATTATCTCTTATTTACTCATACAGACATTCAAAACATAGATGAAATTGTCTAATGCAGAATTAATTATATTATTTTCAGTAATGTTGTGTAAGTGATTGAAAACCGCATTCCCTGACTAAAAAAAGGGATGAATACCCGACCCGTATTACAGGACATCGGGCCTCGAACCATGTAACACATTGCCTCGAACCATGTAACACATATTGCCTCGAACCATGTAACACGTTGCCTCAAACATGTAGCACATTGACAAAACTGTTGCAACGGGACAACATTACAATTAACAAAAAAAATAAGAAAAGTCGTCACATCATGTGAAATCAGCCAAATATTACTACAAACACACGATGGAACGACACGTTTTTATGCATTGTAATGATTACCACGCTGAATAATAATTATTACAGTACAAAAGATAGGCAGACTTAACAACAGATAACAAATAATCTAATATAGCAATTGAAATCATCTATTTACAATGGACAAGGTCGCTGATCATCAACGTACACCGTGAACCGATAATCGTGTTTTGGACGTTATTACATAATAGTTAGGATCAAGTAATGGTTCCAAGCGACACCGTAAAAATATCATAATACCAAAATTTTACTTTTAGGTTCTTTTTTTGCTTTTATTTGTCCTTATTTCAGGCTGGTGAAAATTCGATTTAAATCCCGTTTTTTAAGCTAATTATTATTGTATTATTCTATTTATATCCGATTGTTCTGTTTTAACTTGCCATTCAAACACTCTCGAAGTCTAAAGTATTTAGCCAAATCGGTTTAACTTTTTTCTGGTTACTTATATTTTTGCATTGCGTCGTCGGAACGCGCGTGCAACAGATAGGTACGAGTGATATGGACGAACGCGACGCAGTGCAACGGAGACGCAACCACAGAATATATAATAGTACGCAACGCAACGCCCAATATGGCTTCGCTCATTTACTTAGAGAGGTATACGTTATCATTTAAAAAAGTTTTACAAGCGACTAGTAAGTCTATTACTAGTCTATTTTATTTATTTTATTTTATTTTATTTATTGAGAAAACCAACAGCTTACATATAAGTTGCACAAAATAGTTAGTTCTTAAAGAAAAGTTAAGCCAATAACAGGTTTCCCTATATATGCAATTAGTTTAGGACGCTACAAAAAGTATGTGCGTTAATAAATTATTAATTAAGACAAGTTAGTTTTATGATGTAACATGAAATAAACACATTAAACTTACTAAAATCTGTATAGACAACGAGTTTTAGCTCGTAGCTAACTAAAAAATTAAGAAGCTAGGCACGTAAATAACTTAGTAGGTAGGTATACAACATAGTTTAAGGTACAAATATGTTAACACACATTGAAACGAATACTATATTATAGTATGTGAGACAATATTCCGCCCGTTTCATATTATATTATTATTACTATTCCACTCCTATTACCATCTAATTGGAACCATTAGGACAAAATGTACCAATCGCAGAAGTTTAACAAATATTTTGTTTTTGCTATTTATTATTTTGTTTGTATACAATAAAAGTTATATGTATTACTAGCAAGCGGCTCGCGTTAGTGTACGATTTCCTATAAAATCCTACATAAACATAAACAATTTTTAAAAGCCACTCGTCACGAAATTGATTTCAAAAATGCCTCGTATAAAGGCTTGTTAGGAATCATGCAACATGTCACACTCGCCACACAAACACGTCGGGAGTTGTTAGCCAGTAATTGGGCCCGAAAAGCGTTTGATCCGATTAACACATGGAATATGGGACAGTTTGATTGACACATTTAGCCTGGTTTTGAGTAAAATCCAGCGATAACCTACCTTAGCTAGCACTCATAAAACGCAGGGGCCAGATTCACTATCGACTATTAATAAGCACTTACTAAAAAGCAATTTAAAAATGGAACGTCATTTCGTATGAAGTAATGGATAACGTTAGTGGTTACTTAATAGGATATTGTGAAACAGACTTTCTTCAGTTCAGTTTCTTCCACTGTTTCAGTACTAGCCCCCAGCTGTGAACGAGTAGGTCTACGGCATAAATAGACTCTATAATATGTTATCCCAATGTTAACAATTCAACTAAAGTGATATTGAATTTTATTATAGTTAGCCTATTCTCTACTGAATGGTGTTTATCAGACTCACACAAGCTTATTAGGGTTGGTTGAGCTGTAAGCACTAGCAGGGCAGCAGCATGTTGAGGATAGTGAATTGCCACCAGATATGGTGGTTTGCTGCAAATATGTTTAAGAAGCAGTCTCCGACTAAACAGAGGCAGGATTACAGGCTGGTGGGATGAGCTTCTCTATTCAAAGCTACAATATTCAGTAACGATCCTGTGACATGGCGTGTGAACGCCACCCTTAAATAAGCGTTCCCTTGGTCTTTGGTAGCAGCAACATCAGTACTGACAGAAGGCTGAAGATATAGTATATCAGGACAGGCTTTTGACTGGGCATTAAGAGACGGAAAACCAAGGTTTTATAAACTGCGGTTTGGAAGGCAAGAAAGAAACCAATAAAATATCTTCCGCAATTTGGAGTTTTGGAAAAAATCCAGCGGCAAGACCCTATTAGTTCTTAAATTCAATCAAATGTGTGATTGACTAGCTTATGTTCTATTAAATTATTTAGGATAGGTAATTATTTAAGCTATGTACGCCTAACAGGATTACTTAATCCTGTATACGCAAATAAACATAATTGTAAAATATATGAGGTGCTGGTAGAGCAGTGCTTTAGTGTAATAAATAGTATGTCCGTTGGTCCCGGCTAATATTGATTGGTATTAGTCGTTAAGCCGAGTCAGAGGCCATAAGGCCGCGGCCCCATCCCTACGGCGCGGCGCCGTGCCGTAGCGCGGCGCCGCGCCGTAGATTTCCACGGCGAAAAAACATGCCGTAGCGCGGCGCGGCGCCGTAGATTCCACGGCGAAAAACCGTAGCGCGGCGCGGTGCCGTGGAATGCTACGGCGCGGCGCCGGACTGGGATTCGCACGGTGTGGTTTGTAGCTCGGTGCCTGCCGTCCACCACATTGCGTCTACCTAACTAGCTAGATAATTATGATAGATTAAAAAAAGGGAAAGAAGTTTTAAACACAAATATAACAAAAAATAATATAAAATAAAAAATATATACTTGTTAATAAAACAAAAAATCGATGAACTACCAGGATTCGAACCTGGGACTTTACGATCTGAACCCGCCTGTTTTACTAACCGAGCTATCAATGCGTTAATAGAGTCAGTGAAATTTGCTTTAGTATTGGTCATTTGGTCAAAACAGGATGAAAGTACACACAAAGTCACACTGACTTGTATCGGCATCAATGACGTTTTAAAACTGACTTGTGGCTTTTATTCAGATAAGTGGTGACACTGACGACAAATGCAAAAGTTAATTTCGCCGTCACTGACAATGTCATGGTAGCTCAGTGGTTATAACAGGCGGATACTGAACGTGAAGTGCAGGGTTCGAGACCTGGTGGTGTACGGTAGTTTATTTTTGTTTTATTAATAAATATTTTATTATTGTTAATCATATATTACATATTTTTTTTATCATTGTTATTTTATTAGAGGTTTGAAGTTTTCCCCTTTTTTAATCTATCTTATTTATCTAGCTAGTAAGGTAGACGCAATGAGGTGGGCGGCAGGCACCAAGCTCCGAACCTCATCGATCGTGCCTACGGCACCGCGCCGCGCTACGGTTTTTCGCCGTGAAATTCTACGGTGCCGCGCCGCGCTACGGCACGTTTTTTCGCCGTGGAATCCGTAGAGATGGGGCCGCGGCCTAAGGGCGGCTTGATAAAATCTGACAGCAAGGTTGGTCGCTTGCCTTGCAAATACCCCTCCGCCATTCCGCACTGAGCCCGCGTAGTGAAGTATAGCTCATACTACCTCACATTTGAGGTGAGGCCTTTGCCCAGCAGTGGGATGCTTACAGGCTAACTTTACTTTTTTTAGTTACTGTAAAATATATGGCTTATCATTTATCAAAAAAAGTTCAATCGAATACGTATAAATAACTGATGTACGCAAATAATATTAGTCAGTATGTATTCTTATCTAAGTGCAGCTAATCTAGTTAGGTGGGTAAGGTAATCTGTCATTTAATCATTGATTAGTTAGATATGAATAGGTACTCGTATTCCCAATACTAATGAATTTAATTGTAAGTAATGATGACGAAACACTTTTTTAATTACTGATGATAACTTTGAGCTGTAATATCTGTTCTGTATATTTGTAGTGTGCATAGATTTAAAAATATGACTGGCCTGTATTCAGTACGATGCAGTGATTTTTAAGGTCAGTTATCTTTTGATCCGACAACTGCAAACTTAACAAACATTTGCTAAATTAATATAGTTAGGTCCATTTGATTTGATTACATGGAAATTGATTAAAAAATCGCATGTTTTCAGAGACTCATATTTGTAACTAAAAGTGAACGATATCTGAAGATTTTTTCCATGGTTTTACAATATTTTTAACACTCAGTGTCATATTTTATTCTTAAAAGATGAAATTTGAAACCAAAAATTGCGCACGGGCGGGATTTGAACCAGCATCTTTCTGGCTAACCAGGCCAACTGCTCTTCCAATTGAGCTACCGTGCTGTCGGTCCAACCGCGCGAAATTCTTGGTCTCATTGATACGTCATTGCGCGACGTTAGCGCCATCTACCCGTCTGTTTATGCAACAGCCAGAAAGGTTAACAGCGGTTAGCCAGAAAGATGCTGGTTCAAATCCCGCCCGTGCGCAATTTTTGGTTTCAAATTTCATCTTTTAAGAATTTTTCCATCTTTATAATCATTTTAACCAACTAATTTACGAAGGGGAAGGAGTAACTTTGAATTGAGAAGCGCGACACGTAGCTCTAAAACAATTGCAGATGCTCACTATAACTTTTGGATCCGTCTGTAACAAAGTGCTCGCTTCGTTGGAAGTTCTACCTTTGTGCTTATGAGAAGTTCCTTAAACGAATAACGAATATTTAAGATCTTGATACGTTTGCATATCTCATCATCAGATAGAGGATCGTTCTTGTGAACACGTGCGGGCAAAATATACGTTGGGACAACAAGTTCCCTCCACCAACTGGTGGAGGGAATTATCTAGATAGATTACCTTACCTTTTATTATTACCACGTGGTAAAGGTACCTGCGTAAAGGTTTATCTTCATTTCTTTCTTCTACCATCAAAACTATATACATATAAGATGACTATACACCACCTATAAATCGAGAAATGGTGGACTGATTTTCATGGTTATTAATTACTTTGTTTTATTTTATAACAAAGACATAAAATTAAAGTAATAAAAGTTAAATTTCAATACAAGGTTTATTGGCCTTACACACTAGTTATTTTATTTCCAAGCCGCTCGAAAAAAACTTAGCCAAGACCTCAATTTCCAAGTGCTCTTGTTTGCGAATCCTCTGTGCGACGTTATTTGTATTTACCTAGTTATCTGCCGTAAAGAATAGTATTTATGTTTCTGAATAAGACCCGTCGGCTTAGACAACACAATCTTAGCTTTCCTGCGGGAAAGGCTTTGTTTTTACCGAGAGGAAACTGCTTCTAACCTGCTGTTTTTCTAACAATACATCAGAAATGTGGACACTCGGTCCCAAGAAAAGTTTTTATTTAAACGGACTTAATCTAGAGACGTTTGTGGAGTGAGTTACAGTTATCACTTTATAACCAAGTCGTTTAAATGTAGATTCATTTCGTTTCTGACAACAACCACTTATATTATTTTTTTATAACATATAATTTTACCTACTTCAACTATGTAACTTGAATAGCTACCTTGTACCTATGTATCAACAAGTTACTTATTTTGGCTGTCTCACGAACTGTAGGCAAACCTCAGTGGTTTTTATCAGTGCATAAAACCATGTATTTTTGTATTGTTTTTATCACACGATAATAAATGAAAAAAAAAAACCTTAAGGCTATTTATGCATACACGGGATAGTTTACTCTGGCTAGTTTAAAATATAAGGGCTATTTCCAACGGTAAACCAGCTCTGCGGGATCACTGCATTACTGGAACCCGACAACAGCTGAACCCTGTCAACAGTATATCTCACTTGTCATTACATGCTTTGTAGAAAAATTAAGTCAGAAAAATTAGAAATCTTTTATTTTCGTGAAAGTGAGCGTGGTGTATATAAATTACTAGCGGCCCGCCAGCGACTTCGTACGCGTGTAATAGTTTTGCTCACGTCCAAGTTTTACTCCCAAGTTTTACTCTGTTCCCATAAGGGATAATATTTCTATGGTTCCCATAGATCTTAGCGAAAATATTTATAAACCTTTACGCATTAAACTACTTCTATAGCCTTTCCCGATAAATGAGCTATCTAACAATGTATCTAACATATTTTATAACCGGATCAATAGTTCCTGTTATTAGCGCGTTCAAACAAACAAACAAAAACATCCAGTTTTTAAATATGTACGTAGAATAATGCGTATAAATGTTATATTTTATGTACACACCACACGTAGCCCGGTCTTTTCTACATTTCTGAAATACATACTTACTACGCCTATCGTCAATCGTATATTTCTTTCGGGTGCTAATAAAAAGACCAGGTTATACTCTGTGCGCTTACACAGCATCATGCCACTACAGGCTGTGGGAGAAGCAATGTCCCTCAAATCCTCTCCCGCTACCTTCAGAGTTTGACCTTGAGCTTTGTTTATGGTCATAGCGAATACTCTACATTCTTGAATTCAAATCGTGAATTCAAAGGGACAATTCTATGTAGAGATCTACCCCATCATCATCATCAACACCTAAAAGCTGTCCACTGCTAAACATAGGCCCCCACGAATTTTGCAGAAAAGTTCCAGATTGAACACCCTTCGACCACAGAAGCAGCGTAGAATTTCCACTGATAATATGAACAAACTATCTGCAATCTACACTGGACAAAGCATACCGCTTGATACCTACTCTGTTTAAACACAAAAATATTTTTTACTGTTCTAAGGAATAAAATCTCTTCTTGAGCATTTTCTCGAAAGCAACATCAATACAAAGAGGATAGAACCACTACTAACAAACATGTGTCAAAACATTGTGTCTCAGACATGTCAAATGATTGTCAAAAATGATATAAAAAATATTTTTATCATAGCACTAAAGAGTATTCATACCAACTTCGAAACAAATTGCCCCCAGAATATCTTTCCACCCCTTTTTTACCCTCTTAGGAGTTGAATTTCAATAAAATATGAAATAAGTATTCCGTCAATTCTGTAAAAAAATATATCGCCGCTTCGCTAAAAAAGTGTACAATCTCAAAAATACCAAACTTTAGAGGAGAGCGTTTTGAAAGTTTAACAATTAATAAAAGCGTCATTTAGAAAGTTAAGAAGTAGATTTTTTTATCTTAAAATATTTCAATCCTTTATCTTTCAAAATAATATTTTATTGGATAATATTAAGAAAACGTAGATATGAAAAAAAAACTTTAAAAAATACTTGTTTTGACTTTAGCTACTTTTTGAGAAAATATCTGCTCATAATTTAGTTAAGTGATAGTTTATTTATGAAGAAAACATAAAAAAGATGGCGTTTTGAAATGAAAAAAAGCAACAATGTAACCTAATGTAACATAACATTTAACATTAAACCTGTAAATTATTAAAATCTTCTACAAAATAAAGAATTGAACATTATTACTAAGTATGACTAAAACTTTTAGACGTTTAACATCACGGCACAGTATTATGCTTTTAATAAAACAACAATTTTTTAAGTTTTTCCGAGTAATAAAAATATTATAATCTCTGAGATTTTTACTTTCTTCTTGACAGAAAGTATCTATCAAAATATTAAAACAGAGCTACGACCCGCTGGAACTTCTGAGCTGCTATAGCAAAGCAGCTAAGATCACTCTACATACTGAATAGGACGAACCAAGTCCAGAAGATCTCGTCATGGAATCCAAGGGCTGGATCACAAGCCTAAAATAGATTAAAAACTGCGGCTTTCTCGATGCTAAAACGTGAGAAGAGAAGTGCAACGTTGCGAGATACATCTTCTGCGACGCGAGGGAAGAACCCTACGCGACGGTTGCACATTGGAGGCTCACCTACAGCAACAAGGAGGTAGAAGAAGTACTGGTGGCAGCACGCGCGAAGGTCCCAGATTGGAGCTACAAGCAGCATTGATTGAAACAAGGTTTGTGAAGGCCATCGAGCAAGAACACTGACTTCGCATCAATGACACTGTCTACTGGAGTGACTTGCAGACAGTTTTACTTATGTTGGCTGAGGAACGAAAGTCGACGCTACACGACCCTTGTAGCAAACCGGCTCGGCGAGACCACCCAAGAAGCGAGCTTAGCAGACGTGGCAGTGGGTTCCTGCAACTCACCAGAACTTAACTGATGTGGCAACACGAGCCGGCTACGTGCCAACGTCAAAATAAGATCCATGGATTGGAGTCATTTCTAGAGAAGCCTCGGCGAGACTGGCCACGCCCAGAAGAAAGCAGCGATGACATCGCAACCAAACTGCTATACGTTATCACTGAAGAACAGAAAAAAGGGGATGCAGCACAGCCTGATATCAGCCGATTGGATCCAGGGCAAGAGTACCACAGTTCGTGGACTGTTGCCGCAAGAAGAACACTGCACCATGACCATATCGAGAAGGCAACGAATGGCTGCGACGAGGACAACAAGACTCGTTTCCTCAAGAAATAGACTGCACGAAGAAAGGCATTCTTCATCGCTTCGACCTATTGTTGGACTACTACTATACTTCTAAAGCTCAATGGACGCGCGAATAAGGCAAAAGTACCTAAAACAACTAAGCGACCCATACTACTGGACGGTCGTATACAGTATACAGTGGTTGGGTTATAAAAGTGCTCAACAATAAATCCATAGTAACAGTGAGTAAATTAAATCAGTGCAGTTTCATTGGGACCTCCTCAGTGCCAAGCAACAAGTACTTATGATCATTGATCATTCTACAGCCCATTCGCTCTGGGCCAGGATGTGATCTACTCCTCCTCCATGGCCTAACTCCAATGGAAGTAATTTCGAAATAGTCTTATTAGATTTGTCATCTAAACTATACAATTTAAAAAAGTATCTTCTATTTCCACATATTTTTTTCGTCAAAACTAAACAATTCATAAATAATACAGTATATTAGTTCAATATTTTATCGTAAAAACTGCATAATTTTTAGTATGTATTGTCTTTCTGAAAAGATTTGGCTAAATGTGAGGCCACTTTTATCACGAATACCATTCAAATACGATAAAATATAGTATTAAAGAGAATTATAACTTACCCTTAGGTTGTAATTTCGTTATTTTTTACTTTTTATGAGAAAATACTACGTTGATTCTTCGGATGCTTTGTCTTAACTGAAAAATGATTTCTTTTTGTGCGAAAAAGATGCAAAATCGCGCCAATTCAAAACTAAACATTAGATCCCCTAGCGGCGATTTTGCGAAGTAGCCTTTTTAGTCACTATTGAAGAGAAACATTAGGTGATCCTGAGTATTTCTGTATATATAACTCGATTTCGCAAAAATTTCGTTTTTGTATACTTTTTGTGAGAAGCGGCGATATATGCAAAAATTTAAGTAGATTGGACCAAGGAATCACATTGTCCCATACAAACTTTGCCCCCCTTTTTCACCCCCTTAGGGGCTGAATTTCGGAAAATCCTTTCTTATCGGATCCCTACGTCATACAAAGAACACACCCTCTAAGTTTCAGGTCTCTACGATCAGCGGTTTAGGCTGTGCGTTGATCCATCAGTCAGTCAGTCAGTCAGTCAGTCAGTCAGTCAATCAATCAATAAGTCAGTCATTCAGGACAAAGCATTTTATAAGTATAGACTAGTACCCACTAGTAATTTATATTATTACTCTACTTTTGTTTAAAGTTTTAAGTACTCTTATTTTGTTACAAGTAACTATTGTAAGTAGCGTACTGTCATTGGCTACCGTAGGCTCGTGTCTAATTCTTCAATCGATCAATCAATATCCTTCTTCTAATGATGGTATGAATTATATGTATAGTGATGTTCCACCGGATAAGGAAGTTACGTCAAATGACCCATCTCCAAAGGCTACTGACCAAGAAACGTATCCTAATGATTACACAGAGCTCGCCTATCGCATACTAATAGGAAGTCATTCGCTACTAAAATCGCAGCGTTGAAATATCAAAGGCTCATCTGAAGAAACAACGCCAGCAATTTCTCTAGAAGAATACATTATTCTTAGCACGTCGGGTGCGCAATTAGCCAAGCTGTGTAGACTTGGGGCTAGTGATCCACCCCGTTGGAGATTCTTACAAAGACACCATTATGTTAAAAAGCTAAATAATTATGATGACATACTCGTAGGTCAGCAAAATAAATGTTAATTATTTTAAACATGTTAAATTCCAATTTTCAATGTGCGGTAATGATGGTTCTTGTACGATGGACACTTGTATCGACCATAAGCAGAATCAAAAGTGTATGGTAGCTAAGATTTTCTGAAGGACAATTGGTATGTTATGTTAATTAGTGGTTAAGGCACACTACATAGAAAAACTTTTTCCGCTTATGACAATTTTAGGCATTTAACTCAGTCTTTGTAAAATAATCTAGCTCTGGCTAGCTTGTCACTCCGCACGCGTTTTCTGCATAACAGAGCTTGTACGATTAGTTGCACATTTTGGTTTCAAAATTGAATAGGGCGTGATGCGGCACATCGTACAGCAAGAACGGTATGGATAGGTAATATTAATCATAATAAAAATCTTGCTAAAGGTGAGAAATGTTAAGTCGGATGTACTTTAGCCCTCCACCTAAGAGTTCATTTTATGTTGCTACTGTTGCCACAATAACCACGATATAGCTGATAGCGCTTAATGCAGGGGCGTGTCTACGTCTAAATCAAGTGTTTCTTTAAAAGCCCCAGCTGCTAAGATTGAATAAATGGCAAGAACCGTCCATTGTGATTACCCCTTTGTATTCTGCAGTGGTCTGGGAATAGATGTAATATTTCAAAACTTTTTTTACTGCTTAGAGCCTTTGTGATGCCTCAATCAAGGGGGGAAGAGGGGGTGTCATGTCATATTTGATCAATCATCACAATAAGAAAACAAAACCTTATTTAGAGGACTTTTATTTTAACACATTCCGGGACAGTAAACGCCTACAGGCGTGAAAACAATAAAACATCTATTGTGTCTGGAATAGTGTCCCGGAACGTGTTAAGGAAGTTTTTTACTAAATCGTTAGGTTCCTATCCTAAACCTAACGATGTTTCAAATGAAGAGGATAAAGAACCAAAGAGTGTTAATAATGTGCCATGCGTAATAAACATTAACTCCAACCCGTATAAATAGTACAAAAACTCTTTTTTTATTGACAACAAGATCATTGTTACACATTACAGAAGATAATACCTACATTTAGGTCAGGTAGTGTTACATTTAATACTAATACCAAATTTTTAGTTTAGATGTTAGAGAGAAGAGTCCGTAGGGGCAAAAGTTATTAAATTCAAGATGGTATTATAAACATCCATAAAAAATTTAACATATATTGTGTCTGAAATAGTGTCCCGGAACGTGTTAAGTGTTGAAAAGGTGATCCTCACTAATTAATTTAATATCATAATTAGCGCTGCGTAACGTACTCGTATTATGTACAGAGCATCATAAAATCATTTTGAAAATTAAATGTTTCGGAATTGTAAAGTTGTTACAAAGTATTCTGATATGCATGCGTTGTAGCCAATTATGCGCATTTAATTATCAAAAGTGCGAATAAGTGCTATAGGCGTTATTTACCATGTGGCATACGTATATTGCGCTACGAGAAAGGTTGTGATAAAATGAGTAAATAGCCAAGCATGTATTAAGCTTCAATTTTTACAACGCACATTGTAATTTTAACGTTTATTGTCTCAACATAAGGTCCAGTTGCGTGATCAAGTTAACTCAAAAATCCCTGCAAGCAATCGAGCTTGTTCCTTATGTTACTGTAACATGCACAAGGTGCGATAATGTTTTGTAACAGAAAAATAGTTACAACGATAGAAACAAAACGAGTTATCTAAATTAGATTTCATATGGCTGAGTAGATTTTAAAATATCCGACTCTACCTCCAACCAACCTTCGTTGCTTGCTTTTAAAAAGCATCTCATAACTTGCTTCAACGTAAACCGACGTGCTAACAAACTTAAACCGGTGCTGAACCTTAGGTTATGAACTCCTGAAATTTATACTCTTTCAAAACTACCCGCAAGTTAGTTGCAGGGGCAGCCAACTCTAAGTTTAAGCACCAACATTAATGTCGTCGATGAATATGCATGCCGAGAAAAGAAGTTGCGAAACTTCTTTGTAAGTTCGCGTAATGATGCTACTAGCCTTGTCTTTACATTATGGTCGTCTTTATGGCTGCGCACTGCACTTTAGAGCAGTAGTTTATGGTATTTATTAGCGTTTTTAGGGAGACTAAATATCTAAGCCTTTAAGATCCTCGCTATTTGCTAAGGAATTTTACAGCAGTAAAATTTAATCCAAAACTCGCCCTGTCTTGAGGAAGAGCGATTCCGCAAGATTACTCGTACCTACTTAGATAATATTACCTAATACGTTCTTGCACTGTGCAGTTTTGTAAGCAAACTTTTGAAAACTTACGCAGGATACAAAGTTTGCAAAGGGCAACAATGAATAAAAAAATTTATTTTTCTGCTAAGAAAGAAAATGGTGGTTGAAATCATTTTTCAAAATGAACCACTAAAATACCATCACTAACCATTTTCAGTTAATGAAATAAAAATCAAAACATTGATTTTTTTATTTTAGTTTTTTTCTTCTTATTAAAACTCGTTACAAAAAAACAACAACATACAGGGTGTTATTGCAAGGGGGTGCCAATTTTTTGGAGGTGAAAGGGACCATCAATATGAACAACTTTTATTATGGGACCATCGTTCAATTATTAATTTTATTTTCTGCCTCTTCATATTACTGTCAATGTAGGTGACTGTTTTTGTATGGGGAACCTGAAATTTTATTTAAGATTTTGACCATGACCCCATAGTGAAAGTTGTTCATATTGACGGTTTCATTCACCTCCAAAAATTTGGCACCCCCTTGCAATAACACCCTGCATTTTTGCTGATACGCCCGTTGCCCATCATGCATACATGAAAACAACATAATTCTAAAAGCGTTTCCTCTTCTCCTCTGGGACCGCTGCAAATAATAAAAAATCTTGCGGATTTATAAAACTACGCAGCCTCGTTAGCAAAATTATGTCACGTCATCTGCATCCATGCAAATTAAGTGCAAAAAATATTAACTTAATTATGTCCTGAAACTTCCTAGCTGGAACTGATAAGCAATTCCTATCAATAAAATAATTTAATAAGAGGCGTCTGAACTTTTTACTCGAGTCGGTTATTCGTCGACGACACCCACCCATCACACAGAGAAAGAAAGGATTTATTCAAGCTTCGATAAAGTCGTCCTAAGTACTATTATACTGTGGTCCCACCGCGATTAAGCATGAATGGAAAATTAACTCATCTTAAAAGGCACTTGGGGACTGGGGATAAGGAAGTTACAGTGCAGCGCGAATGCGGGCCTTGCAAGTCGCAGTAATAGCACCCAATCTGTCTTCGTGAACGGCGCATTTAAGTCTCACGGCTGTCACGATGTTAGCATTAAACTACGAGCGGGCGCATTTTGCGTAATCAGTCAGGTATCAAACGAATGCCGAGAGTCGCATAACAATGTAATTTTTATTGTGTCTCGTTTACACATACTTGACGAGTTAAGTTTGCTGTATACTATATTGTCACACTTAGGAATCGAACCCCGTGTCTTACGCTATCCGGGCGTATGTCTATAGCTATAGCGTAAGACACGGGATTCGATTCCTCGTCTGTCACAGAGTCACGGTTGCTTTTCATAAGTGCAATTTATATTATTAAGTTTGTTTAGTGACAAAACGCTATAAAAACAAAAATCAACTACAGGTAACATATTCACGACAAAAAAAAAATGTTACGTATTTTCGTGTTCCTGTGGCCTCAGCTGTACGATTTTACAATTAATTATCAGCTTAGCGACTAATAGTTTTATGTTAATAAAATTCCAGCTGAACTATTTTTAAAACAGTCTACAACTCTTTTAGAGTTGTAAAGTGTCTTTTTAATAAAACAGTGATTATTATTTATTTTTATTTAATAAGTTTCATTTTAAAAAATAAAATAATCAAAAAAGATTTTTGATACAAATAGTCACAGCAAAAAAGTTAAACAGGAAGTGAAACAAGATTTTCTGTCAACTTAAAAGAATTGCGAGACTTGGTAGTCACATTTTGGTTTTCCAAATGTGCTCCAGTTTATTTCACAAGCTGCGGACGAAGCTACTAGCAATTGGACGCAAAAATTGTTTTGTAAAAAACCGTGCTTTAACCTTGATTTATTGTGATATCTTGCAAATTCCATTATAAACGTTATAGATCTACGAATGCTACGTAGTGTGCCGTAACATTCCGTATCCTACCGGTAGGATTCCGTGTGTTTTGGTAGTCTACGGTAGACTTACATCCCTAAACTCCACAAGCTCTACGCCGTTATTGATAACGTTATGTTAATGGTAACTGTTTATGTTATTTATTATATTATTGTAATATCGTTATGAGTTACAAATTTCTGGACGAAAACGTCAATGTCAAATTTAGAAATGTCATTGTCAATTGTCATTGCCAGTGCTGCGAAACTATCGATAGTTTAGATATCGATAGTTAACCATACAGATCGGACAAAAACCTTGAAGTGCACTTAGGATTAGAACGCTAAAGTGTGGTGTCGCTAAGGCTAGTGTCGTTTTATATTTCTTATATGCTGATTCTGGGTAGGCAAAGAGATCAAAATATTACACATTTATTGATTTTGTAATTTGACATCCTAGATTTTAAAATGAGGTGAATATGAATTATTTCAAAAGTTTGCGTGTAAAATCTATACTAATATTATAAAGCTGAAGAGTTTGTTTGTTTGTTTGTTTGTTTGTTTGTTTGAACGCGCTAATCTCCGAAACTACTGGTTCGAATTGAATAATTCTTTTTGTGTTGGATAGTCCAGTTATCGAGGAAGGCTTTAGGCTATATAACATCACGCTACGACCAATAGGAGCAAAGATATAGTGGTAAATGTGTAAAAAACGGGAGAAAGAAGTCACTATTCCACGCGGACGAAGTCGCGGGCAAAAGCTAGTAAAAAAATATTAAATTAACTTTTTAGTACCAATCACAACGCAACAGAAAAACGTTCTGTAATTATTTAGTGAAAGAACGCAACCTTAACCCTGTCACGAAAACTTCCACAGAGAGTACGTCAAATTGTAAATTCGATTCTAGCTAGTGAAATAGCAAAGGGTGTAAGTGAGAAGAAAGATTTCATAATAAGCATCACGATTCAAGATCAGTAACCTCCGCCTGGTTAGCATCGAAAATCATATTCTTTTACGTAATATCCATAGGTTCATCTATGGAGAGTATCAAAAGCTCAGTTTGGTATCATTATCAACACACCGCAACACTAATGAATAATATTGATACGAGTGATAGTGCACTCAATCAATAATTAGCCTAGAACTATATGCTATCAATACTGTCGATGGTATTTCTGTGTGTCGATAATATTGATATAAGTACTATGGGTTTCGCAGAACTATCGACAGACTATCGATAGGTAGTAGACTATTGATCAAGTATCAACTCTACCGCTACTGTCAGCCAGCCAGCAGCAGTCAGTCAGAGTTGTCAAATCACAGATTAGTAAGATTGTGTCAAATTTATCGCAGGACTTGGCTCGTGTTGTGAAATAAATTTCGCAATTTTATTACAAAAACTGCAATATTGGAAATTCAAAAATTTTAGTGAGCACTACAGTATTGTTTAGTACGTCTGGCAGAAACCTGGTTCATAAGTTTCCACCATGCGGTTAGTAGATTCGTCAAAACTTTTAGAACTTCAAAACACACAGTCGAATATTCGAAATATTTGCATTGTGGCCCACGTGGACCATGGTAAGACTACTTTGGCGGACTCCTTGATATCCAGTAATGGTATCATATCGCAGAGGATGTCAGGAAAGCTGCGTTATATGGACAGCAGGCCTGATGAACAGGAGAGAGGGATCACTATGAAAAGCAGTAGTATCGCGCTGTATCATGCTGTTGAACATGAAGAATACCTTGTGAACCTCATAGATTCACCTGGACACATAGATTTCTCGAGTGAGGTGTCCACTGCAGTAAGATTGTGTGATGGTGCTATTGTGGTGGTAAGTTCCTATTGTTTTTATTTCCCTATATTTTATTCTAATAAGAATGAGTGTTGTTTAAACTATTTTTCATGTTAATATTTGTTGAATACCTGAAAATATTAAAACAGACTACGATTGATTAATTTTCATGTAACAAAACAATATATGTATGCATGCAGGGAAAAGATTAATCTAACAAAATAAAAAACATGGAAAACTGTCTACCCATTATCGAGTTGCAAGTGAAGTAACTAACGCAACTTTGTTTCAACATTGTTTTAAAAGTATTTTCTCTCAAATTCCAGGTGGATGTTGTAGAAGGAGTCTGCCCTCAAACAAGGCTAGCGCTCAAGCAAGCATACGCGGAGAACATCCATGCAGTGCTGGTACTGAATAAGATTGACCGGCTTATATTAGAAATGCAATTTACACCACTCGACGCTTATATCCATTTGACTCAAGTATTGGAACAAGTTAATGCTGTGATGGGAGAGTTGTTTGCTACTGGAGTTTTTGAGAATGAAGAAAACACTACTGACAAACAGGTCTGTCATTCATTTGATTCTTGGATACAGATTTTTAATAGAAAAATGTTTTCACCTCTGAGATACAAAATTATAACAATGCCTGAAATAAATTAATACACAAATAGTGAAACAAATTTAAACATATTTTGATTGTTGCACCTATTGATTATTATAGTATTTATAACTTAGCATTTTAATAGCATAATAAACCTATTTTAAATGAAAACTAAAACCCCAGGTATAACAAAAGTACTATTTCTTATTGTATTCATCTTTCTCATAACCTTTTTCATAGCAAGAGAAACAGCAACCAAAAGAGGATAACAACTTTTACGATTGGACATCTGCGTTGGAAGATGCTGACGACTCTCAGCTCTACTTCTCTCCTGAACAGGGAAATGTGGTATTTGCTAGCGCTATTGATGGATGGGGTTTTACTATCCATACATTTGCTAAATTGTTTTCTGATAAACTTGGTAAGTTATTTTTGAAATTCTATACTTTAAACAAGCAATTCTCGTATATTTGTATCAGAATCTCAAATTTTCAATGAAATGTATAATATATCCCGAGATATAAATTGATATCTCTCAGCATTGTTATGTTTTTGCCCGATACGAGAAAGATATATTTTCATGCGCAACATCAGTAAAACAAACCAACTGAAGCCCTTACTATCTTACTCTACCATTAAAAGCTAAACTGCAAAGATATATAAAAAAATGTTCTTAATAAAGATTGCAATTTAAAGTTAAAATTGTGTAATTTTCAGGTGTCAAAGATGAGATACTCAGAAAAGTTTTATGGGGTGACTTCTATCTGAACCCAAAAACTAAACGATTCATGAAAGGAGCTCAAGAGAAAGCCAAAAAACCCCTCTTTGTTCAGGTTATCCTTGACAATCTATGGAATATCTATGAAACTATAGTTACTAGAAATGAAAAGGAAAAAGTGCCTGTAATTTGTGAGAAACTTGGCATAAAATTGACTACCCGGGACCTCAGGCATACTGATACTAGAATACAGCTCCAATCTCTAATGATGCAATGGCTTCCACTTTCTCAAACGGTCTTGAATATGGTCTGCGCAAAACTTCCTTCTCCTAAGGAGATTCTTCCAGAAAAAGTAGAGAAACTTATGTGCTCAAGGATACGAGACTTCGATTCATACCATCCAGAGACACAGAAACTCAAAGATGACTTTCTCGCCTGTGATAGTAGTGATGATAAGCCTCTTATAATATTTATATCTAAAATGTTTGGAGTGGACAGAAGTGCGTTACCAGAAAATAAACCGAAAACTTTGACGCCCGAAGAAATGGCGCGCAGACGAGAAGTGGCGAGAAAATTGCGAGAGGAAATGAAACAGAATGCTTTAGAACCAGTTCCTGAATCGGAAATAAATTCAGAATCTGAGAAAAGAATAGATTATAAAGAAGTTGAGACAGATACAAAAGAGGGAGACATAGAAGATACAGCATTCATAGCGTTTGCTAGAGTATTTAGCGGTAAAGTTAAGAAAGGTGATAAGGTTTATGTATTGGGACCGAAACATGATCCGGCCAAGATACTTAGCATTAAAGATTTTAAGGTAGACCCTTACAAGAAATTAAAGGATTTACACAGTCATGAACATATCACGTGTACAGAGTAAGTTTCTTTTTATTTTGTTTTTAAATGGTATTTCACTGGCAACTCTAGTCTCTCTACTACTAATTAAGAATATATATTTTTTACCATTTGCCATTTCTTTATGTAGAGTCGTTTGATGGTTGTAGTTAATTATTTTATTAATATTGTGGACATTTACTTTTCAGGATCAAATCACTGTACATTCTAATGGGCAGAGATTTAGAAGAAATTGAAGAATCAGTTGCTGGCAACATAATAGGTAAGTAATCTTGTTTTTACCAGACTACCTGTACCAAGCGCTCATATGAAAGTCTAGCATTTGCATAATTGCGTTTTGAATGTTTTGGTTTATTTTCAATAGTTTCAATGCAATAAATTGGTCATCTTCAAATCATACATACAAGCTCTTACAAAGGGGCTTGGTAAAGTTTTCCAAGAATGATATCATTGTTTGGGTTCTTATAGAAATTTATTAAAAGCATTACATCCGCTATTCTGAGTAACAAATAAAACATTCAATTAAGATTACATAAAGATTATTTTTATGTGTTGAATGAAGGAAACTGAGGGAAAAATTAATCACTTTTTATTTACTTATTAACTAACCTCTAGTAAAAAGATAAGGTTTTGACTGTAGGATTATTAAACACTCGCTTCCTCAGTGACCATAAATCATTCACGCGCCAGGTAGTGAGAGCCTTGTGTGTGAAAGAGAGATAGTTATGCGGTGTCGCAGTCCTACGTTTTATTGCCGTAAAGGAAGCGAGTGTTTAATATTACTCTAAGTACTTAATCGCAATAACCGTTTCAGGCATTGGAGGTCTAGAGGAGCATGTACTAAAAACGGCAACACTTAGCAGTACGATCGCGTGTCCGGCTTTCAGCGAGATACAGTACGCGGCTGTGCCGATATTGAGAGTTGCTGTCGAGCCGACTTATCCTTCGCAGTTGCCGCAGTTAGTGAGAGGTGAGTTAAATTAGTTATCATTTATTAAATTAAAACACTACGGGTTTTTTTTCGTAAATTCCATGCTGATTTAGTTTCGGAAAAATGGTTTTTCGTTTTTAACATTGACTAAACCGGGAATCGAACTTTGGATCGGTTTTATGATGTAAAAAGAACAAAGCTTCATTCAGCTATTCACGAAATAATGTTATCAAAGATTAGGTACTGTTTACTTTGGGTACAGACCCAGATATCTAACTCAACACTATGGCCTCCATTAAGCGTTAGCTGTCATATGCTTAAATTCCTCTATGAATTAACTTAGAGAAACTTATTATAAATTGCATTTGTAATAAACAAATGTGTCAGACAAGAAATCGAACCCGTGTCTTACGCTATCCGGGCGGATGCTTATACCTGATACCAATCGGCCACCGACACATTGGCAAGCGTGTTGAATTTTGCAAGTGCTTTTTTTTAACGCGTAGGCTGCGTCGATGTATAATATTATATTCATTCATCATCATCATCATCGTTATCTGCCAAAGGACGTCCACTGCTGAACAAAGGCCTCCCCCACGGCTTACCACAACGACCGGTTGTGAGTGTCCAGTGCGATCCTGCGATCTTTACAAGGTCGTCTGTCCATCTTGTCGGTGGACATCCTACGCTGCGCTTTTGGTCGAACGGTCTCCAATCTAGAACTTTTCTGCCCTATCGATCATCAGTTCTATGTGCTATGTGCCCTGCCCACTGCCACTATTATATTATTGCAAGTGACATTTTTAACATTAAGTTTGTGTAGTGACAAAACACTAATAAAAACAGAAATAAATTAACTTATAGAATTTTTCGTACTTTCACAGGTCTAAAACTTCTGAACCAATCGGACTCCTGTGTGCAGGTGTTATTGCAAGAGACAGGTGAACACGTACTAGTAACTGCCGGTGAGGTGCATTTAGAGAGATGTTTAGAAGATTTGAAGTAAGTACAAATATGTTGCATGTAGCGCAGTGGTGGCAGCGCTTCGGTATTGATTAACGGAGTTAAGCAACGTACGGCGCGGCCGTTTTTGGATGGGTGACCATTCTGACATAATAAGTGACGTATCGAGCATTTCCGTGCTTCGATAGGCACGTAATCCCGGCTAGTATCGTTTAAAATTAGTGGCTAAGCCTAAACTTTGACAATATAACATATTACGACAACAAGGTTGATCGCTTGTCTTGCAAACACCAATCCGCACTGAGCCCGCGTGGTGGAGCGTACTCCACCGTAAGACGTAGTTTATACCACATTTATTTGGGGTGAGATCTTTGCCCAGCCGTGGGATGTTTACAGGCTTATTGTGTTAGTATATCAAGCATTAGACAAGAAGAGTCGAAGCGAGTATTTGATACTTACTGCTCGGCTTTTGTGCATCGGCATTGTTTACAGGAGGTGGACTATATATTTTTCTCAATTTTATGATAATTTTGTAGAAACACTGAAGTAATAATAAATGATACAACAATAGTTATTTGTTAACAAGGTATTATCGAGGTCACCGCCGCCTTACCAGTTTAAGAGTCAAAATCGCTTGCACCTCGGGTCGACTTTTGTTGTAGTGACAACCCTTTTTGTGTCGCCGTGTGTGTGCAAGCGATTTTTGTTTAAAAGTGGTTCAGCAGCTGTGCCCTCGACCATACGTTACGTTAAGAACATTAAAATATTTCGAAATATTTAATACATTTTATATTAATACATTTTCTGATTTTCAGAAAGCATTATGCCAAAATACCGATCACGGTATCAGAACCAATAGTTCCGTTCAGGGAAACTATAGTCGAACCGCCCAAAATAGATATGGCTAACGAGGAAATCGACTCGCAAAATATCGATAAAGGAAACGATACTCAAGAAGACCCTGTAATAACAGTATATACTAGCAATAAGCAAAGCAAAATCAGAATTAGAGCACGACCCGTGCCTACTATAATAACTAATCTTCTAGACAAATCTGCTGATTTACTCAAGGCAATTTCGCAGCACATAAAAACGTTACAAGGAATATCAATAAGCGATAATATTGAAAACAGATTAGAAGAACAGCTGTACTTGAACGGTACAAAACATAAGCTGTCAGATAGAATGTTAAAACTAGTGCAAACATTCAAAGACGAGTTGCAAAACATCTGTTCGAAATTGGGACCCGAATGGCAAGATGTAGTCAATCAAATTTGGTCTGTAGGGCCTAGGAATTGTGGCCCAAATTTGCTGTTGAACCATACACCAGATTACAGTACAAAGTACTTGCATCATGATAAAGAGATGAAGGAGGATCCAAGGTTTGAGTATGAGAGTAGTTTTGTGAATGGATTCCAATTGGCCACGTTGGCTGGACCACTGTGTGAGGAACCAATGATGGGGGTAGCATTTTGTGTTGAGGAGTGGACTCTTGATAAGAGCGAAGGGGACGATGGAAGTCACACCTTTGGACCACTTTCAGGTGAGTTGAATTGATTTAATAAGTCATGATATTTAAACAATAGGTCATATACTCGTACTATTTTACTAGCAATAAAGAAAATCTATCAACTTTTTCGTGTATGTGAAGAGCAATTAAGAATCTTATCTACCTACCTCGATGTCTCAGCCGTTTAACCACTTTCAAACGAAAATCACTTGCAAACAGGACACAAACAAAAGATGACGCTAGATGCGAGCGATTTTGGTGCTTAACACGTTCCGGGACACTACTCCAGACACAATAGATGTTTTATTGTTTTCACGCCTGTAGGCGGGCACTGTCCCGGAACGTGTTAAGATCAGGCGGCGATGACCTCGATAGTGTCTTCAATGAATCTAGTCAGATTCAGATACTAGTCAGATATCCATCCTTAGTTACATCATTACTTACCATGAGATGAGAATGGGAGTGAAAGAGATTTATCATTAAATAAATATCTAGACTAGAGTATTTTATGCTTGAGATAGAAATCGTATGCTTCATCGAACATGAGTTTCTAAGTCGAGGTTTCCTGGTTTTTGTTGTTAGGCTACTTTTCAACAAAATATTATGGCTCCTAATGTTAGACGCGAGAGACCTCGACCGTCCATATATTTAGTTCTTACCTATTTCAAAATATGCGATTTAGTTCTTATTATTATATCATTAAATACTATTTTTGTTTGTAGGCCAGATCGTCTCAGCAGTTAAAGATGGATGCAGGAGAGCATTCCAAGTGCAACCACAGCGTTTGATGGCCGCCATGTATTCCTGCGACATTGTCGTCGACCAGAAAGTTTTAGGTAAGTGGAAGTAATACTATTTTCTATTTGATTGTTCACAGCGCAAGAAAACAAATGCCAGTCTTAGCCTGAGTGATGTGATCTAGCAAGCAAACATTAACAAATGAATGAGTGAATGAGCAAATTAAGTCATTCGTTCAATAGAGTATGCCAAAGGAGGTGAGTAATAAAAGGAAAGAGTCAAAAATATTCCGTTAGCTTTAATTTTCGTAATTACAAATATTGTAATTATCACTACTATTTACATCGTAATCGTCTAAGTATAAATATGGTTTACTTAAATAAATACTGTACCAACTATAAATTAATTCTTAAACAGCTATAAATGCATCGAAAAATTACACAAATTCCACTGAATCACTTATCACATTGTCTCGTGTACATTCTTACATTATTAATATTAATAGTTCATTCACGACTTGAATCTTGAAAGAAAAATAAGGACGTGGGTAGACCAAATATTTTTTCAGAGATTCGTATCAACTGATTTGAAAATGGAATTCTTTACAATTAGCGCTGATTGATCAGTGGTTTTCAAGTTGTTTTTAGCCATAAATGGTTAAATCAGGTCTTTGTATAGTTACGAACTGTTTTTTAGTCTGCCCCAGTCTTTATTCCTCATGCCTTGGTGGGGACACATTTGTTCGATTTTTGCTCGTAATTTTTCCGAATCAAACTTAAATTATAACTATAGTCATGGTTACGTCTATATGTCTGGCAATTAAAATTCCTAAATAATAGAAGTTAGTGATATGTGAGTATAATATAATTTAGGTACTAAAAACAAACTGAGTTCATGGGTGATAGCAAAGCTATCTCAATTTAAAAAAAATGGACGAAGTTTTACTATATTTGAACCTATCTGAATATTCACAACATCTCACTCTTCCAAATACATGTACCGCTTTTACTCTTTAAATACAGATTTACCTTTTATAACAAACGTACTAAATCCTCAATGAATGATAATATCTAAGTAAATGCAACTGGGATGAGTATTCTATAGGTAATAAGAGCTTTCGTCATACTAAACGCTAGTTTAGGATGGGAAGATTTTAGGGAAACCATCGATTATCGATTGTCTTATCTAGTTGGGTATGTGAAGCGAAAGCGTTTAGATACGTTAGTACAAGTCTGCGTTGAATTCAGAGAGGCGTATACTATCTCCAATCGATGTAGTATCGATTCGTATTTGGATCGAGTTCAAATCCGAATCGTAACTAGACTTATAGGTAGACCGCATAATTGAGACCTCGCCTGTGGGGGCAAAGGGGCGCGGAGGGAGACGAGAGCGCGGTTGATGAGCGGAGCGGGCGGGTGTTTTCGCGCCGCCCGCACCCCTCGCGCGACCCTCTATCGCCTCCCCCCGCGCCCCTGTGCCCCGCAGGCGAAGTCTCAATGAAGCGGTTTACCTATAGAAGCCTTTTTGAACCCAACATACTTTTCTAATGCTATAATATCAGGTTTTGTTCTAATCGATCCAATGTAGCGATCGCGCTAATTCTTTTACTTTGTACCATGGAAAGGGGGGGTATTCTGATGTCGCGCGCCTCGAACGCGCAAGTCTGCTCCGTCTGTTGTAGTATGATGGTTCTGAGTAGGTGTGCGAGTGGTAGCGATTGTAGACTGGCTTCTCAGGGAAAGGGTGGGGCTGAGAATAGTCCACCTTGTAGGTGCTCGTGGTGCTTTGAACGCCAGCGCTCGAGAATCTGTTTGTGTTGTATCCTGAAACAAATGATAGCGTGATTATAAAGTCATGCATAATCTATCATCATAACTACGTTGATTAGTATTATATCTACCAACTACCACCGCTATCAACTAGCACCGGTTAGCTATGCTTGTGTATGAATATATGCGCATATTGTCACTTTGTAGGTGTGTTTAAGAACGCTCAGCTTCAGGACGGCCACTCGTCTTCAAGATAATTGGTTGTGTTTGTTTTTTCGCGCTTAAATTATTTTTACAATTCGGCCCGTTCGGAATCATACGAAAATAATGAATCGCGAACGTTTCTGAAATGAATCATATCCAAAAAGTCCGTTTGAGTTAAGAAATTTTCTTATTTCAATCATGAAATTGAAATTACCAATTAGTACTGATAAAGACGATATTGCAACGATCTATTAATCTTTGAGTTATGTCTCTGTTAAGTTTTATGCCTCGATCGTTATCCGTTATGGATCACTCATAAAAACCTTCTCAGTGAAATCCAATCCAATCCAATTAAGCGATTCGCCATTGCCTTTTTATTTTGCACTGAGCTCAATCTCTTTTATATTCAATGTATGTTTTCCTTCGATGCACATGCAATTGATGTCAGTTACTTAACGGTTTGATTGGATGCCGTATAATACTCGAATTTGCTAAGAAAAATTTACAATGAAAGAAGTGAGTAGAAAATAACGCCTGTTTATCATGTAAGGAAAAGACATTCAACCGCAAGCCCAGTTGATGTTAGACGTTGATGCGGTCTTTGGTCTATGTACGTACAGTCGCCAGCACATCAGGTTACCCACTTTTGTTGCAAACTAGCCCTTATAACAACTGCATAAGATACCGCAGTGTTTACCTTGACATGATGTCGACCGTACCAACATATCATAATTATACTGAATGCAGTCCGTCAGGATAATAATAGTCCCCCTAGCCGATTTCGACTACGGTGGCCAGTCACAACGACTAACCCACTGCGCGGGACATAAGTATTATAGTGCACAAGTGTGTGCGCAAACATAGGTACACTTTCTATTGCTTTCACTCTCATAGCCCGATGGGACAGCAATCTGACACGATCGGAGAGAGATCAGGCGAAGGACCAACGGCTTTACGTGCTTTCCGAGGCATGGGGGTGAAACACCGCCAACTTCCAAACTACGGGCTTCCCTGAGAATTTCTGAACAGAAAAACCCAGGTACATATTTTTTGGCCCGACCCGGGAATCGAACCCGGGACGTCTGGCGCGGCCGTCGCTTTAAAATGCGACCCTCTAACCGCTGCGCCACCGAGGCAGTTAACATTGAATGAAATCTATAGCCTATAAATAGAAGCAACTATCATTGTTACAAAAAGTGTGAATTTTCTTACCTGAGTGATAGCTAGGGGTCGGTCTGACGCACATCATTCCATATACCCTGATTCCTGGTACTGACGCATAGGTCGGCTGGTCGTGAGACATTGGACCTTCTGTAAAGTGACATAAAGTATAATTTAAAAAAAATGTCACACATATGTAAATAGAAGTATCATAGCAGATTCGTATACCTATGCATTTGGCTCTATATCGCTCGATAAGGATTATTTACTACAAAAAATGTGCAAAGCTGAGTAGCGAGTTACGAGTTGTTTATTCGCCTAGGAATTAATTATTTCCACTAGCAAATCTGGTGGAAAATATGAGTCTTAAGCCTTGATAGAATTTTAAGGGACGATTTTTCAAACATCAGATAAAACTTATCTGACTGATAAAGTATAAAGCGACTGATTTAAAAATGACAGTTACATAATTAATTAATTACTGTCAAATAGGTGACGTTTTTAAATTAGCCATATTGTATTTTGTTTGACGGATATTTCTTAGCTGACTATTGAAAAATCAGGCCTCAGTTAGTTAAATAAACTGCTGAACTATACACTGAGTACTTCAAATGACCAACGGATCTAGACGGTCTAATCCTAGCTCATAACAAGAACAAAATATTGTACAAAAATAACCCTAGAACGTGTTTAAACGCTCACAATATCCAGTTCTATAACGAGATACAACAATAAATTACCTAGTATATGGTTCTCCGGACACCGGCATATGACGAGGTAGTGTGACTTGCCAGTTCTGATGTTCTGAAGAGCTAGCAGGGACCAGTCCCTGGGAGCGCGGCACTCCCGCATCTCTGCTACTGCTTCACAAGTCTTCACTAGAGTGACGGCTTTAGATGCGTACTGAAATGTGAAGATAAATAATGTTATAGGCGGTAGACAGGCGAAAAGCACAAACGCCAAATGCTTGTAGTGTCTTTACGTTTCTCTTCTTGTCGAACAAGCAAGATTAAATGTTAAAATTATATGGCTATCTCAATCTCTGAGCTCAATATTTAAGCACCCACCCACATGTAGGTATACAGTAATTCAATTGATACCCTTTGTCATTTACCTTAGATTTAAACAACAATAATAAACTCCCTTTATCTGATTGATAGTGCGAAATTCTTTAATGAAACCAAATAAACCTAATAATTAACATATTATATTATTCTTCGTGAAATGGATTTTTGAATGATTTGGCGGGTAAATAACAGAAAATAGAAAAACACTTTTCTTTGCATGTCTAGACGTCCCATAAGTAGTTAGTATTTACAAGATACTGCTAAAACATCTTCTAAACCTGTCCAAACCAATGTTTAATGTAAAAACTTTAGAAACCGACTTTGAAACACGCCCTTGTCTCTAATTAATTCGCTCCTTATACTTATTAACTGTAGTTATACCTTTCTAGGTAAAGATAGCACTTTCCTGGCATCCGGTGTGAACTGTCTGGACAAATGTAGTCTAGAACAAGATTTACAACTTTCGTTATCAAGTAAGCGCGCGTTCCGCCAAATAAAGACACATTGTACGGTTTTAAAAGTGAAATGAATGGATGCAGACGAATAAATAATGGATGATACAGCATGATAAATGTCATTGGTGTATATTTTTTTACATGTAATAACAGTTCGTTGCAAGCTTTCGCTGTACTTGGAGCGAACTGGAAACCCATATATCAAACCGAGTTCTTTGTTGATCTTCCTAACATGGAAATACCATGCGCTGTTCTAATCGAAATACTTGACTATTTCTGAAAGGCGATTAACTCATTCGCCAATGTTGATTTCTATTATTAGGATCATCTATAGTCTTTGGGCGTTACCACTGAAGATTTAGTCATACATCTTAAATGTAACGAAATCTTTTGAAAATCTTAATTGCCAGACTGCGGTGTAAGAAATCTGGCGTTCCATTCGAATTCTATGAGCGACCACATACGAACCGCAAGTGGCTTTATTATTGTTCTGTCACGGCGAAAGAATGCCGGCCCTCAACAATGGTGGATGTTTGCCATAACTGCGCTTGAATGTAAATCGCGTCCCGGATTATGCTGTCTGGCTTTTAGTATTGTCTACTTTTTAGAGAGTCTTCAGTATTTAAAACTGCCAGGCCTATTATATTGCCTAGACCTTAAACGAAAACGATCGTTCAGGACCCTTTGCAATAGTTGGAGAAAAGTTTAAAAAGTTTATTTAGAAGACAAGTGTTTTATTGAAAATTTGTGTGTCTCTACTATTTTACATAATCATCATCATCATCATTAACACGTTAAGTCCCAACTACGAGTATACTCGTAGAACACCAGGTCTTTTACTACGAGTACACTCGTAGCTGGCTGGCACTTTATGTATTAACAAAAAGTTCTTAATCCACATACATCATAGATAAATGGCAATCATCCTATAAATGGTCCTTCGAGCCGGATCACTAACTCGAAAACGCTCACTAGTCATAATAAATACCACTACCTTCTTTTTGGAATCCGTGGTCAGTCGGGTGGTATGCAGGTCGTCAGCATTGAGGCTTGCAGAGCACGGGTCCCTATATCTAGCAGGGCACGCACACAGCGGCTGCGTGTAGTTCAAACGCACGTACACTGCGTTGCACACCTGCGAACATGGCATTTAAATCGTTCATTCATGGAACAATAAAATTACGGATGAACAGTGAACTGACACGGGTGACTGGGATATCTCTGATGTTCTGCTGTGACATTGTGTGTGGCACGTTATTTACAGTGTAGAATAAAATTTCAGTGGAATCAAAAGTAGCAATGGGACTTATAGTTGATCTAAAATTTGAAAAATTCAAATAGATTTCAGAATTCTTCTGACGCACAAAATATTCATATAGATTGTTAAACATTTTCTGAAGCATGAAAAAGTACATCCATGTAGTAAATAATTATTGTTTGTCGAGGCAACCATCTCCCAGCATCAACCCAGCATATGCGAATCCAGTTAAAAGTCGGATTATTTTATTGCTCACCGAATTGATCCATCCGTAAATGATATCCATGACCTGTTCGCGCTCTAAGCGTATGACCTATTTTGTAAATGGGCTTTGCTCCAAGGCGTTTAAAATTACCTTGACAGTTAGCAATCAGCTTAATATTCTACTTTATAATCAATAGATTGTTTATTGGCTGAATACATAGACAGACATATTCGCAGAATAAAGCCAATCGTGAAACCACATTGTCTCCTCTAACTGTTACCGCGACAAAAGCTTTTCACATCTCTGAATTATCAGCATTATCTAACTGTAAAATAGAGTGGTTTTCGCTGCCAACATTTCGCACAAAATTTACCAATGCCCCAAAAAATTTGAAACCTATAAGCTCGTTACAGTAATCAATGGTCATTGTAGCAATAGTCATGTTCACGATTTGACACATTTTTGGAATAACCATCAGATGATCGAGTGGCAAAAGTTTTAGGTTTCCTCGATCGAATTGTATTAAAATCCAGATCACCTAGTATTTGATTCATGAAATCGTTCGTTTCGGTGAGTTTTTACGGTTGTATTTCATATGCTACTATAATAAATATATCAAAATTACCAGGTTTCATGAAAATTCATGATCTGTATTTACTTTTAGCATTACTCTTAGATCATCAACATGATATTATGAAAATTGTAGTCTTGAAATATACTTTTATTAAATTTCCTCGTGGATTCGTGACGCATGGTGCGTTAGGCAATCTTTCGAAAATAATTTCGCTTGTGATATGCTACATTAAGTTTTGATTGATGTTTTGCGAACTCAATTATCTCAGTTCAGTGAGGTAGAGAAACGAATCTTACCTGCTGTATAGCGCATTCGGGTAACAAGTATATGTGCTGATTATGTGGGTAGTAGTGATACTTCGTAGGCTTGGCTAGCACAGATGTCGATCCTGCTGGTAGTGGCACTGTCTGAAATCAAAACAAAAGCAGTAATTAATAGTCAAACCAAAGTAAGTTCTCAAATCTATAAATAATTATATATTTCTTTTGGCTGTCATTTAACTGACTCTGTTAAAAAGGTCCTGGGCATGAAACTCGCGACATGCCCAGAAACCTATTAGTTGGGTTGGGGTGTAAAACTCCCGTGGGTCTGGCAGCATGTTAAGCCGTTGATACAGCGTATGATCTCTTTCTGCCTTCCCTATCAGGATGCCGTTTTATTGTACTATACTATAAAGAGATTACCTATTAAAAGGTAAAAAAGATAATGTAATACCAAAAAATAACTCAATCAGCCCTCAATTCCATTGAAAATTAACAACCCATAAACTCTTTACCAAAATCGTGAGCTTTAGTGTCAGTTTACTCGTGCGTGATTGCTTTTCCTCAAACATTCTGGTTAATTTAATAGATAACCTCTAAATTGCTGTAACAGTTCATTACGATGAAAGCGTCAATTATCCAACTCGTCATTAGTTATTGTCACAATGATGAGAAATGTCTGTAAGTCGGTCCCGGCCTGCAAAACTACAATTTTATTCTTTCGCGTTCATGCCTTTTTGAAAGTTTCTATGTCAACTGCCTGTACGTGTTCTGCTATTGAATTTTTAGTTGAACCAACCGCAGCCACTGCTAGTCTTTTGATTAGTTCAAATCGAGCTTTATTATCCGTTTATCAAAATATCAGCTTTGATTTCTTCTTTTTTGCGAAACGATTATCCGGACTGTTTTGGCGATGGCTGACATATCCGTAGTCATTCGTGCGCGCGATCATTCTTACTCGATACAATAATTGTTCACGGTCATGCACCTGACGATTTTATACGATTACGTCGTCACGTTGCTAGTTCAGGTTAATAAACTGTTTAACGAAATTATCCGTTGCATTTTCAAAATTTCCTCCGAATTTTTGTCCTTTGTAATTCTTTGAATCAATTTCATCGTTATAAATAATCTTAAGTGAAAAAAATAGTGATGCTGCGAGATGGAACATAATTTTTTTTTCATGACTATAAATATCGTAGCGTGGCGATGTAATTTGTAGTTTGCAGCAAATACGCATCGAAACTTTTTTTGGTACCGGTAACAGAAACAATTTTAATAAGTTTCAACTCTTCTCTTAGTTAGCAACACTTTTATTGCTGTTTATCACGGAACAAGTGGGAATACTTGGCGAGTTGGTAGTCCGTTATTCTTCAATATAGTTATGCTTTGTCAACAATTACAATTTCCGCCCGCTGTGAGATTTCATTTTGATTAATATCAGTCCCTCGCAAATCTTTCTTCTCATCTGATCCAGTAACCCGTATTAGTATCTGATAAAAATGAATCATGGTCATAACAACGAGCTTCAAGTGATCGTCGCCTCTGCATTTTTATTTTTACGGTGCCGTCGAATTCCTTGAAAAGTTGTTAAGTGAAGTCGTTGGTTTCTGCCTCAGCTTGACTCATATTTGACAAAGTCTATAGTGCCTACCTATTTTCTTTTGAAAGTATTAGTCATAAATTTGCAGTAACCATCAAAATATCTTAATAAGCCGCATTACGTGCAGAATTATCTTTAAAGTCTATGATTTGCATGATATTTCGCACGTGCTCCGCAAGACCTCTGCCACTAGTGTATTTATCGTAACCATCACATCGAAAAACCACTTTTTTTCTTTATAACCACCACTTTCACTGTTTTCTATAAAACCGCTGACGCTCTTATTAACTCTTTTTCGTTTTAATTCGATTGTTTCTCATGAAGAAATTAATTGTTCTGTTTGGTAGGATCACGGCTCTGCTTCGATGATTGCTTTCACCTTGTCTTTCTCGTTGGTACTATTTCACTTATCTTCATCATTAGTAATTGGATTAGGCTTTAATTGCGCTTGGATCGTTTGTCCGAGTAATATGAAATCTTAATGATTGTGAACTCAAGTTTATATTTACTGTTCTTGAGCAGTACCGTACTGATTCTGCTATCGATAACAAGGCACGCTGGTTAAGAGATGATTCAGGAGAGCACGCTATCTGAATAGATCCTCGTTTGTTTTTTTTGTTCCAAAATGTCGACGGACGTCACGTACCTGTGAAATGGTGGTTGTAGCGGCAGTGGTTTTGGTAATGACCTGTCTGTCACTACTATTTTACGTTGCGTCTTGAACTATTTTGTGTTTCTTCTGTTTTAATATTTTAGTAAATTTTTTTCTCTTTTAAAATTATATTACCTACACGTTTAAAAGTTTTAGATTTGCTCGCCCTTCTTAAAAACCTTTGTTTGTAATTCCTTAATAAAGGTAATAATTAGAAAGTAAACTGACGAAAGCAAACGTATCAGCTGTTTTTTTATTTATTTTACACGCTAAAGACGTTATTAATAAAACATAACGCTGTATCATGCTATTTAATGGTATCAATCACCTAAAATGATCGTTGCTACCGAGTCTTCACGAAGCGTAAACATCAATTAGAAATTTAAGATCGGACCGCGGTAGAGCAGTGAAGTGTTTACATTCCGTAGTGGGAAAAAGCCGATGCCGCGTGCTATCGATGGTGTTAGACGTTTTATCATCTCGATCTTTCATGCGTGGACGCGGATTAATGTGTAAATAAATAAATGCCTGAATGCATTGTCTTCACGACAGAGGATTTGAGATAAGGAGATTTGTTATAGGGATGACAGCTCTTGGTACTTCTCCTAGTAGGCAAAATACAGTGCACTACAGTATACACGTCAATGATCAATTTTTTTCTTCTTTTGTTTCTTGTTTAAGTTACCAGACCGTAATGCTAGATCTGATAAGTCTTGGTTAGTATTGTAGCGATTGCAATCTCACCTCTGACTCTTTACCCCTAAATCATCCGGTGTTATCTGAATATGCTGAATATTTAGATGTTCTCTTTTTTTGAGCTAGTGATCTAAGCCTCACATCTGATAATTTTCTCAACTACTACTTGAATAAAACTCAATCGCGCTCAACTCAACTTTAAATAATATGTCTTTCTAACTAAAATACAAAGTTCGAACCGTGATTGTTATCATAACCTTCCGTGTACCAAAAATAACATTCACAATTCACACTTTGCCGTGTTACGGTAACAGGCGTGATCAGGTCAAAGTTAAGGCGGTACTGGATCACTACACTGAGATTCGTATCATTTCATTCTCGCTGTCCTAACCATTTGCAAGTGTATCTCAAAGTGTGTGATAGAGATGTTCATGTTTTAGTAGTACCTGTCCTGATTTTATTCGGTTTGACCATACATCTATTGTAATATAATAAAGCTGAAGAGTTTGTTTCAGGAACTACTGGACCGATTAAAAAAATTTTTTGAGTTGTATAGCTTATTAATCGGGGAAGGCTTTGAGGCTATAAACTTCAATGGAAGCAAACTTAAAAAACGCAGACGAAGTCGCGGGGACCGCTAGTTACTTAAGCTAGTTAAGTAAGCACGCACACTATTCTAGAACTTCTAAGATAAAACACAAAACATATTTTTAGAAATCACACAACTTTTACAATGGCATAATCGTAATTCGGATACGAATCGAATACGTTTCGTATACGGATAAGTGCGAAGGCGCCTCAAAGCAGTACAGTTCACACGATGTTTACCCTAACAACAGATCGGTGGTTCGCGATCTCGTCTCGGGCCAAACTTCGTGACATAACCCGAGATTCAGATAAGTAGGAAGCGGTAAATAATAGACCGACTGTCATGTCATGTTATCTGTTTGGAATAAAAAATAGAGACGGAATGTGTTTGTTTACGGGATCTTTTTAGATGTAGTCTTTAACTAACGGAATGGTAAAGTAATGTGATAAGTTGGCAGACGACGGGTATTGATCCTGTTATTTGCAACTCTGACAAAATGGAGCTTTTCATTCAATTTCCTGAATATAGTAACTTAGTTGCTAAATGAACTCAGAGACCCTCGATGTAATGTGAATAATCTAAGGATAAGTTTAACCAACTGGACACGCATGTGTGAGTCTCTCTATTCGAGTTAGTGAATATCCCGATTTATATTAAACCCAAACTAAATGTTATAATGACACTCATGTACGCACATGTTCACACACATGCTAATAAGCTTTTTTTTGTAAATTTCATCTAAGTATGACCTGTCCATGTGACACAGAAGATAAAGTAGGCGTCTGTTTACAAACAATGTTATCTACCAATACATCACACAATACACTGAAATCAGAGCAAATTGTTAATTGTTTTCTTACACGAGACGACCTGAGAAATACTTTTTCCATAACAATTCCTCAATAATACAATTAGCATGTTCATTATAAGCTCTTGTGAACCGTGTAAAGGCGCCTTTTGTAACGTCAAGTGCATTTTCAATTAATTCGCACAGCGTAATGAGTCAACTCTAACGAGTTTGGTCGCGCTATAAACGTTTTAAGTTACTGCGATTGAAACGACTTGATATTTTATATAAACTTCCATTTGTATTCCATTTATATTTAAGTAGGTTACGGAAAAGTGGCAGATGTTTTATGAACTGTTTCTAGTTTTTGACATTTAAACTAAGAAGTCCGAGTTTTTGTGTTTTTTTTACGATCAAACGTATGTGCTTCATTATTATACCGTACCTACATGTTTGATTGAGGTAGAATCGTAATTTGCTCAGGGAATTTTCTCTTAGTCTTAGTTAGTTAAAACCAATATTCAAATGTAAATAAAGCAACAGTGCCTGCATACTGCAATATATTAACCACAGTCGGAACAAATAAAGCATTGTCAGTCATCTATCCGTCTCAAGCCGATCATTTCCGACGTGAGTAAATTTATTGCGATCGCAATATGCAATCGACCGCATTGAATACTGTCCTATGAATAAATTATTAGTTTAAAATGAAGTAGCTGATGCAAATTTACAAGTATCAACACCGGTAATTCCTTGTAGCGCGTAACTTGCGTTCGTTGGCCGCGGCTGTAGCGAAAATAAGTAGAACACTACATATTTGAATATGGATCGCATTGGTTAACGGCCACCTTTCCGTATTCAGATAAAATGCTGTTAACTTGATTGACATGGTGCAATTGCTGACTAATGCTGTGATTGGCTGGTGTAAGTACAATCGCCAAACCTAAAGCACAAGTTAATTTAATGTGATGACTGTAATCATTAACAAACAAAGTAGTGAATGGTTTTAGTTAGGACAAACGTGCGTGCCTTTCCTTGTTGTTGGTGACGGTTTTGTTTATTCTGATTTGAAAAATAAAATATCTGAAAAAACTAAGAAAAAAATGACGCTTTGCACTCATCCGTCTTCGATCTGTATTTGATTTATTAAAAAGCAGACTTTAGTTTTCAAATAAAATCTAATGCGGAGAGACATTCCTAAGAAAGTTAATTGATGTGATGATAGTAATTTTATTAATGAACTTATTTTAAATGGTCGGTTTGTTCTCGTCGCGCTTTCTCATGACCAACCCCACACAAGACCAGGGTTGTCAGTTGGGTAACGTTGTAAGTAGTCGTTCACGATCACTTCCGACACGACCCGATACATTCGAGTACAAGATGCGCATGCGATGATGTCGCGAAGCACTCATCGATTAGATCTTGGATGCGAGTTGCTGTCGTGAAAAACGCATCGACGCACGAACGCCAAATCTCAACTGAGATTACCTAGCTGCGCTGAACGTATTAGTGCTCAAATGTGTGCGCAATACAAGGTCATTCTCTGTTCCTTCACTCTCATAGTTCAGTGAGGTGGCAGTCCCTAATATCTGGAGAGAGATTAGACGCAGGACTTACGCTTATTACGGGCTTTGCGACTTCATTACTCCTTGCGGTTTTTGAGTAACTTCTAAAAAGAAAACCCACAAACAATTTCGATCTTTATTTGAACCCGAACCCTCTTGGATAGCGACCAGCAATCTGACAACCACCAAGGCATTAATTAGAACTTGAATAACGTATATGGCGTATTATACTAACTTGCGTTCTTCTGCAAGTGCTAATGTATTTGAACAGTTACATTTCACTAACGAGTTGTCGGTTACTATGTTCTTGTGATAACTAGTTACATACCTAGTTAACTAGAGGGGGGTAGGCACTGGACATACATATTTGCTGAGAGATATTCTATATTTCACTACTTATGTGAAGGTAATGCGGTAATTAACCCCCATTCATTTATGGTTTTCTTTTCTAATACATTAATATACTAATACATTTATAAATTGTTTATGGTTCGTGGAAGCCGGTTATAAAAACAGTCACTTAATTATAACTATATCGTTCGTGCTCCGCCAAGGTGACAACATCTCCTGAGGATGCCACGTGTAGTGGCAAAAGAAACGTGTCAAACTATTTGCCCGTTGGTGTTGACTTGCATTAGCTGTGCCGCATGCGTATATGAGAGGGCGGGCGGTGCATCCTGCATTTTACTGAACTAATACTCACCGCGGTAACGGTTCGTGTTGTTGGGTGCCGGCGCCGGCGTCGCTTAGCTAATAAAGCAAAATACTTTAAAAAATACGTCTTAATAATGGATTTTCGCAAAGTAACGCCTGATTCTAAAAATTTGTCACCTAATCATAAAATGATTGGTATTTTTTTTTTATGTTATTACCTACTTCTTTATTTAAGCTTGTACTATTCGTCGGTTGAGTTTTTTCATTTTCTCTCTTACAAAGTACCTTAAGCTGCTGAATACCATATAGGGTGTGGCCTGTAATAGGAGCGAAAATAAATATAGGCCCTATAAGTAATCAGTAATCAAACTAATCAATTCTAAATGGATTTAATTTAAAATAATAAAAAAATAATTTATTGCCATTTTCTAACAAAATAAATCGAACCAGCAATGTATCGCAAACAAATGTGTCCAGCCATAGAACTTGACATTGTCATTTACTTCAACGAGTTAGCCATTTTGATAAACATTGATTATGGATTATAACTTTAGATTACTATATTTCTCAGTTAAAGCATTGTACAGCACAATGGTCAGGACAAGGCAACTAAGTATACTCTGTAGAATCGTTGATTAAAATCTACTCCTATTACAGGCCACATGCTGTATAAAACAAACTAATTAGATAAGTAGAAGGTAGCCTGGTTAATCTAAGTACATATTAAAGATAGTCCTAAGAATATGATAAACATACTAATATTATTAAGCTGCCTAACCAGTAGATGGACGAGATAATTGCTAATGAATACGCATAAAATGAAGACTTAGCAATGCAAACATCTGCGCGTGAGTTCCCGTGGAGAAGAGTCTAAATTACATGCTTTTGTAATCTCTATGTCTATGGAAATAGAGTTCAGTAGTGATTAGGGTTGCCGCTCGATAGTCCACTATCGATAGTTGAGCAAAAGTAATAGTAAAGTCTATCAATAGCCTTGTAAGCGTAAAAATATCGATACAGCAAAGCTATCCATAGTATCGTAGCTCAATATCGATGGCATGTCGATAGTACACTACCGATATTATCAATATTATATGTATTTTATATGTATTTGACTTTGTTTCCCTCTTTTTATTATTCTCTCAGAATTTTGTTTTGTTGCTTCAATCAATCGAAGCAGTCTTTTTTTTTGTTTCTATTTTATTCAGTAATAATAAATATTCTGTGGTAATGTCTTAAAATCTAAAATCTAATGTTTTGTTTAAAAAAAAAAAAACTTTTTTCATACAAGCTCAACTAGCCTCTATATGTGAAGACACGTAAATGGTTATTAGTAAATAAGTAAGTTAATAATTAAGGTTTAGTATACTGTAGTGTTTTCCGAATAAAATAAAATAAAATAAAATAAATTATTGCTGATAAATATCGCAATAACAATCAAAGCATCTATAGTAGTTTCGTTATTGTACATCAATACTTTCCGTAGTATTGCAGGGACAACGATGAAGCGAGCTCACCCATAAGAAGCCTGTTTACTCTTTTTTTTTTAAACACGAGTTCAACTATATCGATAAGTCAAACTATCGATAGTTCAACAAAGTAGTGATTGACGTGACGATTCACGCTCAGCAATTAGTTTAACATCAGTTAAACGTCGGTATTGCGGTGAAATCCCTAGAATCCAGGATTCACGCCGGTTACCGTTCCTTCTTTGCCGTGTTAATGCTGTCAATTTGTTATTTATTGATGCCAGCTAGCATTGGAGGTATTTTAATAGGCTAGTTTTCTAATTGGGCTGCGCTACAATCGTTGATGTTCAAGCTATAATGCAGATACAGATAGGCATAGCAGGGTCACTGATATTTGCATGTGTGTTAAAATAACTACCACGAAATAAGGCTGACACATGATATGTCAGATACTAGAAATGCACGTAACTTTTCCACAATCAAACCCCAAAATGCGTGTATGACTCCGAATCGATGCGCTTTATGGTTCGCTGGCATGCAATTTGTACAAAATGTGTTGCATAATTTTCTGATACATTTTGTTTGCATACTTTGTGGTGAAAAGGCAAGGCAAAAGGGAAATCACCACACTATATTCCCATATTTTGAGTTTTTTTTTAACACGTTCCGGGACAGTGAACGCCTACAGGCGTGAAAACAATAAAACATCTATTGTGTCTGGAGTAGTGTCCCGGAACGTGTTAAATGAAGAAAAAACTCCACCGTCAACAGCCTAACTCATAAATTTGATGAAGATGACTTTGTGAAGTTTTGAAGGAACTTCTACTATTGTTTATATTATGTGTTTGACTTGAGACTGCTGTCTGGGAGATACAGATTACTAGTTTTTGCCATCGTAACGATGTCTTGTGTACTCATAATATAACGCAAAAAAAAACAGTCGTTAATATCATACTGGCTGTATGAGTACTACTTGTATGCGTAGTTAATGTAAATGAGTTAAACACCTTTTGTATAATTGCAACTGACCAGTGTTTGTAGTGACATGCAAATTATACCTTTACTGGTATCTTAACCTGTTTTATTAAGTACTTCGGTACTTATCCTATTACCCAATTGGTGTACGGGAGGCAAACATGTTTATAGTAAGGGTACTTACTTAAAATAATAAATAGGACTTGATGGAGCTTAGGTTTTTTAAAGACGCTCATATAATGAAACGATTTGAAATCATTCAATCGATTATCCAAAGACTTACATAATACCTTAGTACAGAGGTATCCCACTGCTGGGCAAAGGCCTTATCTCAAATGTGAGGTAGTGTGAGCCATACTCCACCACGCGGGCTCAGTGCGGATTGGCGGAGGGGTGTTTGCAAGGCAAGCGACCAACCTTGCTATCAGATTCTATCAAGCCGCCCATTTTTTTAACTTTAACAGAGGTATAACTCACATCTATTGTATTTTAGTGTATAACTCACATCTATTGTATTTTAGTGTATACTGAATTAGCTGCATTGCGGTCCCTTGCGACTCCGTCCACGCGTTTTGATTTAACTCCGTTCTCGTAAGTCATACTCGTAGCTAATGTTTCATCATAACATTTAACCTTCCCCGATAAATAAGCTATTCTAGTGTAGAACTCAAAAATAATGCCTCAAATCGCGCTGGAGATTAATCGGTGATGAGCGCGTTCAAAAACAAACAACTTTATAATCTTCATGTACATATAACATATGGATTTGCAAGACAAAATAGAAAAGTCAGTAAAGTAGACTCTCGAATTGTATGTATCAGAAATCTCAATAGAAATCTGGTAGAATTTTACTGAAGTTCTAACTAAGTTCAGCGTTTCATTATGAAAATTATTAATAAAACTGTGCAGTGTATGTTTTGTTTGAAAGTGAAATGGTAAATACGTTTAGAAACTGGCTACCGTATTCGTAAGCATATGTATTTACATTCATTCCATTAATTATCAGTTCTGCCTATTTGCCGCTCGTGCGATTGTGACATTTACATTTATTAATTCAACTGTTTGTTTCATTGTTTACAAACAATTCACTGTCCCTTTTGTGTTGTTGGTTTAAATTAATCAATTTAATCCACAAATTTTGATTGGATTGGGCCAATAACTTAATATTACCGATGAATGATAGGTAAGTTACAAGAACTTATTTCCATTTTTGACACATCTACTCGTTTTGCTCCCTGTAGTGCAATGCAATTCTCGTAAAAGCTTGTTATAGTATGGTTCAAAACCTTCTTTTCTTCGGTTCAAAATTCAAGGTCTATTCTTTACTAAATAAATAAAACTTATAGTGGTAGTACCATTATAATCCATAGAGATTTGTGTCTCTGTATCCGATAGACCTGCATTGTTTTCACTTTACTGAATTCAATCCGAAAAATCACTTTAAAGTAAGATTTTATTTCTATTTCACTTAAATTTCTCACGGCATGGCAATAGCTTTTTAAAGCTTTAGCTTCTACGACGTGCTTTATCTATGAGCACTTGTGTTTATAGAAAATACCATAAATGAATAAGCATGTGGGTTCGTAAATGCACTTATGGCAATTTCTAGCATAAAGAGGATCTTTATCAACTCACGACTCTGCGGCTCAGCAAAATGTCCCTTTAATTTAGAAAGTTTCTTTGAGTATGCCATTTGATATAAAATACTGCTTTTAGGTTTCTAATATGGTTGCTGATTTCATGCTACAAGATTTAATCGCACAGTTTACCTACATTTTCGGATTATTTTATACGTAATGTTCGATATAATGGGCGTATAATTAAATGGGTTTGGAATATGTTAATCTCGAAAACAAAACCACCAACCAAAAATACAGCGCAAAAGCAATACGCTCATCTAAACGAACAAGTTATGCGATAATTTATTAAACTTTATTTTCTAACCGGTATTAGTAAGTGCTCATCTTACAATTTATTATGTACTTGTGGTTACGATTAATGCCGATATAATTCACAATATTCACCATTCTTCGCTTTCAATGGGCAGTAACAGGAATAATACTCTTAATCGTCTTAAGCACACCGTATATCGCTGACCGATCACGCAATTCCTTAGGCCAGTTATTACACCATTCTAATATATCTCTGACTAATTAAAGCACTTAAAGTCCAACCAAGATGTCGATGTGCAATTTATCGTATGCCTCCTAACCACCTCGTATTTCCTGATCAAGGAAAAATTAACTTAATTAGAGGAAATACGGGACCGATAGATTACTCTAACAGTATTGGAAACCAATTTGTTTGAGTGAATAATTTGAATCGAGATTGAAATGATTCTAGCATAAATTACGACGACATTCAAAAGTGTGTTAGAAGGTGGCCTTGATAACGTATATAATATACAAAGCATATTAAACTAAAATCACAAAACTCAAAATCACACAACGAGTGATGGAGAGGGCTATGCTCGGTTTCTCTACGAGATCGAATCAGAAATGAGGAGATACGTAGAAGAACTAAAGTAACGGACATAGCCCTACGAATCAGTAAGCTCAAGTGGCAGTGGGCAGGGCACATAGCGCGTAGAACTGCTGGCCGATGGGACAGAAAAGTTCTGGATTGGAGACCCTTCGACCAAAAGCGCAGCGTAGGACGTCCACTGACAAGATGGACAGACGACCTTGTAAAGATTGCAGGATCGCACTGGATGCAGACCGCTCACAACCGGTATTTGTGGAAAGCCGTTGGGGAGGCCTATGTTCAGCAGTGGACGTCCTTTGCCTGATAATGATGATGATGATTAAAGTAAAAGATACAAGTTTACGGAGATAACTTACTTAGTTCGATTCAATTTAAAGCACCATAAAATAAATCTTGTGAAACAGTTAATGCATTCGTGCACCTAGCCCTGGCTCTTTATACAAGAAGTGGGCTCCAATTATATGAACAGTTGCATTCCGTCCCTACATTACTAATTTTTGCCGCTTCAATGCGCTTCATCGAATCATCGTAGAATTAACAGCGATTGCGATCATTAACTTTAATTATTGTCTTTATTGTCCCTTCATAAAGCCCAGCAATACCTTTTGTGAAAAGCTCCTACTGATCAGTATTATTACTTTAATTGAAGTAACAGTTATTAAATTGATGGTCTTTAAAACTCATCTAAAAGTTGTAAACAGGTATAAAAAATGTGATTGCGCAAGTCACTATAGCATCTTTTTGTCCACTCGCAAAAGTTTCTTGATAAAATGTCTTGTCTCTGATAGTGATGAAGAATTAGATTGCAATAATAAATATCATAATGAAGTGTCAGCAAAATAAAGTCCTTGTGGCTAATGTAGAGTTATATTGAAATATTTCAGTCCATTAAATTCAACTGTGTCCCCAATAAAAACGTCGGGGACGTCGGTGACGCTCACGCACGGCCGTGTTATCTACGACACGGCTCCCCAGATCGGGTTTCGGATTGTCGTGTACTTGTCACACGGGATTTGCTGCGAGCGGCACTTTTGCTGACTCTAACAAGCTCCTAGGCGGGACGAATATAAGTGACAGAAGCTAGTAGGTAAGGGCATTAGCAAACTGCGGAAAATGACTAAAACAATACTCATCCGTAGTCGCATGCGTTAGACCAACCACAATGTGAATGATACATTACCTGAAACAAATGAAAGACAAATTATAAAATGATCATAAAAATAACATTTTCCCAATCAGATCACGGGAAGTTCAATAACATATCTAAAGTAATTTTTTCGTCATTTCAATATTATGTCCTCTTGTTATTTTTTTCTTTACTACAGATGATTTCCGTTCGCAAAACATTTTCAGTAAGTACTCATTTTATTTATATGCACTTGCCACAATTCAATTTAAATACCGAAAACCTTGACCGGAATGCATACAATACTGCCGATTCTGACCACAGCCAACACATCTAACTGTGGTACTTGAATTAGACTATTAAAAGAGAAAATTAAATCCATTCAGATAAAATCAGCAGCACGTATGCAATAGAACATGGGTAATTGGATGTACATGTCGGAACACGGATTGCGTAGCTAACTAGACGCAACGTCGGAACTTGGAATGTTTGTTATGCGACATTTCTGTTGTCAGACTTTTGAAATGTATTTGATTTAGTTTTTCAGAGTATTTTTGAAGCAGATGGAATGGAAGTTCTTTATTAACTATAAAAAGATTTATAAATATTTATTGACTTCGTTTTTTAAAAATTTCCAGTGTGTGTTATGTAAAATTTTAAGTTGTTTAAACTTTTTGAGCTTACCGCCATAAAAATTTGGTATTGCGTGCAGCACTCGCACTCCTGCTATACCTAAGTGTTTTCTAAAGACTCAGGTTGTCGTGTTTTTTATTTTCCAACGCTCTTTAACAATTTATACCTGCACTTTTAAACTACCGCAAGCCTTGTAACGGACACAAACTAAATTTCTTTTGAGCGCCTTGTGTCAATGTTAGCAATCGCTGTCCTAAAGTTTTATGCCTATTTTGAAGTGCAAACTTCTGCCCTCATTTAACTAGCGCGTAGAATGGCAGATAAGTGTATATCTACGAGATTCTATCGATAAGTTATGGGAACATCCCTCTGCCCACACCGGCCTGCGACACCACAGCTGGCTCCGCGATAACAAACCTCTTATAAGATAAACTGGATTTATCGTATATTAAATCTACCAGTACTTCACGGTCGGTGCGAGGTCCACTCTTATTATACCCTTGAATTACGACCGTTGTAACTAAAATACACGCACCATCGTTAAACCGTGCTAAATTATCCTTATGAGAAACCATTAGGAAAATATTGTAGATAATTTCGCTAAATAAATTATGCCCGCAACGAACACTCGCTTCCTTATAAAGCGCTCGAAAGTGCTCGGTGAAAACACTGGAATAGTGACGTTAAATAGAACAATGCGAGGCATTGAAAACGAGTGGGCAAAAGATTTACATCTGATCGAGAGGTAGTGATCTTTATTGTGTACGCGGTCCGGCGGGACGCTCCCAGGTCGCGGAGACACAATATTCTATTCGGTATCGACTATCGGCGGGGTTTCATCTATGCATGCGAAGGCACGTGCGGTGTACCGAGAGTCGATATCCCGATAAGGCGGCCCTGATCGTACTTTACGCTTATCCGGGCCTGGGAGCGTCTGTCGTCTCTACATTTTCCTCAGCAGCCCCATGTAATGAATACTTGCCGACGCGTTATTGGCCTCTGCGACGATGGCGACTACCCGTAATCGCCTCTATTTGCCTACGCGGTAATTCTACCACCATTGTGCCTATAACAGCTGAACAATGGTCATGTCTGAAATACTTAAGGCGATTCAAAGTGGAAGGCTGCACACGAGGAAGTGTATTGGAAGCTATTAACGATCAATATAGCCGCGTGCACGATGTTGCTTTGAGCATTTTCAAAGAGCGCGCGGCGTTGTATTAAAAAAAGACTTTCTCTTGAAATAAGGTATGCTCGGTTCGATCGTCGTTTTTGCAATGCTAAGCTGACCATCCCGTGTTGGCTCGGACCAGGAAGTCGCCACGAAGCTGTACCGTTTGATGTTGCGGTAATCCGATACTGGTAATGGTACGAGATTAGTCTCTTTTTCACCATGTGCTATTGTCTTCCCCGTAAACGATTCTTCGACAAGCCGATTCGTTTTAACGGTGAACGTTATGCAACGCGTGTGACAGCTACCAAACAAGTTTTTGCAGCGCGATCAATCGATCATAATTGCATTTTTGTGTCGGATAAACATCGCCGGCTATATTGTACGTTCTAAACTGTATAAAGCGTAACGGAAAATATGTCATCATCAACGTAATTTGTTTCACTTTTCTTAGAATCAGCATCAACGGCGCCAAGTTTTACTTCAGCGTCGTTAATTTATATTTTCTAAGAAATTCTAAGCATTGAACTTTCAGATATAAATAGCAGAATATCTTTATAGCAGAATAAGGTTGTAAATAATTGCGTACGCAATTATAAAGGGACATTCAAGTTGAGTGCGGTTCCAGTTTCCTGCAGGTTATCCAGTTAAACGCCCACTTGTCATGGCCCGATTCTGACATGTTCTAGTGTCGTTGCGACTTAATATATCCTGCAAGTACTCGTACTACTAAGTTGCACTTAATTAAAGCCGCTACTTTTAATAAGTTAAATTATAAATTATATCATCCTGGTCTGATGCTGTAATTTATGGAGTCTAGAAACAGTTTTTAATTGTGTTTAGCAATTCGGTGAAAATAGAAAGAGACGTTTATATGGACTTCTTTGGCCTTAATACAAATTATAAGACTAGGTTTAACCACTGTTTATGATGCGGATAAATCTAAATGTATATAGGTACTCGTATATCACCCTCATGTCATGTGACTTGATTGACATTGATTTTAAAGTAGCGTCTTATATTTACAGTGGTCCAAATCAAAGACTGTATATTCCAAACCTAGTCTAATTATTTGTGGTAAGGCCGCTTATGTTCCAAAATACACGATTGTTGACACTTGTTCATTTATAGTTTTGCAAACCTATCTAAATTTCTTTTTTTAATGATTGGTACCTATAGCTTATAGCCCCTCCATAACAGAACCAACATCACGAGCATCAATAACTTTGCCGGCGTCTTAATATACGACCTCAGATCGGTCTTTACTTTGTTAGAAACATGCAATCTTCTCGTAACTTTGCGGAAGAATCCCCGCTGTCAGTTGTTTCCATCTCGGAACAACAGTCATTAGGTGCCCTATCCCTCGTCTATGCGTACTACGAGTATGTGCGAAGCACGTTCTGGTCCGTGCGTAATGGCCAATCGTGCGTATAAAAGCAATAAGGGCTGTGCGGTACAGTTAGATTGGAGCTTATGTTCTTTATGAGTTCATAAAAGTTTAATATAAGTGGCGAAAGTTTTTATATCATTGTACACTCTATCTCACAGCTTCCTGGGAGATTTTGAAGAGATTCATTCCTTAAAACTTGTTGTCACTGTCTCTAGTTTTTTCTATATTAACTCGTACACAATAAGTATTGCTTATTAAAATACAGTTACAGTATTACATTACTTTTATTTATTTAGCTACTTTAAAGAGTTGAAATATGACTATAGTTTGTAATTCGCCTATTTTGACTACCGACACAGGCTATTTGTTACTCTGTGCTACTGTTAATGTTTCTCCGTTGGTAATAATGCAAACAAATTCATGCATAAATATTTATTGTAGTATTGTACATTTTCTAACGACCTAAAGCAAGTTTGTAACACTGTTAAATGTTTTGAACCAGCGATCGGTGCCGAGCTGTAACCCTAATGTTCTAAGCAACTTAAATCATGTATTGAACGTTTGAACTCCTATAGTCTGCACTAGCTATACGTTCGTGCTAGCTACGAGTAACAATGAAATTTCATGCTGCCTGACCTTTGCAAACACACTGAGTTAACTTATTAGCCGTACGACGTTTGTGCTGACTGAAATTATTGCATTATGTTCATCATTTGTTGACCCTGTTTATGCTATCATCATGCTTATTATTCAAGTGTATATTGTCCAACTACAATACCTTCCTGCCTTTTAACCCTTAAATCTACTCATGACTCACTCATTATTTTGTTCACGCTTTTCTTGAACTTTAGAACGAACGAACGAATGTGTGATTTTCTCGCTCTGTACCAATCATCTTTAAATAGGGTGGGAACAAAATCTTCTTAGCTAAGGTCAGTGTTTTGTCAATAAGTCTAGCCGACTGCAGCCAACGGGGCTAGGGTATATACATCAAATTGAAGTGTTCACTGATCACGACCGGGGCCTGACCAACGCGCAGTAATACCAAGGTTCGATTTCCGTCGTGACGCTCCGGCTATTGTGTTGTTATTAATTGATCACATCTTTCTCTCTTGGAACAGAAATATTACGCTATCAGCTTAAAGTGATATTAAACGAGGCCTAATGCTAGATTTATTGAGTTTCATATCTAATGTCAAGATTGGGTCGTACTTCCTTATTTATTTTTGTTATTAAAATCAATTATCCGATTTTTCATCTTTTGTTGCATCGTTTAGTTGTTGTTATATCAAAATTTTAATACTTCTTCTTACATAAACCATCTTCAGCATTATGTTCATCTCCGTAACTCTGTAAATCAACAGCCATTTCGCTAAATTGCAAACCTCCTATCATCAGTTGATCTGTATCGTAAACTAACCTCTAATGTTCACTCTCATTTCGCAAAACACCTCACGATTTGAAGCAGTGAAACAAGTCATCTGCACAATAATGTTTTCTATGTATCTCGGTGCCCGAAGTCAAGTCGTGGCATTAACATCTGGTAGCAGAAGATTACTGGATATTACATTAATGCCTGCACCACTTTGCATAGCATCATTTAATCTAGAAATTGCAGTTCACGTTTATGCATTATTGAATTGATGTGGTATATCTATTCTTGCTTTATCTGGTTCATTTGTACTTTCTTTTTTCGTATTTGATATTTCGATTTCGTAAAAAGACGTTGGTGTTATGGATTTCACTGAGCTCTTAGTGTACTTACGCTGTACAACAATTTGTTTTATTTACTTAGTTCATGCGTAATTTACGTTACTGTAATAGAGAATGCCGAAATTAGTAAATCTTTGAGTCTGTCTGATCTGCTAATTGAAAAGCAGAGCAGCATTCGAGTCAACACGTAAATTATCTTTAGTGATTATATCTGTATACTTGCTGTGTATCAACGGACGACTAAATAATTATAAACATACCCGATCATAAAAGGCATCATAAAGAACAGTATAGTTCAATGTTATCTACTGAGATCTCGCTGTTATTCGTTTAGATTGCACCAAGTTTGTATGACTTTTACGTTTATATTCTTGGAAAAAGAAAACTTCATGCATTGACTAGCTCAGAATTATCTTAGTTCGCCTACTTTTCCCATTGAATGACGCTGATGTATAATGGTCTCTAACGTTTACTGCAATTCCTTTCTTTTTGACCTCTTATATGAAAGCAATTTCCTTAATTTTGCAGTGAACCTTATCGGACACATGCAGTACAATTGCGATCCAACATTGCAGGAGTGTAATGTTTTTAGGCCTAATCCTCTCTAATTCACAGATATTTATTTCTCCTTTGTTCACTTATTTTTAGCTTCCGTCTTCAAAATGGATTGGGAATAAGAAGAAAATCTATCTTTAGAATGTTATATCTTATAATTTTACCGTTATATCTTTTCATTTATGCAATATCTAACAACAATTACCCGTATAACGTGTTAGCGTATCGCAGATAGCCTTTCTAGCTATTGCCTGCCCTCAGGGTTTTGTAGTACAGGAACACAGTTAACGCTATCGTCAGAAATATTAATGGTTATGATGCTTTCAAGTCTGCCAGCAATATTTCAAGTATCTTTGATTTTATTTCAGCTAGCAACCGACATGTTCAAAGATACACAACTGAACTTAAAGGCCATTCTCGCAACAACTATAGTTAAAAGTCAGTCTTATACAGGTATGTAGTGTATGAAATTAAGTTGTTATCGTAACATGATTTCAAAATAGTTTTAACAAGACGAATAAAACGTTGAAGTCCGTGAAATAATCACATCACAAGGCTTCTGCCGACGCTTGCGCAGTGACAAATGAGCTCGATATAAAGTAATGCTACTTCATTTATCAAACTTGACTTCTGTTCAGGTTTCTTTTTGTATGTGCAGCGCAAATCAGTTTGTCAATTTGAAATACATTACTGAGTCCTTCATTTAGCATCTACAATGAAGATGTTAAGATTTTAAACAAGAATCTTAAGAATATTTTTTTTTTAATTAGATTAGTCGTTGTTTTCAAAACAAAGTTAATAACGAAGACCTCCCTAAGATTTTGTGAAACCTTTGTGAATTCTGTTTCCACAGAATTTAATTCAAATACAAATACAAAAAAATTTTATAACAATAAATACCACTACTATCATACAGTATTTCACCGTCACAATTGCCCAACAAATTATTAGCAAACTCGCGATCCTCATTGCTGTAACGTGAAATTCGCTTGTAAATCAATCAGCGTCCGCGCCCACGTTTTGAGCTTCGCTGTTCCGACGCACAATAAATCCAGACGCATCGCTATCATTACTGTGATTTATTTCATCGTTCCTTCCGACCACGACCGCGGAACCTCCTTACAATCACTGAGTACCACAACTTAATAAGCAAACTATTACAGTCTAGTCATTTTTTGATTCATAACCAGAACCACAGATAGAAAATTCGCTACGACCGGAATCAAGAGACAAGAGTTCAAAATGTGATTGCTTAAATTTTGCATTGTTTTATGATAAAATGTCATCCCAAATTTAGCCCTCGTGGTGGAATGTGGCTCAAACAACATCACAGTTGGGGTAAGGCTTTTGGGCAGCAATAGGACGTTACAGGCTAACTTTACTTTTTCTGTCATCTAGCGTCATCATCAAGTACGTCTATAGTCTATACATACATCATCTTAGGTCTTTGTTGTCTATGTATTGATTCGTTGGTTGCCATAATAATCTCTATTATATTTACAGATATTGATGTATCGTTGTACGTAAACATTTCTTGGTCAACTGTTAAATCCATATTTAGTTAATTTTCTTTTCTTGGTATATTAGAAAATTGCGTTTATAGCGAGCTGTTCTCTTCAGTCTACGTCCTAACATAGTCTCAGAAATTGCCCTTTCGCCGGCAATGATTGCACCGGCTAATGCAACGCTGCAATAACACAGCGGTGGCTTCCGCGTGGCTAAGGATATATTTATTTTGAGCAAATTGATAGTTTTAAACCATTCCCACAACCATCATTTACTAGCTCTGTGAATTCGCCGTTGTCGACATTGTTTAAGCGTTGAGGCAACAGTCGTGAGTTTGCGTTGTCAGCAAACTGAGATGTTGCGTCTGCAATTTTGTTTAATGTTTTACTTTACTTTTGCGATGCAGGCAGAGACAGACATAGAACAAAAGAACAGTAACTACGACTGAACTTTCATGCTCATTGTCTGTGTACCTATGTGCAAGTGCACATTTCATTTTATGATTAGTAAAGAATACAACTTGGGTTTCACCTGTGGCACACTATTTGATTGTGATTGTGTCTTTTCTAATTGCTGTACAACACCTCATGCTTTTTTCGAATGCATTCCTTTCTAAAATTTCTTCGTATCTAAAGATTTTCGGTAATTTCAATTGAAAGCTGTACTTAACTTGTTCAAAGTTTTAGAAATTCGGGTTTGTTTGATTCTGCTGTGTATATGATAAACTTATTATCACAACGCTCTTAAGTGTTACACACACCTGATCATTTATATTACTGACACATAATCATATGAGAATTCATTTTGTGTGCCTTGTAGATGGTCATGGATGGCCTTTATTTATTGTTTAAATAAATACAAACTGGCTACCGGTTTAGTATTATACTTTTTGTACTTTTACTTAAGTAAGATCAATGTGCTTTGCCATCCTTACACAGAGCTCGTTAGCTTGAACACACAGAAGCGCCTCTGGCATGGGCCTTTATTTCTTTTTCCTTTATCTATTTTTATATTATTCTAAATTAAAAATAGAGGAAGAATTCATATTTTTCTTTGCTTTTAATAAACAATGCTTAGATGAAACAAAACCCTTTATTATTATATTTTATTTAATGTAGAGGCATATTGACATTGATTTGGAGTCAGTGTCGCATTGAGCCTTAAATAATTCTGATATCTTTACGGATTTAGATACTACATACAATGTACTAAGCTACATAAACCTAACAATGTCTAGACGATACAGAAGTTTGTCTGTTGGTTGCGTGCTCGCGTGCGTCCAGATCGGGACCTGATGATAATATAAACAATTCTATGCTCTATTCAACGTCTAATTATACTTTTGCCATTTGCATTTTATAACGCTTCTCCTATAATTGTTATCACGCCCTACTTTTAATTGAAGAAACGTGTGTTTAGCTTTTCTCCTTCTCTCTATCGTCTAGGATAGATATAAACAATTTTTAGCTTAACACAACTATTTTTTTTTCTATTCGTTAGTCTCAACTCTTAAACCTCTGCACATAATTTGTTTTTTTTTAAATCATGTATAAATCTAAAATTATGTCCATGAGATAATATCGTTTTCAATAGCAAATTTTATTTGAGAATCAGTCCAATCTGCAAGTACTAATTACCAGGTAATTCTGTTTACTTTCCAATCCCTTTAGAGTAATTTCTTGTAGCACGTACGCTGAACGTGGCTCCTTCATTTGATTCAGTTTCCAACTGTTTGGTGACTGTTAACCTACTTGCCTAAACGTTTCTGTGACGCATCGGAATTCGTACCAGATTTGAATAATCAGCCTACACTACTGCTGCCGTTTGTACAATTGCCAGCACATCAGGCTACCCACTTTTGTTGCGAACTAGCCCTTATTACAAGAGTATAAAATGCCGCAGTGTTTACCTTGACGTGCCTGTTGGCCGTACAAGAAGCTGTAGAAAAAGCGACGACACCACAAAAGCGGGCGACAAAATTCGAAACCGTTGGTGCGTCGTGCAACATATTTGACGTTGTACCATTTGTAATTAAAAACGAAATCGAATAAATCATTTGCTGTAATCCACGAATAACATGTCACTATAAAGTCCAAATGTATAGATTAAAAATTTAGGTTCTGAATATTTTAAATGATTCAAATGATAAGGAAGTTCAAGTTTGAAAGGAGTAAAATACAACTTACTACTATAAGTAATGATAGTTAAAAAAACATCGTTAAGTAAAATACTTCAGTAAAAATGAAATCTTAAAAAATAAAAAAGAACGGACTCTTTTTGCATTTCATTGTATTTTAACTATCATCATAAGTGTTACAAATATGACCACCAAAGTGCGATAACTGTTACGTGTCTAGAATTCTATTGAAACACTTTTTGTTCGTGTTATAAAAAGCAGAATGACCAATTTGTTATGCGCCCGCGTAGATACTTTGGAATATAATAACGCAGAAAAAGTATTTTTATGGCCAATAGCAAAATTACTTCGGTTTTAGTCAAAATTTCCAAAGATTTACTTAGTCATTGAATATATTGATAAAAGCAACCGCTATTTTATTATTTTTACTGCCTTAAAACATGGCTTTTACGATCTTAAGACCATGTTTCTAACTGTCATCATCAAAAATTTGTCACTCGTAGATCAATGGTGATAATATCGTGTTTGTATGAAACACAGAATAGTTAATGAAGATCTTAGGATAATGTCTGCGCTAGAGGTGTGTTGCAGTTATGATTCGATAAAAAATTGACATGTGCGAACTAATTATTATGAGTCTAAGCACTTTTAAACTCAGACACTAGAGTTTAGAGAGCTTTGATTAATAATAATTAGCCAACCACAAAATCTCTAACTAAAGAATAGTCTAGAGTCACTGGGTTTAGATTGTTTCCTTTAATTAAGACTGAGGTAGATAAAAAAGTTACGGAGGCTACATTAATTTGTATGTAAAACGGATTCCGACTGCCGTTCTAATCTTTTCTTCTATGGTATAAAACAATTTGCCATAGACTAGTAAATACAATTTTTACATGGACTGCGTCACAACAAAGCCAGTGTTACAATGTTAGCGCCGAAAATGAAAGTGAAGGTACTGGATCACGCTTCGTCTGCATCTAAAGATCTGTCACATGCTCAAAACAAAATGAGATATTGTTCCCAAGAGTGTGATAAGTAAATTACGATACTATAAAGCAAAGTAATTGTTTTAAAGAGATGGACCGAAGGACGTATGGTGTGAACATTTTATGGCCTTTGCTTGAGATTGGGACTCATGCTGTGGACAAGATCTAATGGAGGGATTTGTGGCAGACGTTTGCTCACCAGTGAAATGGGGGGGAAAATGAAATAGTAATAATATACTACACCTACAAAGTTTTTTCACAAGTCAAAGTGAATATACTTATCATTACAAGTTTACCTTTACATATATTACTTAAATCTTTTGGAGTTCATACCACGTATTAGTCGACATTAAAAAAAGGTTTGACTCCGTAAAAGTGTTTATAGATAAGGTACAATTGCTATGCATGTGTAATTATTTACTATATCGGATCATTTCTATCTCAACATTTAGATTTAATGCTCCCGCCCCATAGATGTCTTAATTTCTTTAGCCTCTGCTTCAACGTGTTAGCATTAATGCGAATACTATTTTTGAATTATTTATATTTTGTATTTACTTTGTGCATACCACAAGCGTGAGATAGCTCGCAGAAAATACTTTGATAAACATCAATTTAGAGCCACTAATTGAATGTGAATTCCAATTAGATTTGTGAAGAGGCAGCGATTAACATCGTAGCATACATAAGCAAATAGCAATAAAACATGGTAGTTGTTGCTTTAAAATAATCATTCGTTCAAGCTATTAATGTGGATGAAAGGTGCAGTAAAATTTTATTGAAAATACGAACCAGAACAAATGGTGGAAGCGGCTTCAGATGTTTGTTCAAGAACGTCCAAAGAAAAACAATTAACATAAAAGAACGATGGCGCCAATGAAAACGCAAAACAAGAAAAAAGAAAGCTTAGAGAAAGGGCCTATAGATTGTTATACCTTTTTATATCAGTACAATACATTACCGATGCGTACGCATCGCCATTTATTCGATTTCACCTATAATTTGAGCTCAAATTATAGGGTTTCAATCGATCATAGTAATGAGCTCAATATACAACCACATGCGGCGCTACTAATGTGGATTAGAGTTACATTCTACAATGCATGTCAAGTGGATGCCCATCGCGATCATTACGCGGTGCGAGCTACACAAATCAAAATAAGAATACAAGAAAGGTACATTTCATTTTAATATAAGTACTAGTATGTAGTCAGACTTTATTGAAATGGTATGATCACTCAATTGGACTCCCCGATTTAGAACCTACTTTTGTGACCTTAACTCGTCAAGTATGTGTGAACGAGACACAATAGAAATTCCATTATTATGCGACTCCCGGCAGTCGTTTGATACCTGACTGATTAAAGTACTTTTAATCTTAGCCTAGTATTCTTTTGACTTATCCTATAAGCCTTTATTATTTTTACATATTAAATATCCCTTCTCTAGCGCATCTGCAACAATGATCGGTATTTTCCATTGTTAAAGTCCTGGCAATGATAGTAACGGTTTTGTTTCAACGCGAGCAAGCCTTTGAAGTCGAAAAACTACGTAGTTATTTCAATTTCACACACAATTCATCAATCAAAAGTGGTGATTGTCCGACCGCTCTTTTTGTGGGCTGCGCACGCGACGGACTTTCTTCTTAGCGCACTCGAAAAGCTGACAAATCGCTTTATAATGATCCCTAATTGATCGTTTGCTTTGGTTCCCAGTCACAACGTACATTTCACGGTTATTCATATCATGTTAACGTTTCACATACGAGTAATATCTTCAGTATTTAACTGATATGTTTGGATAGCAAACAGCTTATATCCAACGTTATCCAAGTTTTGCTGAGATAGGGTTATTTCAAGTTTCATTTCGTATTAATTTACCTTAACATTCAAACTGAAATTGAGTCATATTCTAATGTAAATACTTTCAGATCTTTTAACACTGGCAGTTTTCTGTGCGATTTTCTCCATGAATATTTATGCAAATTTGAATATTTTCGTAGATATTAAATTGAATTTGTAAACTGACTAGTCCGGCTGTATCGAAAGCGAGTTTTTACTAAGCAGAGATTGATGATCAGATTAGATTGTTAAAGACGACGCGTGTGTTTACGAAGACGAAAAAAGGTGTGAACATGAAACATGGACTTCGAGTAATTAACAGCAATTTAACGACACCAACTTGTTAATGTTAATGCAATTTGTTAAACGTTTTCCATAAGTCAGTATCTAAATATCACGCTGTGATGGACTCGATACAAATACTTTTATTAGAAAGCTATGTATATCATTGCGTGTAGATAAATACATAGTACGTGTCATCCGAATAATTATGACGCTTCCGGGGCCAAATCAAACATGTTAAAACCCTACCAAGTGTTCTTAGAATAATCGATACTAATAACATTTATTACTCTATCGTTCCACTCTATCAATTACATCTAGTTATGCGAAATTCAAATTATACCTTGTAAACACTTAACACTATTAGACCGTAATTGTATTTATCATGTCGTGTTTCATTAGATATAAAATTACGTCTATCAGTTTTAATGGCGAAAAGTGTCGGCAGAGTGGTAGAAAGTGGATTGGTAGAAAAAATATAGCTCCCTCGTGACATTTCTAGTAGTTTTCTAGCATTACACTAAAACTCCAAATAGCTTTTCGGTAAGAAGTACCGCTATGTAAACGGCCAAATTGATTTGCCTTTCGATTTCTGTCTCCAGCGAAATTCCATAGTCATAATGACGGAAAAATTGTCTTTCGAAGAGTTATTGAACATTCATATAAATTGAGTGCTGTGGCTGATCATAGGTTCCATAGCATTTCTCAGGTTATTACTATTTACATACGTGCATACTTTGGTAGTGATTGCTCATTGTGAGTGTTATTACCGTCACAGGAGTTCGTGAGAACCGCCGGGAACCTCTCGTCTCGATCAGTGAACCTTTGCACCCGTTTTTCTCCACCGCCTTGCATGACTGCTTTTTGCTAGCACATATTAATTTTACTTTGACAGAATGTTCTCTCGTAGAACGTAAATTACTAAGTACAGTTCTGGCACGCCCTTTGATTTGTTCCTGATTATAATAATCTACCCGTTCAGGATTGGTCGTTATTTATTTTTCACCGTTAGTATCTCTTCAAACTCTAATGATGTGAACGTAGCTTTAACTAGGCACATGTATGTTATGTTAAAGTTAATGAAGTATAAGGCAATAGGAAAAAGACGGATTTGTACGTAGTGTTTTGTTTTTTATTTAAGAACTTTATTGCACAAGTAACAGTGTACAAAAGGTGGACTTAACGCTAAAAGCATGAATGAAGTAAGCATTACGTATGTTAATGAAGTCGATGTATTTCAGATCCCGAAAAATAAATAATTGGAATAAATGGCACGTATCTAATGACATGTCTACATTATGTACGAAGAAGAAAAATCTTGACTTTATTGCGTGTCATAAAGCAGAAATAAACCCCGTTTATGTGTGAGAATATCTTAGACTCTTCATATCAGATATCAAATGACCCATAGCTGTTCCTCTGATCTCGTAACCGATATAAATCTACCCAACAATTGAACCTGTTGATCGTTGACCTACCATAACAGTAACCCTCAAGCTTTCGGAAGCAAAACACAATATCAGTATCTTTGTTCGAGAGATAAGAATCAAAGTGAAAGGTACAAAAGGATGCAATTGATCGACGGGTGTGTTTCAAAATCACGGTGTGTTACAGTTGTAGGTTAAACTTTATTTTTAACTATGTGAGATAACCAATATATCCGTTGGGGTACAAATATATTATAACCTAATTACCTTTGAATTAAAACGTATAAAATTTATCTCTACAATAAATACATAGAGGTTCTTTGAGGTATGTTCTTTGTCATATTTAACACTTTTCCTTATATTTATTGTAAGTGTTGAGCACTAATGACTCTGGCACCTTTTTTTACTATGTTTTTAGAGTTTTTGAAACTGTATTTTGATAGATATTTTGCTTTACGGTTGCCAAGACAAGAGGTAGAAAGAAGACTAAGTAAAAGTTTTCAAACACTTAGTCTTTACTTCCAGGGTACCCATAGGTTAACAACAGTAAGGGTGTAACTATTTACATCCTGAGATATACTAAAAACAAGCTATTTTCAAATACCCGCGTAATCAAACTGTTTGTGTTCTAAGATAATTATCTGGTCTTCAACGTCTTCAACTCGACAGGTGCTTATCAGTCAGGCTCGGTAAACGACTATAATAGATCTCTTATCGATTTAAGTTTCGCACAAACAATGAAGCCGCTGTTTTGGCATCACGATCTATATAATCGATGTCTGCAGACGATTTTCTGTGTCTGTTGTTATGTTAAGCTTTTTAACAGTGACGATAATTTGGGTTTCCTTTCTTCGGATTAACATGACTCTCCCTCAACGTCAAAATCTATTGGTACTTCCTACCAATCATTGCAATTTACAAAATCAAATTGGTTAGTGTAACAAAAGAAAATCAGACCACACACAATTGGGTTCTAACTTCATTCATCTATTGAACTAAAAATAAAGGTGGGAAAGTAATGAAACTAATTTTTTCGTTGATACACTCCACCGCCTCCATAGTACAATGCTTGCCTGTTAAGAAGTTGTTGGTTAAGAAATATGCCTTATTGACATTTTATATCCCTTAATATCTACTATCTTTTAGTAGCTACTAAATATTGTTACAAAAAACTTGTAGCAAAACATAATCAGATCATTTTTAATCAGGATCACGTCTTTACCTCCAGTCACAGTTTTCATTCAATTTGGTTCCATTCTTGTTAGTTTCATCAACAAAACTACTATTATTTTCAATTCCAAAAATATTTACTACATTGAAATCTATACAATATACATAGTACTCTATAGAATTTGTGAATAAAGTGAATATTACTTCAGGCGACACTCTCAAACGCAGCTTCTGTTATGTATCAGCAAAAAGTTACTCATACAAAATCAGCACTCTTACCAATTTACCGGTGCATTAGACTCAGTTACCAGCTATCTAGTGATTACCATTAGGTTACCGTTTCCTTGGTACGATTTCAATCGGCCATTGTGTCACTTTTACCTTTTGATTGTATATCGTAATAGGTAAATTTGATTGGACTACTCATGGTTCTAAAAGAATTGGGACAAGCAAGCGATTTTGAACAAGGTCTTTCTTTCCGCCTGTATTTTTTAAAGTATGTTCCAATTTATTTTAAAAAGCATTGCCTTTTCTTTACTCTTTGCCTATGCCAAGGAGTAGTAGTATTGTCACAGCAATACCATAAAAAATATTCTCAATTTTTAAAACTACTCGCCACATCATCAACGCTGAAAAAATAAATACAGTTTAGACAAACAACGTGTTGAAACTGATTGTTTGTTACAACCGTAAAGTTAAATTTAAAAGTAAGAGCTACGGAATCCGCAAATCACTTTCATTTTTACTTATTTTCGTTACCCGTTGATGCTATAATAAATCATCTTCATAAATCATTCTTCACTATTACCCAGCAAAATTACCCCACATTTTGCCAATATACTCTGAACAGTTTCTTGTAAATTCAATATTAAACCAGTAATCTGTAAAATAAAGTATCCTACTCGTACACTTATCGAGGCAGGTAAGAACTGTTAGATAATTTTATAATGATACATTTACGATGCAAGATATATACTTTTTTAATAGTTCATAATTAGCTCTTGATTTAAGTCGTATAAAAATAATGACCACATCATTTGTAGAGATGTAAAATAAATATAAATTGTCTACATGAAGACTTTTAATAGCGATTAGGACATCAATTACAAAAATAAAGCTGCCGTTTCACTTCAGTAATAATGAATAACGTAAATCTATTGAAGAAACGAGTGGGTTGATCAGCGGCTTATCATTTTTATTACTTACACTAACTGACTCCGTAATAATATCGTTTTGAATTCAGAAAACGTTTATTGTCTAGGTGTGATAGCTTTTCTTTGCCCTTTTTGTCTCCCCCACTTTAAACAATGCGGCCGTTGTGGCGACGTAAACACCTTTTTGGAACTATCTTTGTTTATTTTTAGATATTGTTGAGCATCGAGTTTCTTTTTGCTTATTGCTCTATTTACATAAATAACTTCGGAATACTTAACCGGCCACTGAAACACATTTGCGAAAACACAAAACTCTGTAACCACTAGATGACGTTTGCAAAGTGTTCCTAAATCGAATCAGTCACGTTTCATGGAGCGAAAGCTAAGAGCTTCTCGATGCGTATTTTTGCAATTATTTCGCATCTTTTCAAAAAAGCTACCATAAGATATTGCTTGTCATCAAATCATCGGGACCGTCGTGTTAACAATTTGCTACGTGCCTCTCCATAATGTTCTCAGGTTAATCGCGGGTTTCTGACATTATTATGTAGGTGGCTTGTTGCAGTAGGTCATTGGAACGCAATGCTGTGCGGGCTTCGCTTTCCTAGGCTTAGGCAGATGAGAATAATAACCTAATAGCATCAACAGGTTAATAAGTTTTGATGCCACATTATTATCCGCAAGAAATATCTTAATCTTGTAACCGTACTCGTGAGCACAAAACCTATTAGGTCTATTAAACTATCACCTACTCAACTCATAACTCGCGGAAAATTTTAATAGTTTAAAATTTTGCAAAGGAGACTGTTAAGCCAATACTTATGACATGTTTTCATTTCCTAGAAATAATCAAGTTGTCTTTCGCCTCTTACTTCTTGACGCAAATGGGTGCAATTATAAGACGAGAACTCGGCTGTGAGAACAATAATTCCTGTGCGTGAATCCGCCTCGAAGATTTCTATCACTTCATTGGACTCGTGGAACTTAAGTTTTATTGATCAATTAGGTTCATTCATTTTACACCAAGCAGCCCGTGCCAACTTCGCACAAGTGTAATGAAAACTTTCCTTGACAAATTATATACCTGTCTTCCTTACAGATGACTTCTTTTTATATTGGTTACAAACCGCATATAAAACTGTGCAGTGGCTTCTGAGTTTTTTGTAGCGGCGTAGGGCTTTGTCAAAACACAACTACGAGTATAATGTTATATATTCTTTTCACGTGTTAAAAAGCCTTTCACAAAAGTAACGTTAGCCAGAGAAACAATTGGAATGATACCACCATAGAGAGAAAAAAGGTTTGTCCGAATCCAATTAGGCATTTCCGTTTCCCATGCATTTCTAGATCAATTGAATATAGAAAAGATTTCTAATTGTCAATTTTATTGCCCATTCTTCTGTGCTGAAAATTTTAAAGAAGGCCTGTATCAGATTGCATATCAGAAGTGAATCGCATTTGCCCATCTTAGGCCCCCGGTGGCCCCATGTCAAGTAGTAAACACGACTCAGATACGTTTGCACGTCACCGATAAACATCTCCGCATTGTTTTCTCATCGTTTACGAATAAACTTTGACTCAATTGCTTTTGCGATACAATTGGCGATCGTGCGATAACCGTTTACTTTCTTTCCCGTTTTGGATTTTGATTTGCACGGAGATCTGCAGTGTGTAATCATACTGATTTGATACAATGCATCAATTTCGGTATTGTTCAGATGAATTTGATGCAGCGATATATTTGAGTAGCAATCAAAGTATAGAACAAAACAACGTGCAACGGTACGGTATTGCGTTCGAATACAAATTATTGAAAAAAGTTACACGGATCACTAAGTTCATTCGCAGTATCGTTGACATCTGTTAACGCATCTAGGTCAGTTTTTATATTGGTACTTGTTAATCAGTCAGGGATCAAGCGAATGCCGAGAGTCGCATAACAATGGAATTTTTATTGTGTCTCGTTTACACATCCTTGACGAGTTAACTGTTAAATAAACATAAAAGCTCAGTCATTCTTATCCAAGAAATGTATATTTTTATCTCAAATTGACTGGAGAAGCCAGGTATAATGAAGTTGCTACTACTGCCAAAAGAATCGAGACTCCCATGAATTTCAACACCTCACTTAATCGCTATTATTGTTTCAAATTGCGTTAAAGACGTAAAAAGAAAGTGCTAATTTATTTGTTTTGTTAAAGTACTTCTCCTTATCTTCGCAGTTAATTTTAATTGTTGAAATAAGCATAATTTATAGCCCTTATTCCCTGTTTATCTGAGAATGGGTCTTCTTATGCATTAGCGCCAAAGAGCTCTGTTCCGGGTAGGTGAGTAATTGTTGAAATAAGGTCATCGTTAAAGATTTACTAAATATCATGGCTATCTTCAACAAATTTCAAACATAGTAATATGGCGATTGCTCTTATATTTGCAATGTTGCGTGGCTTAGTTGGGCGTGACGCACCGTTTTGTCGGTTGCTCTTGCCGATACGGTCTACATGCGCCGGAGCATCCGTCAGCTAACCTCTGGTTTCGGCTTCCAGTTTTCTTCTAGGGAAAGTGTTCAGTTTCCTTTCGGTGTTAGGTTTCCTTGTATCTCTAATCTCTATTTGTTCTTTTACCTTAAATGTATTCGCTAGTTTTCCTAACTTGTGTTATATTTTAATTGAATTGGTTTTAATATCTCATATGTAACGTCGATGGCATGAGGCTTACGTATACTATCTTTTGTAGGTATGTATTTCTAATCGTAACTGAACTTCATAATTGCCGATGTTCATCTCGGAAGATGTTTTCCGTTCACATGATCCTTCTTCCTATTAAATACAAAGTTGCTATTACAAGTTATGCAACAGCTATTGTTAACAAAGTTTAAAATCGCAGTGGATACTATGTTTCAATTATTTTCCCACGCATTATTGATTATTCAGTCAATATGCAATCAAAACAGAGCGCTAGCACAATAATTATTCAAATTGTACTCGTAATGCAGCTTTACGGCGAGTAACCTTTCTTTTTGTTCCGACCATTGCTGCTTTATCAAGATGTGCTTAGGTAATTTCTAAGGGAATTTCATAATACATTGAATTCTCAGCACCAGTAACCGTTCTTCGTATTGCACTGATAAAATAAATATTTAGCATATTATCACATTTAGTGTTGAAGTTCAACTTACTGTACAGTTTACCACAAGATTCGTGAGCTTTATTCCAATCGGCCTCGTATTTTTACATTTCGTGAAAAGTTGTTATGTCATAGATAGCGGTACGCAAAACGGTATTACAGATGGCGATGCAATTGTTATATTGATTAAAGTGGGACTTTCGGGCACGACCACAGCCCATTTCCGAGGTGAAACGCAAGGTCGGGAACCGGTGAACCGCTCGCTTATTGTGATTATAAACTTTTTGTCATGCGTCTCACCGTCTTATTGTTGCAGACAACTGAACTACTCCATTGAGACAGATATGCCGTGCGATACACGACTCGGAAACGAGATTTTTTACCACTCTTCCGTGATCGCTGAAGATCGGGAGCCCCATTTACTCTGACGCAAATATGCGATTAGCTCTCGTCCGATTTGAATTGTTTGGCCGTAACTCGAAATTGTTAATTAATTTATCTTGTAGCATCTTCGGATTCAGTTAACTTCTTAATCACTCAACTGGCAATAGTTCTAACGTGTGTTTCGCATTTACATTTTATATCCTATCTCTCTCAATAGTTACATTTACTCAGGATATTGCGTTGATATCATTTCTATTACCATCAAGAAAATTGTTGAGTTTAATATCTCCTGCACAAATGCATTTCATTAAGTCCGTTATAATAGATAATCACTCTTTTACGACTTAGATGAAAGTTCTTCGTCGTACTCCAGATTATTCATTTAATTACTATTAATCAGTGGTGTTTGAAGCTTCGGGATATGACTCATACATTTGCCTTTTTTTAGGACTATTAGAGAATAATTCTGTAATGTAACGGCCTATAAACACATTACACCAAGTGCGGTGTCCGATCCCGTCCTGTAAAGTGGCTGCGGTTGGCTTCAAACCCGAAGTGGAAATGAGCTGAGCATTTGTGCTCCACTCACGGCCCCAACCACAAATCGAGGGGAAGAATCTCTTTATAGTCCCCGTAATAGCTTCAATTCCGGATAGTTGATGTCACCTGTCGCTTGCCGTTACAACTTCACGAACAACTTTATCGCCAGATATTACCGCACTCCTATCAGACACGCATTCGTACGGAAATGCAACGCGTTATAAATAGCCCGTCGTACTACTGTAATATTGTGTAATACTGAATGATATGCATATCCCCGGCTACTTCATCATTCAGAAATCTCTGCCCGGTTAACGGTTCACAGCTATCGCGGTAATATGTTAACGGGTGTCATTCTGGAGGATATCAGCAGTAAATATATTAAAGCAGAAGCGCGAATATTAAACTTTAATCAGCACATAGATCAATCACTTTCTTATTAAATAGAAACAGATGAAATAGCAACTTTGTACGCTTCTGCAGATTTACTTTTACCACCACGCCAAATCGACTATTTGAATTATGTAATTAATCGCTCTGTCTGTTTGTCAAAATTCGAAACGCTTTTACTGATTGCATCTTTCCAATTTTAACGCTCAACTCTTATTACGGCGACCGCTAGTTTACTGTTTACATCCAGGATGTCATTAAAGGTAGAGTAATATCATTACCATCAATCGTCGTCACTTGGTCCCAGATAGACAATTTCCCGCTTCTTTATAGATTAGCGACGTATGCACATCATTACCACATGCAATGATAATGCCACCCCACGCTATAGTAGGGGAGCCCATTAGTATATTTTTGTAGTTACTCGAGCGCGGCAATCTATCATATGAAAAATAACTTGCACTCTGTTTTGTTTACATGCACTGATTAGCCCAGTCATATTAGGGCTTTCACCTCGGAATGAAAGATAATAAGCTGCAAATTGGTATGAACCTTTGTTTTGTCATTCTAAATGTTGTCTCAAAAGTCACAATCGTTATCGTGTCCGCGTCTTAAGATATTCAAGGTCAAAGGTCACAAAAATCGGTTTTTCGCGAATATCTGGCTTCCTATCGGTTGAATGAGATTTGCATTTATTATAAAAGTTGTAGGCTATAAAATTCCCTACAACTTTTGTTTAAACTTTTTTTTCATACGACCAACCGTTTTGAAGGTAGAGCGCGAAGTGCACATCGTACAGTCATATACGGCCTAATGCAAGGTCAAGCGTGAGTTATGGTTATCAGTACGTTATAAAGTCAATTATTTACTTGGAAATTATAATTATTAAACAATGCCTATTATTTATGTACTAACTATTAATTATTTATATTTCATTAAAGTAAGTAACTTGATTATTTATATATAATTATTCATATTTAACTATTTAAGTATAAAATATTATTAATTCTGGATTATATATTTTAGTTTTATTTGAAGTTAAAATGATAGTAAGAGTATATATTTTACACATATTTTTATTTATTATTAAATACGGCATAATATACATTTATCAAAATGTGAGTTCAAATATCAAAAGTATCTTTGTTGATTTTAATTGTAATGAAATTGGAAATGGAAGCTAATTATCTTCTTCTTCTTCGTCTTCTTCTTCTTCTTGTCGCTCAAAAATGTTCGATTCATTGTCATCATCCTCATTATCTGTCATGTTCATCTCCAAACCTTCCAGAATATCGGGATCATATGTATTTTCTTCATCGGGATTACTTGGATACAGTGAAGCGTTGAGGCAAGCTTGTCCGTTGCACTGGCCGCAAGCTAAAGAACATTGTAGCCCTGATTTTCTGCATCCACAGCGGGAACCACAACCATTTTTGCAATTGCAAAATATTACGTTTAGTAGTTCGGCTGGTGCTGGAGGTAATAACGTTCGTATGGGCTCCAGGATTTCATTTTCAAGCATCCAGCCCCATTCTTGAGGTTCTAAGTCCTTCCCTAACCACGTTTGAATCTGGTAGTAGACACGTTTTATGTGTTGATGAGCTGCTACACTTGTTGGTGGAAGTGTTGACAGTTGTACAGGTTTATTTAGTTTTGTAAATTTGATGAATTAAAGTATTTAAATAGTCTATATGTCCATCATTTCTTTCAATACTTGCAGTTTTTAAAGTTTGTAAACCACGTACGACATTCACAGAAACACCTTCTGAAAGTTTCTTATCACATATAAAACACAAATCAGCCATAGCTCTTAAAACCGTACGTCCGTAGTTGCAACGGTACAATGTGCACTTCGCGCTCTACCTTCAAAACGGTTGGTCGTATGAAAAAAAGTTTAAACAAAAGTTGTAGGGAATTTTATAGCCTACAACTTTTATAATAAATGCAAATCTCATTCAACCGATAGGAAGCCAGATATTCGCGAAAAACCGATTTTTGTGACCTTTGACCTTGAATATCTTAAGACGCGGACACGATAACGATTGTGACTTTTGAGACAACATTTAGAATGACAAAACAAAGGTTCATACCAATTTGCAGCTTATTATCTTTCATTCCGAGGTTGACCCCTTTTTTTACCTAATATGACTGGGCTAGATAGCTCAGTCAAGGAAAGATACTAGAGGGAATCGCTTGGAACAAAATTTTTGACTTCATATCTTTATTTGCCCTCGTTTAACATATCAAAAGTCCCAGCCCGTACCTCTTGAGCTTGGAGGAAAGTCACCGAATTGTAACAGAAAACTTTATCTAGATTCTAATCATTACTTTTGTTATTCATATCAAATAGTTGTTAGAGCTGATAGGGGGAATATTATACAATCTATTCTAGACTCTTCGAAGTTATGTGACTGAATACTGCATATGATTTTTTATTGCTTCGAATCCTTTGCAGCTTGTAGTTGCCCCGGGGAATGTTATCTTCTAAAATTACCAATTCAACATCCAATTACCAATCCAGTCAATTTAACATCCTGGGCTCCCTGACTACTAGATCGCATGCGCACGAGTGCCCCGCCTATGCCAGTGCCGCATATAACGCATGCCTTGTAAGGACAGAGATGTCAGCCGACTATTCCGCTTATTAACATGTTAGAAATGATGTGTGTCTTGAATAATAATATTTGCTTTAAGCAGCTGTAAATCGAATGATGTGCAGCTGACAATAGTGTCCAATTAATGAGTTATGTTACTGAATGATTTGCAAAGTAGGTACAAAAAAATATAAATTCATACTAGCTGACTAGATACGCTAAAAATCTGCCTTTGGTACATAACATAGTGTTATGTTGAAATTAGTTTCAATTTCATGATTTTATCTACCTAAGATGGAAATCTTAAATTACGGTTAGAATATTATAAAGTCTTTAGATCAAGCACGAATAGTAAGTATAGTTTTACGCTGGATTATATCTTCAAATAAAAATTAAGTGCATATAAAATTTTCAATACTGGATGTTATAGCGCTTTTACGAATAAAACTTTCTAGCGTAGGTAATATAAAATGTTTTCATGTCTTTATCAGTGTGGAAATCTCGGAAGGTGATTGTGGTATTTCTATTTCTAGGTACATAGCAATATGTGGCTCCCGTCCCATATATCTTTTAGATTAGATTTCTAGATATTTATTTATTCCGGTCTCTCGTATCCTAGATCAGTAGGCTCCCTGGGCTCCCTGCGCGTTCCATCTAACTAATGGTCAATAGCATTTGACGTGGATTAGTCGTTTATGTCGTTCTATTTATCTTGCGTGTACAGACAGATGGTAAAATGTCTCCATGAAACGTTTCATTTACTACTCGTAACAACATGTTAAAAAATACCGAGTAATAATAATACTTGTTAGATTCCTTTGAGTAGATCTGTGCAAAAATAAGGTTATATGTCCTCAAGTACGAAACAAAGACGTCCTTACAAGACGGAACAAAACAACTGTACTCGTGAATAAGCAAAATACTACTAGTACAGTGTTAGTTTTTTTTAATGAACACTTGTTGATGCCTCCAACTCTACCGGGCGGGCTAACATAGACGTATGACTTTCATCTGATTGAAAATTCGCTCCGCTTCGTCGTGAATACATCCAACGTTGATGTGTCTGTTAAGAAAGGCATCTGTACCAGATTGTGATTTATGTTGTTTATCTTCTAAACGCATTCTTACCCGAGAACATATGATACGGAAATGTCCACTACATCTTTATTTTTTATTTTTATTTTATTTTCTTAAGAAACCATACAGCGTGATAAAAAGTAAATGTTGTCTATGATAACTTATGTGTAAGGCCAATTATGAGGTTTCATATAACATACCATATGTACAAACGTAGCAATTTTAACATTGATCTGAATGGATAAGAACTGCTTCACAGTATAACTTTGAATTATTTTAATTATGTGTGGAAATACGTCCAAGCATAAGCCTTACGCACGTGCAAGCCTAAATTATAATCAATAAAAAATAAAAAATCAATGAAAACAAACCAAAACATTGCGTCTATGCTTAAAGTGTGAGCGAGCGAGTATACTTGTGTCTCGTATGTGTGTGTGTGTGTGTGTGTGTGAATGTGGCGGAGTGCGCGCACCTGTGTAGGTATACGTACCTACAGGTGCCTGTAAGCCCTACGGAAAGAGTCCTTGGGATCGGTAACTGCAATAATAGCCCGCGTACAGGCATCCTGTAGATAATGCTGTTCCAATAAACCTATCCGATTTAAACAACACCGCAAGGTCGGTCACTAAGCTGCATATCCATCCATAAGATAAAAAAATAATAATAATAATAATATTCCTGCGCAAATCAGTGCGTGAACAAGAGGTTATTTGAAAAGCACTTTTAAGTTAAGAGTTATACTATTACTATCCTTCATTTAACCAGTACTAGTCATTGTTTAATTGATTGAGGTTTTTAAGAACATCAAGTATTTGAGTTTTAAAAACAGACTTTGAGCATGCAAATACGTCGACGTCGCTTAACAGCTCGTTATATATCTGAGGGATTCTTACAAGTGGAGCATTACGGGCATAGTTTGTGATGCGCAATGGTACATTCAGCAGAGGAGTATGGCGCGTGCGACGCGTTGGTGTGCGGAGGGCCACCCCTGACACAAGTTCAGGGCAGTCAACTAGTCCATTTAATATATCGTAAAGCAAATTTGCATCTATGGCAGTACGCCTTTGTTCCAGGGTAAACATACCGTTTTGATTGCAGTTTTCTTGGTACGTAGCGACCTTAAGTCGACGTCTAAAGTTAAGGTGATTGACAAATATTTTTTGTATGCGTTCCATCTTCTAAAGCAAATTCATATAACCACCTCGTTAACCAAGCAAAGAATATAAAACACCCGTTAAACAAAAGCCTTTAAGTGCCTGCATAATAAATCGCCACTTACATTACAAATAGTACATGTATGACCACATTAAGCTCTCTTTAATAGATATCATGAATATTGTATTGGGACATCAAAGCAAGAGAAAATATTATACAGGAGAAAGCGTTTTCTAGATTTTCACTGACATACAAAACATTTGTTTACAATACGGATAATTTGAAATGACCTTTGATCCGCATGTTTGAAGAAGCCGTCGTTCATTATAAATGTTTTGGCATTTCCGTGGGGTCAAGAAAAGTCACCGGTCTTGTCGATTGGTCCCTACGGTTCACGGTCCCGCAATGAACCTAAGCTATAACGGTGCTCTATTACTATAACCCCGTAGCACACTTACGGCTCCTGGCCAAATTGATTCCGGCCTGCCCTCGGGTGACGTACCTTGACCTAGGTTAGGTATCTCTGTACGTGGATCTGGGTCTGAGTCACTCGGTTGTGTGTACTCGGCTCATGTTGTATCTACCTTTCTAGGAAGAGTAGTTATTTCTACTGTTTGTGTCATTGTTCTACTTTAATTTGTTTGAACATCGATTTTATGTTTTTTACTGTTGTTTAATCCAAATTGCTATGAGCAAAGATAGTTTAACCTGTGTCATCAAAATCTCACACACTCCAAGTAACCCTTAAGCGTAGTATTAGTATTTTATTGCAATCAGTTATATACTGTTCTCATGATATAACGTTTAGAATTCTAAACAGTTATCCATAATCATCTTTGCTGTGATGTCAGTGATTATCGTACATAAAGCGGCGTCAATTGTGCCATGGTAATAGCGTTCCATCGGGTATTGACTTCAGAGCTATTATCACTCCAGATGCATATCTAACTGTCGTGCTTAGATGTATATTGACACGCGACAGTTTCAAAGCGCAGGTGCTAATGCTCGTTCATACATCGTGGGTGAAGTATTAGAATGGTGCTGACCTGAAGGGATTCTCACGCGATCGGCACGGTTACCCCATTGGGCTATATTGGAAACGCGTGGAGAAAATTGTTTGTCCATTTGTCTGATAGACAAGGCAAGTGTTAGCTCATTTGAGTCGATTTAGCGTCCGATACCAGCGTAAACGAACTGTTATTCAATTCTTGTATGATGTGCGTCGTGGCAGTGGAAATGGTTATGCGAACTTTCAGGATGTGTTTTTATTTAGATTTTAATACTGGTTTTCAACAAGTCGTCAAGTTGAAACTGCACGAATCTATGACCTTCGGCTTTTAACAGTTTATCTTGTGCGTTATACGCATTTCCATTGAAAATTCTTCAAAAGCAAGAGTACCGGTTTAATTTGTCACGGCTGCTTCGGTTCTTGTATTAATAATGTTTCGGTGATCCAGTACGTTCTTACGCTTTCGATGGTCCGACGCGGCATTATTGGTGCCGCGTCGGACCAATAATGAAAATATGGGAAGACCAGTGCATATCCATCATTCATGTAAAAGTTGCAATTTCGATCCATTACGATGACATTTTACAATCATTTTAGAACAATTTTGATAAGACCGAAGGCTTGCACGATTCAAATACTATTTTCTCCTGGGTAGTGATCAGAATCAATTTGAATATCTGATTTGTATAATACATCTTGGAATAAGTAAGTTTTCTATCTAAAAATTACATGGCCGTCCATCGTCAGATTGAAAAAAATGCTATTGCATTATGCAAGCAAAGCGACTTACAAATAACTAAGTATCACATTATTCTTTAGGTCTTTTAAACCGATTCCGCTAATTTAACAATGAATTTTCTTTTACAGTAAATAAAGAGATTCCTCCATCTCTGGCTGCATCAGTACCTGATTAATTATGCTATTATCTAATGAGCTACACGGAAATATTTCCCTATTCAAATCATAATTTTCAATTTTCACACAATAATGCCGCATACGTGAGAGCTTACGCTATCGCAAACTAATTAAAATTAATCGGAGTATCTAAGCACTACATTATTTTAACGATTCTCTAAGTTGCGCATAGTATTAAATTGCTTATCGGTAAATCAACTCAATGTAGGTAAGTGATAAATTAACGATATAATCGTTAATATCGTAGTATCCAAGGAGAGTCGCACTGACCAATAATTAATCATATTTAATGCTGTCCTTCGCTGAAGTCTTTTCTCATGTGCTATACTGTACGTTATTTTATTTTATAATTTAGTATATCTATTACCCAGTTAGTAAAGAAAGCATCAAAAATCTTCAATATGACTTATTTCTAGTATGTGGTAGCATCTTGACTAATTCCTATTACCTTGCTCGTTTATATCATTATCATTGTCCACATAACAGATGAAAGTCGCAGTGTCATCGAGATCTGTTTCTGGGAGTGCATATTCTTTGGTGAATGTCTTTCCACAATTCTCACAAATGTCAAGAAGAAGAGCAGCATTACGTTAAAACCTCTTTTGCTTTAAATAGTCTAGCCAGGCTTCATCGTGTTGCTCGTTTATGTATAGCTATCATAAACCTGGTGATGATGATGATGTCTGATGGTGACAGGAAATATAAAGGAAAAAAGACCAAGATGCCGCAATGCAAAGCGATGGTCAGATCAGATCTCCGAGCGATTGGAAACACCGATCAACGACGCACTGCACCAAGCGAAAGATCGCAGCCGATAGAAACTGTTGGTTGACAGAATACGGAGACACGATACTCAGCAATGAGTGACCGATTAAGAATAGAGATCATAAACCTGAACATGAGTTACTGACTCTCAACTATACTATAAAGAAACGATGTATCCGAGCATATCGATGTACCGACAGGACAGCAACTACACTATATCGTTTTAACGCTTCATCAACTAGTTGCTTCCGCTATGAGCATAATGCATATCGACCGTACCGGTGGCCATAAATTTCGCGATGCATCGGGGCTTGCATTCGCTTGTGGTCGCCAGACAAAGACGCGCGCCTTTGTAGAAAGCGGTCGCTTTGATGAAGGTCATGCTTATCTACAGGGTGACTCTAAAAGGTAGTAATTATTTACTACGAGGAATGTCTTTGTTCTATTAAAGTGGAAGTTCTGTTCTGATTCAGAAGCCAAATTGTCCATTCTTCTTGTGGAATTTTCAGAGTACATTTAATCTCGTAGATTTCTTAATCTTTCAGAATTCTTTTAAGGTGTTATTCAAATTTAATCTTTATTCGTCTTGTATTTTTGTAGATTATATCCGAACTGTTCACCTCTTATAATTTGCCGTCTAATGTCTGCCTCGTCTACCAAAATTTTATCAAGACTTGTTTACTATATTAATTTCGTGGTAAGTCTAAGATCTGACCTCAACCTGTTTGTTTATTACATGCGTTCGTCTCTGCCGCATGAGGATTACAAACGGGACAGTAGACCCGGGTGGCACGTGCTCACATTAAGGTGATGATGTCGCGCCGACGTCCAACATCGGAGAATGGACAATCAACTACCAAACGCAGTGCCTGATCACCAGTCACGAATAGAAAGTACATACTTCTAGGGTCCCACTAGTTAGTGCATTTGAATAGATGAATGCATCAAACGGTAATTTAGGCTTGCTAAAGGTTAAAGTCTTATGTGCACTTGTTTATGTGCACACTAAATGCACGCAATGCAAATTGCATGTGTTAAGGTTAGTTCCAAAATTCGGATACATGTCAATGTGCTCTAATGTATGGTAATTTGTGAATGCAGCTTAATTAGATACCTCGGCACTTTACACAAGCTAATTGAGTACATTAAAAGTCTAATTTTCTCCAGTAACGTGAGTAAAAAGGCATTAAGGTTTAAGGTTCGCAATTAGCTATTGTGAACGCACCGTATATGCAGCGTCGTGGTTTGCAGGCTATTAGAGCTCCCTGTTTTGCGATTATAACATCTGTGTCGCTTCTCCTTCCAATTATTTATCAAGTAGGTAAATTGCTGCAATGCTAATTCTACAGAGAGAGTATATTTGCTCAAGCATTAAAGATAATTCAGGGATTATGGCTCGACTAACGGAAGTCGAGCGTTGATTGTGGCAGTAATTTTCATTGTTCTAATAAAATCTCATTTGAACGTCATTTCAACGTTTAATTGCCCTGTAATGTTTCTGTTAACAGTGCTCCATTAAAAAGCACTGACAAAATTAGGCTCAAGAAGGAGCACGTTTAGTTTCCTTCTAAGAACCATTTTGTGTTGTCACGTCCTATCAATGATTCTGCATCAAAAAAAGTCGGTTGTTTTGTTTTAATTGCCCGAACCTTTTACCGTTAGTTTTTACTAATAATTATTCAACTTTATCATTTAATAGTGTAACAGTTCTAATGTTCATCAACATTAAGCTTCTGATCCTAATCACATATTATTTTCAAATGACTGGAGTTCATTGTTTTGGATCTGAACAATCGCAGCTACCGTTTTTATTTTGTATACGGTGAACGTTTATTGCTATAAATGTTTCAAACAAACATATATCTCCGTTATACGGACGTTACCAAAAACGGTAACAGCAATAGTGATGTGGACGAGAGCAATTGTCACTATCCTAAACGGTATAACGGTACTCCGCCTCCCGTGGACCACGGCCGGTACGCGACTAATTTCATCTGTCTTTGCGTTTTTTCCATTAGTTTCAATTAAAGTGGCGACGAGTTCCGGTCTGTTGGTCGTGTTACCGTGCCTTTTCACGGGCAAGGCCCTTCGGCAACACAATATGGAGCCAAATTACCCATCGATGGAATCGCTCAACTGCTCCATTGTGCTACGGAATTTGAGGTAACGGGAGATTCGTGCACTTGACGTCTCGGAAAATGCGTAGAGTGCAGCTTGCTGACAATCGTGCCACGTAATAGACATTCAGAAGATCGGTATATATCTGTACTATCACTATTTGTCGGGAAGTCTATGCGCTGTTTAAACACACTACTGTCTACGGGAACGAAGTTAAAACTAAATTCGTACAAATAAATCATGGGGACCCGCTAGTACAACTTAAGTTACCGTTGATTGCAGGGTGAGTGTTTGTTTACACAAACTGCCATAGCAAATTCGCACTTTGCAATGTTCCCTGACCAAAAGTTTAATATTTTGTGAGACATGCCAATCTCTATACTTCCCAAAATAGTTTTATCCCAGATTTTGATCATATTTTTCACTGTCTAACACCTATTGTGCTTGTCTGATGGCAACTTTAAAATGCTTTACGGTAAATACTGTAATATTACGTACTCCCGGACTACTAATTCATAACTGTCGGTTGCTTACCAGGTGTTGTCCTGAATTACTATGTCCTTCAGGATAATGACATTACAAGATGCAAGCAATAACAATATAAGAGTTATATTATACAACCACCAGGAGCCCTATTTTTTAATCACTCGCGTCAAGATGGCGAGTGATATTCAATGTTTAAAGTCGAAATTTTGAATGAAAACTAGTTGTAATCTACATAAAAAGGATTTGAAAAATTATTGCTCAATTTTGTGAGTACTCACGTCTAGATTTTGAGTGATTTCCGTTGATTTTTTATGTGTTTTCGAACGAAAATTACACGCCATATCCAAGCAAGTGATTCAAAAATAGGGGCCCTGTTAATTATTCGATTTCACCTCAAGCGTAAAACTGTTCAAAGCAAAATGCCACAATAATTAATACTTTGCAAAAAGTTGCCTCTAACTTTTTAACGCCATAACAAATGGGAAATGTTGCATAAAAGACCATGCCATTGATTAATTTGTTAAGTTATTATAAGCATTTCATATGCAACATGGTATTTATGCTAATAACCCTAATCATTTATTCGATTCCTACTTATACAAAACAAGTTTTCGATTCATACTAAACGGCTCAATATAATATTCATTTCTTAATTTCTATGTTTATGTCATAATTACACGCGCTACTCACTGATTTCATTTGTAGTCTGAACTTATTTTATTAGTATGTTTTTCTCGCTGCGTAAATTATATTTAGTTTTATTATGATTGCTTTTGAAATAGTAGCATATTCCATCTTTAATTCCTTAGATTTTACAACCTATCGTAAAGTAAATTTAGTTGTTTCGTTATTCTTGCTCATCTATATCTTAGAACCATTAACAATTTTGGTATTTACAAGTGAAACTGAATTTATAACACATCAATTTAAAAGTAAAAGAAAGCAGTAATTTATTTTTCATGGGCGTACATTACCTCCATAAGAATGTATGCAAATTTCTTCTATTTCTGCAACATTTTCAAGATGGATACGTTTTCATCATACTTAAGGCTTATAAGCTTATAATAAGTGGATAGTACCTCGCATTACATCGCAGAATCACGATAGTATTTCAGTGTTCAAGGTGAAGGGTCTGTGGGCCGGCTCAGAAGTAAATTGTGCGTACGTGACTACACACTTCGACCATTCAAATCCCTACAATGCTACCGCGCATCTTCGTGAAAACGGTACCTCCATTCGCGTGAATCTTAAAACAATAAAACCATTACAATCGGTGAGAATAACAGATCATTCTCTCCAATTTAGATATCATAAAGTACCAACCATTAATCGTCAACGACAAATTAATAACACCTCGCGGTCGTCAGAGAGCATCGCTATTGACAGCGCTGTACAAAGGCCACGAGAAAGCTGCCTTTGTGGCCGACCACATCGATGACTTATACAATGCTACCGACGAGCCTAATAACCCATATGCGAGTCAGTTTTACTGGCAACTCATTTAGGTAAATGAAATGCTGGCCCGTCTGATTTGAATGAAGTTAGACTCTTCTTTGTAGCTTGACAATAGCGAGGGTTATCAGACCGGATGATGATGCTTCAAAATCAATCTGTCGCTTTCACCAGTTACCCTCCCATCTTTGTCAATCGTTACACTAATGACAACACTGATTGAAATCAAATAATATCCTTACTCTTAAAAAGGTCAGTGTGAGGCGCTTCTGTGACTATACTCTTTCTCTATAAGGCGCATATAATCATCGGCGGTGTTATGAGCCTAAGGTTAATTTATCATCCCGCTATAATATGCCAAGAATTTCTCTCGGAGCTCTGTTATATGAAATTTTTTGACTTAATGGTTGGATTTAATAAAATCTTAAAGCGCCATTGCAAATTACGTTACCGTCAAGTTTCAGTGACGCAGCACGGAACATTTACATCCGCAGTGACTTTCTTGTACCTCTAATATCGAACGTAATTTTATCTGAATTCTGTGATAAATACTATTTTAGTTGATCAAAATGTTGGTTCTTAATATTGATATTATGTTCCTTAGTATAAGATTTATTTCTTTAGTATAGTTGATATGACAAACAATACGAGTATTTGTTGTTCTTTTAAACGTCCATCTAATCCGTGGGCAGAGCTGCAGAGATAATATAAATATTTATTTTATGTCGTGTGTATCCATTCAAATCTCATGATCGTTACCGTTGCACCGGTGGGCAGTGCCGTGACCCCATTCTTATTATTCCAATAAGGGCTCCATTATTCACATCGAACGAGGGCAGATTATAATTGTCTCTACATTACTGTCCCATTTTATCAAAGCTAGCAAGCGCCCGACTAACATTTAATTTGATAAATGGATCTCATGATAGTGCTAAACAATTCCTTCTTGTTCCAATCTTAAACACATCCATATTACATATTCTCCTATGTAAATTTTATGTCCCACTCTTTAAGTGAAATTAATTTTTTTGTGGCAAAATTTCCTTTGTGAAGAAATATTTGGGCGATTGAAATGTACTGTTTCATTACTAAACTATGTTAGCTGACAAAATCAATAACGTTCTTTTTTATATTTCCTTTGTTTGTCTTACTTGGAACTTTCCAGCCTTACCCTACAATACCAGCTATTACAGCTCAAGAACTAACTGAATAATTACTTCTTAGACATAACCATTTTGCTGAGTATTAGTTACGTGTTGCCGCACATGGAAATTCTATGGTGGTGGCTAGCTTTCTGTTACACATGTTATGAAATACGCATTTGAGACGGGAAGTAATTGAAAACATACTATCAACGTTTGAGTTTATGCAAAACACTACAAATTATTCATAAAACAGATTATCTGCACGCAAATCTACATCGCAAACTATTCGAAAGATTAGGAATGCGTGTAGCGATAGAGAGATTAGTGAGAATTAGATTGATCGGAGGCGTGAATTTGTGCATGCTAGAGCGGTGTCTGCAAAGTAAAAGCATTACCATTAAATCCTCGATTTGCTAGTAAGAGATAGCAGTGCCACGACATAAATAAGACGGTCGTGAGTGCCACACGTTTCCTGATCCCCGTAGTTGATACTGCGGTGTTATCTTCCACTTTTGCGGCGTGATGTTACGCCGAGATTTGACGTTAGACTGGAGACGCACATCGTACATCTTGGTTTGTTTTTTTTTTTTGTAAACTTGGTTTTACTTTCGTCCTATAACAGCAACCGATGTTTCTTCCTTGGACTCGTTATATTTTGAATACATAAGTGTTCTTGCTGTTTTGGTCAAGAAACGATGTTTGCAAATAACACACAATATTTATCAAGATCTTCGTACCGAGTTGTCACTGACATAAATTAAATTAAACATTCACATCCGCAAGCCCGTTGGATTTCTTAGTCTCTAAACATTTTCTCGAGCACGTTTGTGTTATTTACATAAGTGATTCCAAACACTCGGATTAAGAGTCCAGGTAGACTCGACGGCACCGGCTATCGGCACGCGAATTTCGCACAGCGCGTGCGCATACTTACGCATTCATCACACTCACACACACTCGCTCGATTCGCGGACAACCTTTGCATTCATTCCGCGCTGCAACACAGTGACATAAATTTAATTTGACCTCCGTCAAAGCAGGGAAATTGTCAGCGATATATACGTGCCAGATCCCAATGTAGGTTGACTTTCGTCCGCTTATAGCCACTTCAACCGCAATGCAAACAAGAGCAGTGGTCACGTTTGCCGGATTGCCACCGGATTTTCTATTCGGATCATTGGTAGCGCCTAGCGCCCACACAATTAACTTTTGATTTGCGGATACACAATGCAATATTGCTCGGGTGGTTCACCAAGTAACGCGGCCTATAAGAATATAACTCTCCAATAACAGATTCCCACGTACGCATGCTCCAAATACTTAATGGCGTTTCTTGCACTATGAGCTACCTTTATTACCTTTATAGCTTTATTTAATCACTCTTTCTCAGAAAACTATTGTACCCATTATTTTTAAATACACATAGTAAGTGCAAAGTAAATTACTTGAGTTACATTTGATATTGCAGTGAGAGTAAAGCTATTTATAGCATGCTGACAGTCCGTTTTTTTACGAGTGCAAAGTCATTTAATCGAGACGGTATTATAACCATAGATCGAAAAGTGAGTTTGGTTATTATTTAATCGTTTGAGGTATATGTAACTTTAATCTCCTACTCTTGCTTTCTATTGTTACGTACTCTGCAATTTGGCGATGTACTGAAATCGTTTTTGTGTGATTATTTTTTCTAATGTTACGTACGACTAGCCTGAGTTGACAAAAGAAAGACGAATCACGTTTATTAGTCGCGATTAAGCCTAGCTTGTCGAATCGGGGCTCGGTGGAGCAAGGTGGATCGGACAAGCAAGGGAAAAAAACGCATACCGCTAGCTGACACAGTGCTTTATTGAACAATTCCGTTGGAGGCGCAACGGTAGGCGAGACACATTCATCAGCAGAACCACCGCTGCAATAGATACGTTGCTAATTCAACTGATTTGCTATCGATACTCTCTCCGTCGATTGCTTATCTGTAATTTACTCTTGTACATCCGCAACGTCACAATAAAATGTAAAAATAGCGTGGCTTAATCTACGGCATGTTTTAATCGTATTTTGTGTTAAATAGAGTTGCGATTGTTCAATTGAGATGTCTTTGTTTTTTTACGTTCAAATTTATAGTATCTTCACTATCGTCAGTACTTAATTCTGATCAATAGAAGTCTTCTTGTTTAACGACATGTTCTACCAATTCACATTACGTCCAAAAGAGTCGAACAACAATGTGCAAATTCTATTTGAGTCCTTTCGTCGCGCTGCCATTAAGTGTGTGCTCATCATGTTTCCATCATGTACCTTTACATGTATTTGTTTGACAAGCGTTCGCGCTTCGTTTACAAACTGTTTGTGTATTTGCTGTCATACTTAGTCACGGTTTACTATGTCAAGTTGTTCACACGTATTGCTTCTGCGAGTTTGCCGGTCTAGTATTTGCGTCTGACTGGAGTGCAGTGTGGATGACATGAATGATTTTATAAATATCGATCGGGTTAGGCAAATATGAAAAACAATTTATCACACTTAAATACAAAATTAACTATTTGATATTGATTCTTACATTCGTCATTTACTTAACACAGTTTGACCACTAGGAAGAGATATTATTTATGTTTGCGTGCCATCTAAGATCCCATCGTCGCATCTTCCAGCATAAAATAGCGTGCAAAATAATTATAGAGTTGAATTCCTTTGCCAGTGTAATGTATTTAACGTGCATTTAACTAAACACCGATGAATAAAAACATCGAACAGTTAACTTTCTAGTGAGATCGTTACAACGATAATGTTGATAGTCGTTGTTACCATCACCGCACAATTTATGATATGAAGCGTACTGTTAGTATCCAGTACTGCAAATGATCTTCAGATATAGTCCAGCTGTAATTGTTCTAACGGTCACTGATAAGACGAGAGAATACGTGCAAATATTTGTAGGTTTCTCTGCGAACGAGGATGAGTCCGCGGATATAAAACGTGAGAGGCTGCATGACTACCAAAGATGCTATCATCGAGTTTTCTAGGATTCACTAAACTTTTGTAACGCGTGTGTGTGAGCTTCACACGCTTCATTTTTTGCCTATTAATTTTCAAGTGTTCTTTTTCTATTACTGGTTTACATCCATTTATATCTGCCATAACAAGTCTGATCATAGTTGACTCCTTTATTTCCATAGTCTGTGGTGCGCTGCGCTTTACAGCCTGGGAAAAAGCGTTATTTTGATGCTCATATATTTGTGTCTTGTTCATTTTCCTATTTATATTTACAATTAAACATCTTGGATCATGGTTAACCATCTTTGACATACGCCCGTCATACGCCTGGATTGCGTAAGACACGGGGTTCAATTCCTCGTCTGTCACAGAGTCACGGTTGCTTTTTACAAGTAAAATTTCTATTATCTTCGACACTTATCTAATTTTTTCGCTCCAACAATATGAAAAGCTTCAAGGTTTATTATTGTCGACGCAAATTATAGAACCATTATTAGAGGAAAAGTTATTACTTACGAGGTTCTTCTACACCACAATCAGTCCCTTCATTACTGGTAGGATATTCGATTATAACCCTGTGATTTGCGAAAGCTGTTACTTTTGATAGATACTCATTTGCTGTAGTAATTTCGCACTCGGCTGGGTCATTCGCAAGTTGAAACATTAAAGATGGCCTGTTTAGCAAACACTCGTTACTTGCCTCGACATCTTGCCGACTGATCTTATGTCAACTGCATAAACAGAAACATCGGTCTCGTAAAACATGTATGACCACGAATACTACAGTACTTCTACTTCTTATAAAATATCAAAGCCTGCAGTTTTTATGACCATTAAAGCAAAATTGATTTCCATTAACCATCAATTTACTTCTAAACAATCGCGTATCATTCATAGTATCCATTTAAGTTTCTATTAGCTGCTAATAATGGCGACGAGCATGTGTTAATAAAATCGCCGCCGTCAAAATAATCTCGACGCCGAATTAATTTTACTTTCGATTATCTATTAATGAATTGAGAGGTCAGTTAGGCCGGTAACTTTCGCCCGGGGCATACAATAACGTATTATGTGTACAATATGTAATCGGAATTGTAATATTATGCCTTCTGTAATCTAAATGTGATCTACTCTATTTCAGGTAAGCAACGATACATCATCTACGTTTTGTGTGAGTCACTTTTTTGGTTGGCCACTTCAAAGTGGTGAGTACATATTTAAAGAATAATTATTGAGCTTTCTCTACTGCCACATGCAAAAAACATCAAAACTATTTCAATATAAAATGACATAACGAAGTGGAGTAATCTCCTTGCATACTTCAAATACGAATAGGCACAGGCATTGTACAGTATTTAAACAATGATTTTAAGAATGTAAGGAACACTCATAATAACATCATTTAAAGTTCGTTTTAAAGGTCGATCATTCTCTACTTTAATAGACGCGTATTGAATAGTTAAATTAGATAGACAGTGAGTGCGATCAGAGGTGAGGAATTCTAAATCATCGTTTTGACGTAATACCGAATCGATTTGCGCTTTCACTTGTTAATCACTATTAATAAAAGGCAATGATTTAGCACATATCTTAGTATTCCTAGATCTCTTATAACGCCTTTGATAACTAACGAAGTTTGACAATACCAGCTGCAGTCGATTGTGTCAATTTTCTGGTTGCTCTGAATACAAAAGTAATGTTTTTACAAACAATTACCCACTAATTAACACAGTTATTCGACTTTCTAAAGTGCAAGCCCAATGAAAATGATAGCCATCTTAAAAGAACAATTCTGTGGACCAATTACTTCACTTCGTCCTTAACTGATGAAAATGCCTTTTGTGTTTCAAAAAAAATCAAACGTTGGTTAAATAAATATCGCCAACTGATCTAATTTCGCTTTATAAATATTTCGGCCTTAATAAACCGTCTCTAAGATGAATGATGTGTTCATTAATCTACATAACACATTTTGATCTTCAAATTCAGCATATACAATAACATATGATTAAAAACATATCTATCATATAAACCAAGAATTTTCACACGTCTGTATACTGTAAGTATAATCTTCATTAGAAGACAAATTAAACGCCGAATTAATAAATGGTGTAGTGGTACGTTGCTATTTTAATAGCATTCCGTATGATGAATTGTTACTTTTGAACAATTATGGTGCTATAAAATAACACGATTGCTTTTGCCATTACATTGTTGGTTTACTTGACACATACATATAAAAAAATCAATTACGCACACTTTCTAAGATTATCTCTTGTTAGATTCGCTTTCGTACTATTTGTTTGTTATGTCTTTTGATGACGAAGCACGTTGTTTTGGCATTTGAATTCAATAAGAAATTGGTTGCAACTACCATTACACAATCTGTCTACTGTAAATCAGAAGTGAGAAGATCAGTTTCTCACTAACAGTTATATTAGAACCAAAAAAGTCGTGCTGATACTTTATTGAACCAATATAGAGCGAAGCGACTGCCTCGTTACCCAGGAGGTCCTGGGTTCGAGTCCCGGGTAGGGCCGAAATTTGCTTCTAGATTTTTCGGTCTTGAAAATACACGGAAACAACTTGGAGTCAGGAAGTTGGTGATGATGACACCTCCATGCCTCGGAAAGCACAAAGCCGTTGGTCCTGCGCCTGATCTCTCATCGGTCATGTCGGACTGCCATCTCTGCTCGTCCGAATTAATAAGAGTGTATGAACAGAGAGTGCACTTGTGTATTGCGCGCATATCTGGACACTATAATATCTCCTGCATACCAAGCACATCTCTGTTGAGCGGGGTCGCCATTACCGAAAATAGGAAGGAGAATATTATAGAGCGAAATTCGTTGTAAGTATTTTAACAGTTTCTCAGTTTTGATAAGGCGTCGTTGCTAACAAGTGAAGCGTTACACAATTCAGTGAGTAACTGTCTATTGGTTCCCCCAAAACGGTAACTCATCTCTTTTTATCTCGCGTGTGGCATTGCGTGTCAAGTGTAGCGGATAAACACATTTTACGGTAAACCTCGTGACGACAACTCTAATTGGGTTTGACTAATCGGTTACATCACTAAACTCCGGTCGTAGTATCTCCATTGATTAATTATAAAAGTGTTTCTAAGATTTAACTGCTCTCCGAGTTGCGGATATTCGATGTTTGTTAACTTCTTGTATGTGTTTACGTTTGCAATGATGCCTTACATTACTTTGCGTAATTATAGAGAAGCTTTGAAATAATTAGGAAATATTCCATGGCATATTCCTTAAATAACAGAACTTCTCAGAGCTCATTACTGTAATAATGTTCTAAGCCAGGAAGTGCAGGTATCGGCTACAACTGCATCGCGAATTCATACGTAAACTGGTCTGACTAGATCGGGTTATAAAAAACACGCTTTATACGTAACAGCAACTGTGAACGTATCAATTGATGCAAAAATGTTCTCGACGCAATCGGTAACTGTTAAACGAAACATTTATGCAATAACTGATGGCCTTGAACGATTAAAGAGTCAATGTTGGACGCATGCGTTCGATGCACAAATTATGACTTAACACGAATGCCTTTTGCTACTTCTCTACTGGTTGCTCTATTCTTGGAAACACATAATTATAAATGTAATGTAAATAACCCTTTTAGTGTCAATTCCCACCATGACGAGAGGACTCTAGCTACAGAAACAATTATTGATTTTATAAATAATTATTGATATTGTTAAAGCTGAAACTCGTGTTGAAGCGTTTACACATTCTAAGATATCTTTAGCTTGACTGGAATCGTATGCCTTATTCATGAGAGCTCTAACGTGACGTTTTTTAGCTGTGGTTGACAAGCTAGCGTTTACGATAATAGTTATGCACCTTTCACCATGACACTTGACATTAGGAATACTACATCAGCCTTAACTACGTTAAATTTGCATATTTTTCATTCGTCATCCTTAGCCGTTTCAGTTCTATCTTATCATTTCCATGTTTTCATAGCAACTACATTCATTTGCTAAGTTTCAGAAGTGCACGTCTAATACCCATCAATAAAAAATACATCTACAGCATGTGCTTAGTATATTTTCTTTAATCGAAACTATTATAACGACTGCGTGTCCTGAAACATGTCGAGAGTGTTTTATTTTATCGTCATTAGAAATATCTGTCTCATATACTACTGCACAAGTAAATACTTTTCCGTTTAGTGCATATATCTGATCTTGATAGTAAATTACTATCCAGTTATAAAATGTACGATCCGTATAATCAAATGGTTGATTGGGAATTACTGCTATCATTTCCAACGTCTCTCGCTTGTGTTTACGTTGATCTAGTTCAGATACATTGAATGCTCACGCGCAACGCACAGTGGTGTGACTGCGACAATTTTCTCGTGGCACTGGGTCATTGTCACCATATGGTAATTTACATCTACACTAATTTGGAATAAGCGAAAGTTTAAACGGCTTGAGGTTTTCACAGTGTGCTTGTTGACTATTCACAATTAGTCTCATGCTTTTAGTTAAATTCAAACGGTGCTTTTTACTTTGTTTATCAAATTGGCAACTTCACCATTTTACTCCGGACTTTGATTAAAATTCTTGGAAGTCATATATGAAGGAAATTATCCTAAGGAAATTCAATATTGTTTCAAGACAATTATTAAATTTTAGGCATTACTAGTTAAGTTAGTTAAGTTGTCAATCAGATAAAGCTTTTAAAACGTGGTCGTACACCGATTTAAGTGGTGAGCAAAAAATGTCTGACACTGAAACTTCTCTATCTGCTTCAAGCAAACTAAAAATTTCTGATTAATTTTCAGTACTGATTTATTTCCTTACTTTATCATTTTATATCTTATTCACAAAAATATACGGTAAGTTTATTTCCAGTTTGCTCAAAGCCACAACACTAAAGTCTTTCTTCACTTAAAGTTTTTGTTTAACGTTCGAACGGACCTAATTCAAGCAGCAAAAGCGTTATGGTGAAAATTGTTGCTTTTGGGTCACTAGCTTCAGTGTCGTCTAACCGTAAGGCTTGAGCTTCTAAACTAGTTTTTCTCTATTTACTTTTATTACAACTTGTTTACCACCGTATAATACCTCACCATGTTTTTTCACAATCGAACAGCACTATATTTCCATTATTTATATACATATAGGCTTTTACTAGACAGACTTGATCCATCTTAGGCTGCATATTTACTTAACATCAAGTGCAATCGTGGCCAAATGTCTGGCTATCTAATTTATTTATTTAAACGTGTTAATATTACCATAAACATTATGAACTAAATCGCAGCAGCATTTTATCTGTTTACAACTATCTCTGTTGAATAAAATAAATTATATGTAACGATGAATCATAAATGGGACCACAAGATCAGACCATTCATAATACGCCTGCGATAATTCAATTTTACACTTGAGATAACACTTTAACTACTGTCATTTACAAAAACTTATGCAATATTATTATCTAACTCCAGCATGAAAAAGTGGATACGAATGACGTTTTTTCGTGAAAATTAAAATGTCTCGGAAAAAAATTGAGTACGCACAAAATTTATCTTATTGAAGAACAGCTCATTTCCAACTCTTGATATAATATTATGTAGTTATAATCTGGATTCGTTATCAGCACACTGTATAGATCTGAACGTTTTAATTAACACGCTCATTTTACAAACAGACAGGCCAACAACTTGTACTTTATCTGCTTGCCGATCTAAAGTATGTGTTGAGTCGTTGCGAACTTTTATATTCCCTGGCCACTTCTCAACCCCTATTTATCTCCTCATCGTCTTAACGGAGGCTATGTTTAGTCGTCTATTTCTGTCATAAAACACTTTCAACCGTACTCCATTTGATTACTACCTACCGAAGTACCAACCTAGTTCTTAGGTTACGTTCCTAAGGTTTGCCCCTTTCTCTTCGTACCATCGAACAGATCCGACTATCCACTTTCTAACCGTAATGCGTACTGATTAATTAGACACGAAGTATCAATGCTAACTTTGAGTATTTGCTACTACTCGCGAAAGTGAGATTTGTTTTGTTACGAATCGATTGAAATTAACAAGACAATTTTCAATTTCTAAACTTCCAGTAATGACCGTGGAACGAAACATTGTTTCACTCTAATTAAGGTTTGATTATTGTATTGTATAACAATTTGAAGTTGTTTACAATTATTTAAATCCTAATTTAGTCCGTTTTCCATCTCTCAATTTTTTTACTGTTATCTATTTTCTAGTTCAAATCAATAAGGCTCTCTCACCAGACGCATTTTCAAGTGTCACTGACTTTGCAAAACTTACAACTATGAAAACAAATTGTGAAGAAACATTAAAAAAGCACTATCATATTGACATAGAAAATAATAATTAAATTGAGTACTTTATTGAAACCATTCACATAGATACATTGAAAATGCAAACGACCGAGACCGCTAAAATACGGGAGTGCGTAGACTTCAACCGGTCTATTCCCAGGATCTTATTGGATTAGACATAAAGGGTAGAGTTGCAAAAACGTGTAACATGCAGCCCGGCCGGCCATACAAGCCGCACGCCCGTTAGACAGTGTAAACTAGTGCAGCAGACCCGATTCCAACTGACTTGACCGTTACCAGAAAGATCCAAGTTTAAGAAACAAATAGATAAAGCCAATATTTGGCAAAAGGTGGACTAAAGACCATGTTTCAAGTGCTACCAGTTACTAATAAGCAGAAATGAAAGGATGACGGTGCTATAAAGGCGGTGCTACTAATGCTATCACTCAAAAACCAAAACACACTAGAACTAGATATACGATAATATTCAAGAACCTGATGAAAATGTTAGAGATATTTTTGATATTAGAGACTTGTCGTGTTGTCAGTTAGCCCTGGGCTAGCAGAAATATACAGTAATCCCTCTGCACCTTTCTCCTATCTATCCGTTACTTCAGTCTTGTCTTGTGGCGCCTGCGCACAGACAAATTTATGGTTCAACTGCCGAAGATCGCCTCTTACAGGCTTCATGGGAACGACGCCCATTACTCTAACTGACTATCTGCAGTTTTAACTCACCGCGAAGGCTCAACAGATTTCATTCAGAATGGTCATTTCTATATATTTGATGCGCTATTCAAGATTATGTTAAGTCTACGACAATTTCAGTAAATAATTTTAATTTTATAGCCAATAGCAGCTGCAAATAGTTATCATACTCGTATTTAGTGACACCTGCTCAAAAGACCTTACGTCACGAAGAATTCCTTAGCAACAGAAACCACAAGATGAGTAATTCAAGCAATTCCGAACATACTGAAAACCAATTAGCGACAAAGCTAATGCCCTCAACAAAAGATCAGTCGGCTTTAGAAAATGTCCGTTCATTCGTTACTTATGATAGATTGACTGTATAAGAGTGAAAGTTTCCTTAGTGAATAGCGTCTTTTAACCGAACTAAATTTGTTTCTGTCCAAAATTTTGCGAACTTCCGCCACTGTGGTTCTGACCGCAAAGATGCTAATGACAGGAAAGTAACGCCTTCTAGATGATCTAGTATTTTTTTCATTGCCCCCTCGAGACTAAGCCGAGAAAATAGAAATTGAACAACTGATGCAGTCAACCAGGTAATAATAGCTTTATAGATATCTGCTGATTCCTTTCTGAATGAAACAATTATATCGATAGCTTCTGCTATCGTTAACTTTATTGAAGACGATACCTACAATAACTACCGATAAAAAACTAGAAAATATATTTTTTACAGTAAAAGGATATAAAAGTAATATCGAAGCAATTTACCAGCCTAGATTTCCCATGACGTATAGAATTAATATATTGTTTCTTATTGGTGTGTCCGGTGCTTAACGACTGAAAATACGTAATAATATTGCTTGATAATTGTTTAGTTTTTTGCAAGTCTCATAAACCTAATGAATGCCATTGTTGCAGGTTTTTGTGGGATTTTAAACTAATGGGATGTATGCAAAGCACTTTTTCCGTGTTTACAGTATGTGTGAACTAGTTCTTTACATTTTTTGCTGTGATTGATTAGCGAGATGGTGACTGAATCGATTACAAACTACGTAAAAACTAATTAATTCAAAGTGGGTAAATATGCTAACGCTAAGCTAATTTTTGAGGTCTTACCTTTTACTTTTATTTTGTTTTTGTTACTGTTCTTTCATATCTTAAGTATGTAAGTAGTTAATTTTACATTTAAGTATGTTATTACACGTAATTGAAAAAAATAACTGTGTATTTGGCACTCGTAAGCATACCATAGCAAAATGTATATTTATTTACACACATGGCATAAAAAATACATTGAATGTAATTTAATTACACCACTAATCATTGTGAGTACTTTTAAATTAATTTTACCACCACAGCTAAGGGGCGTTAAATACCTGTCGTGTTTTTACGTCGAACTTTTTCACAGTTCTTGAACATTTAATCGCGTTGCTAATAAAAGCTCGCAAGAAGCAAATAATTTACATCGATCTACACGCGTAATGTGGGAACGCGATCAAAGTGATGAATGCACTCTAACCTTTCTAAAGCCTAATTAGTAGAAATTATGTACGTGCACCCCACAACGCACCGATGCAGCGATGTTTACTATGGAAAACTGTTTTTGCGACCGGATAAGAAGTTTCATTCGTACTGCATCGCATTATTAATGTACGGCCGATGCGTTTGCGTCGATCGAAAGAAATTTACGACCGCTCTGAGAAAATACAGTAACAGGAGTCAAGAAAGTCGCGGCTATTAGACTGTAACCGTTTTAGAAAAACAACGCGGGGTATAGTACTTGTATTAAATCACTGACCTCTTTCTTTGTTTGATCGTTGATTTTGACGTGAGTCTGTTGCGGTTTGTCGCGGAGCGGCAGGTAGCCCTCTCGGCTGTCGGCGGCGTCCGTGGTGTCGGTCGGGGTGGTTGACTCCACGGTGGCCGTGCTCTGCGTCCCGGCGTCCGTTGACCGCAGCTCCTCCGCAGTACTTTGTGTCGGCACTGTCTCCTTAACATCCTCGGCCGTAGTCCCGACGGTCTCGAACTCCGACGATGTCTCCGTACTATCGCTACTCGTCGTCTCCGTATCTTGAACCGTGGGCGTCTCCGTTCGCACGACGGGACGGATCGTGTAATGTTTCGTGGGGCGATACGTCGACGGCACAGTCGTGACTCTAACTGTCGGGGGTGGAGTTTCGATTTTGGTCGTTTGCGTCGTTTTAGTCTCGAGGGTCGTTTCGACCTGGACAGGTTTACGAGAGGGCTTTTTAGTTTTCGGTGCAGAGGTCGCGGTCACGGGGAGGGTGGATTTAGTCTTGGTGGAGACTTTTCTGGAGTACGTGGTTGATCGTTCCTCGAGGGTTGTAGGTGCGGGTGTATTGTCGATGGTGGTTTCGGGGATGGTGGGTGGTGGTTTTCTGTCGGCGGGTGGGTCGAGGCTGGACTGCTTGGGTGTCCGGGAGGGTGGGAAAAAGTAGTCCATAATGGACGGGGATCTGTTTCTGTTGCTGGGTAGCCATGCGAAGGGGTTGAAATCTATGAGTCGGGGTCGGGGTGCGTCGGCGGCGACGAGCGCCGCGAGGGCGGCGAGCGCGAGGAGCGTGGCGAGCGGGCGGATCATCGCGGCTTGCGCGTGTTGCCGCGGCGACGATGCGAGCGGGACTGCGCCGGCGCCGACGCGGCCCAAGAGCATTGCTCACCTACTTCAGCCCGCCCTACGCTGCATCTACAACTGCATACTTAGGAACACAAATCGCCATATAATACTGAAAGCCATTAACCAATCCTAACGTGTGATGGCCGGCAGTTAGGAAATTATTACCTGTAATAAACACCGCCTTGCTTGTAGCTTGACGGTTTAAGTTGATTTACAATTAATTCGAATCCCATCAAAATTAAAGGCTGATTGATTTTACGATATCCTGGCCCGTTAGCCCACCTTGCGTTAAAGTTGCGGAAATTGGAGGCAGCTTCTCTTGTAGCTAATAAACTTGATTACCTAACAACTCTTACAGTGTTGTTGATTATCCAGTAAAACGTCCCGTTACCGCACGCATAACTAAGTGCGTTTATTTAAATTTCTATGCAATTTTTCCATTTCATATTCGCCCTGTGGTTGCGCTGTGTACCGCTATTCAATCTTGGGCTTGGGCCCATTACGCACGTCTGTCGTCTGAAATTTGTGAGTATCAAAAACGACCGCAGAGCGTGTAATGTTCTATCGACAGCATTTTCACACCTTAATCGATGTGCGGTCCGGACCTACTGGATTATACAAGAATTTTGAATAATCTATCATTACCGTTTAGCTGCCCTCATTTCAATGCTATTTTAGTCAAAAAATATTGTCTGTCCTTTGCGGCAGGCTAGTTTTGCGCTTGGATAGTTTCTAAAGCTGCTCCAGTAAAATATTTTCCGCATTATAGTGTGATTATGAAAATATGCCTGCTAAAAGTTGGGATTGCTGTATGCATATACAGCAATCCCAACTTTTAGCAGGCATAGTTTAAGCAAAAATAATTATATAATATTAATAATATTTCTGACGTCGCGATATCACTACACAATAGTTCCTACACCGCGCTATAATGTATTTGGCTAGGGGGTATATTATTATGGAGCAGACCTATCGATACGATATAAGCCTTTGAATAAACATGAAATATACAAATCAAATCCAACAAATAGTCGACCTTAGTTAAAATGAGAGTTTTAAAATACCTTAGTACCTACTTAAAAGTTCTTCTCATAGCATCATGTCATAGCAGCGGTACCGCGCAGTGACGTCTATTTGCCATGGCTCAAAGCAAGCATTCTGCTCGCTCCATTTACAAAGCTTACGATATTTACAAGAATCCACTCCGTTAAACATGGTTACGCACTCCGACCCGTAATATTTTTTTATTCAAAAATATTTTTGATAAAGAACGTTGACCGAGTCGTGAAACAGCTGCCCTTTATGTGCGAGTTCTGTTTGATCATGATTTAACGCTACTTTTGTCATGAATTCGATCTTTTTTAACAGTTAATCCAACCTTTATCCAAAGTATTTGTATTCTAAATCTAAAGAGCTGTAAATTTATGTAAAATAATAAAATAAAATGATTTTAACATAAAAGCTATTTATTAGGGAATTTTACAGGTTATAAAATCGAATACCTCCAATAGATCAGTAATTTTGAGCGCCATTTTTATCTTGTCATCAGCACTTTTATTTCCAAAATGATGCCCTGAAATTATTCGTCTTTTGATAAGATCAATGTGACATGGGATGTGAAAGAAGAACTAACGTCATAAAATATCCATAAGCTTAATAATATTTAATGGCAATTTTACCATTCGCATTGTTATCTTTTTGTCCTCAAAACGTCTTCGTTACAAAATTTGAGATCAATTCAATAAAAGCGAATAGTTGTCTATATAAATCTATTGATGGACGATTAGGCGAGTACGCTTGAATGCAGTAATCGTAACTTACGACCTCCGAACCGAGTAAGTATATTTTCTTCGCCCGCACTCCGAAAATTCATTGCTGCCGAGCCTTTTAGTGTGATAAAAACATCGCTCAGTTGAGTGGCAGTTTTGTGAGGTTGGTAAGAAAATGTAAAAAAAAAAAATTTAAATATTATTTATTTCTGTATCTACGTTACAATATGTTACTGTAGACATTAAATGTGACTGCTAATGATTGTCACAATACCTACAACTACTCGTAACACGCCTACAATTGGCCTTTTAATATATTGTTTATCATCAAGGATACAAATTAGTTTCCTACAGTCATTCAGACAAATATTATACCTGCGAGTTTTTGGAGTCTTCAAGAATATTTCTCTTTTACCGTCTCGCAAACGCTGAAAAAGCTGAACTTACTTTAGAATTAACACCCAAATATATCATTTTACATAAGCAAACAAATTCATTCTTTCGTTCGATATATCCGCGTCCCAGCGACTAATCAAAACGTGGCAAGCCTACATACTTCTGTGCTTAACCGTCAGCAGAGAAAATATGTGCGGTGCAACAAAACCAGTGATTTGCGGCATTGTCTAATGGGAGTTACAAGATTAACCCCGTGTGAAGTGTTTTTGTCGCCGACAAAGTATTCCACTCGCGATCTATATGTGCCACTTCTGGAGTACACAATAACAATAATTAATTGATGTCGTACAGTAATTTATCAAAAAAAAAATATAAAAAAAACAAAGAATTGATTTAGTAATGGTGACTCTACCAATTACAAATCCAACAAAAATCGATTATTAATCCGAATATGCGTTTTTACTTATGTACTTGACATTGTTATTTTAATGAAATTTACTCACATTATTTACAAAAAATTTGGTTGATGATTACTTAAGGGGGGTTTAAACCAATCGAACAAAGAACTAGAGCTAAACGGAAGCTACATTTCAGCGTTTTACACCAAAATATTGAGCGACCGTTCTTAGAATATTCTATAGAACGCAATAGAATAACGAACGAACGCTCAGAGTAGAAGAACTTAATAAAGTGTGGATAGAATGAGCATTCGCTCGCATGATGTAAATGGGCTTTTATGCCAGAAATGTTTCTCAATCAAGAAATACTTACAGATAAGTAATTGCAAAAACGGAACCCCCAAAATTCCGTTATGACAGAATAACTGAGTATGTTCCCGCTAAGTGAACCATACCTGTAACACTACTACAGTTAAGGACCTGTTTAAGACTCGTGGAGTCTCTGATAACCTACTCTTTGAAATAAAAAACACATCCATGTTTAGTAAGTCCAGTTTGTGACGATAGGGTGCGAGTAATCTGCGTGATGATGATATGTGAAGTGCCGTTCAATGAATGTGCAGAAGAAATGTAAATGTGAATAGATTTGCAGATGTGATCCGTTTGCTTTCGAAAAGTAGTAAACTGCTGAAAAGTTAATGAAAGCTTCTCACTATATGAGTTATCATAATACTATATTCGTATGTTTTAATAATGTAATAAAATATGTGATCTATACATATAATAAAATTGTAGAGGTCGAATTTCTGTACAATAAAAGAAAATGCTTAAAACCGAGTCAGGGGGATGTAAGAAGTGCAATGGGACTAATCTAGATTTTTTTCAAATTTCTTATTTCTCTGTTTGTCTGTCTGTTTGCTCGCGATAAACTCCGAAGCGACTGGACCAATTTAAATGAAATTTTGAACAGTGGTAGCTTAAACCATCGAGCAACATTTAGAATACTTACAATGCCTGTAAATAAAAGTTTCCGTGCGATGTAAAAAAATATTAAAAACAAACTTCAGTAGAACGAAACGCGCCAAGTGTCACTTTTTCAACTATAGACCATTGTACACAGATACAAATAACCTTCAAATAACCACAAATAACTGATGTCTAAAGTCATTGTCAAACAAATGTCAAGTCATTCAATCTATCAAAATAAAACAAAGTGAAACAAAGTATGATTGAAAGCATGGAAATTATGGAAAATTGCCTGTGTAAATATAATAGCAACAACGCCACATGTGAAGGATTAAGCCACTGATGTGTTGCAATGGTCTCTCCAGTATCACCTGTTGTTGCTGACCATCACCTGTATAATGAAACACCAAAGTTTTATTAACGGTATGTAGATATCACTTTTACAATTTTACCCACCAGTATGTTACCTACTGCTTTTCCTATTCATCTAAACTCTAATCATCCAAAAATTCAACTGGTAGGATTGCAGAATAAGTAATGAGAAGTGAAGCTCTTCTTCCAGAGAAAGAATTGAAGAGTTTCTTCCAGTTGAATTTGGAAAATCTACTCTCATACAATTCATATTCAGATAATTCAGAAATTGAGGCAGACAATAAACAATATTTCTTATCCAGATCAAAACCTTAGCCTCACAGTCTTTAGAAATGCCACCAATACATAGCTATCACGACAAAAACTTTGTTTCAGAGAGCAAGGGGCAGCAATGATAACCAAAACCTGGCTGCTGATTGTCAACATGTAAGGAAGGTTGTTGCATACCCCGTGCCAAACCCGCTACAATTGAACAAGAAGATTAACCAATTATTGTCAATTATTACCACCTTTCAAGTGTCACATCACATACCTCTCCAAGATGCAGGGGAGTACAGACAGGAATGTGACTGTGGCATCTTCTACATCGGTGAATCAACAATTAGTATAGGCATGCAGATTAAAGAATATAAATAGCTGGTTTATTTATATTTATTTATGTAACAAAGAACCACTTCATAATTATGTTTAGACCAACCTAAGCAACATCTCATACTGCAAGATCTCAAGACACAATGAGCTTTTTCTAGATGGTTAGGAACGTCAATAGTTATTAATGAGCGATGGTAGTTTCTTGGTCTACTTGTGACCACGGATGCTGATAATAATTAGAAACGTCAGGCCCTCTTTTTCATTTTAAATAAATGTGTGGGAAATGAATCTGTAAAGTGGTTTAATTAAATGTGTAGTGTTTCCTCCATATTGGTTTGTAAAAATTAAATGAAATTTTTGGTACTTTACTTTATGGTACTTGCCAAAATATAAGATAGAATATTAGATCCATTTTTTCCACACAACAAAGTAAAATGTTAGTAAAGTAGAAGTTTTTTTTTTGTGGCAAAGTACTTAGTAGTTAAAAAGTAAAGTAACCATATAATCCCATCAGACAAAGGAACTCTTAATCAAAATACATATTGTGTACGTCCAAATAATCGGTATGGTCATAATAATTGATCACCTTTGATGTACTACTTGCTTCTTATTGTTGTAATAATAAATATACTGATTTTGTTTCTTACTAAGCATTCTATATCGCCTTTTAGTTTTAGTTAAGTAATACAGGGTGACTTGAAGATGGGTGCAAAGCTTGGAGGCGGAAGTAGTATAGCTGAGCCATGGTTGTCTTAGACGAAGTCTCACTATTTTTCTTAAATACTTTTTACGTTTTTTTATATAATAAATACTAAATAAATTAATATAAAACCTAAACTTTTACAATTCATTGCTAACAATAGCCAATTTTAATGATAAGTAAGTACAAAAATTTACTTTAATTATATTATATAAATACTTTATATCTTGCGTACTTATAAGTACTTATACTTAAGTATCTTATTTGTAAAATCATATGCCTAAATAATTAAAAATTCTACCCAAAGTCACTATTCCACGCGGACGAAGTCGCGGGCACAGCTAGTATAAAAATATATTTTCAGCAAGTAAAAGGCGTGTGGAACTTTTGACTCATTTTTTGGTCCGCCATTTTAATTATGTTCAAAAGTAGTGGCAGTAGTTATGTAGATTTTGTTACAGAATTTTTTATGTGTTAAATAATGTTATTTAACACATTTTTTTTTATAACAAAATCTCCTAAACCACTTTGAGCCTTAAACAGGCTGTAAAAGACGCTTGAATTTTCATTATACATTTATAGTGACTTATAATTCGAAAACCAGACACTTTACGAAGTTCTACTTGAGTATATTTTCGATCTATATTTATAGGATCTATAGATTTGAAAGGCGTGGCCGTAATTTCGAAAAGTTCAAAATGCCAAGTTAGCCAAGCTAGTTAAATTTTAAGGCCCTTTGGTACATTTACTCGTCAAAAAAGAGAAAATACGAAAGCTGTCGACTTTGACGATGAAAATATTAAAACAAAGTTACTATAACCTGCAGGGTCTTTGCCTGTCCATCAATCACCACTGCCCAGCTGTGACCTATACGTAGCGTAAAATATGATCGGATTTTCATTTATAAATGTGCTCTTTAAGGGAATATTTTTTTATTTTTTATAACAATCGTCCTTCCCTAATTGCTGTGGTACAAAAGTACTTGATCGCAAATGTAATTCCATAACACAAAGATACGTTTTTCTTGTTGAGACCAAAAAATGTATAATAAAAACGATCTCATAATAATAACGATAAAGTGTGAAATATAAATTAATAAAATGTGGATAACGTCACGCGTTGTATTTAATCGGTTAAACCTGATCGATCTCAAGGTAAGGCAAGCCTAGGCTTTAAGGGAGTCCCACATAACCCATTGCCATCCCTCCATGATATATATTCTCTGCGAAAGAAAGGACACCTGGCATGGTTGTGTGAAGATGCCCCTGATCTCACAGTAACGGTTACAGTTCTCTTGGCTTAGATATTCCATTTTTACGATGTTTCGATTGAGTTTTAACATGGAAACACTAATTATTTAAATCTCGAATCTATATATGTTATAGAAGAAGATTACTAGAAAGCTGGATTGTGGTTGGAAACACGATTGTAATTACTTTGCTCGATAATAATTGCCTCAGAAGTGGGCCCCTTTTTTTTCGTATTTTCTATGTAGTTTTCAAATTATTGGACTTATATTTATGAAAATCACATATTTTAGTAGGTAATTCCATTCTACACATATACATGTTAAAATGATTTCAAAATGTTTGTTATTTAGATCAGAATAACGAAATATCTAAAAACACTTTATTTGACCTATTTCGACTTTTTTGATCTTGATTTGCTCAAGCTACACAGATGTGAGGAACAGGGGATTATAAGAATATACATTTTGACCACATAAGTGAGATCTCAGCTATGAATCAAATGTTTTTTTTTTAGTTTTTATCGGTGTTATGTTCAGGCAAAGAAAGGTCCATTTTTTTCATTAGTCTGTATTCTTTCTTACAAGCAGCAAATTCTTCCAATTGTCTTTTTAAGATTACTTTAGACACCAAAGATGTTTAGGGCGTCCAATCGTTTTTTTCCAGTTTTATTAACATTTTCATTCATAAAACACTGATTTAGTGATTCTCACACTTGTGACGATGGTGATTCGCGCAACGACTTTGACGCAACAGTTGATCGTCGTGTCATCTCTATTCTATACATGCAAGCAGAAATAGCGCTATCTTTTTATTCAAATGACAAGCACGAGATACCATTTCCTCATTCCCCTTGACGCCACTGCGAACGCTGGACCTATGTCAATTTTTGCAATTTTATTTGCGTACTTAATTACGTAAAACACCTAAGAACTAATAATAGCTAATTTCGCCGCGCCGCGTCACGCTCAGTTGGATCAGCACCAGTCTTATACTAATCAAAGGTCGCGAGTTCAAATCGGGGGTATCATGAATATTTTTCTACATAGTCACAATATTTTTTTAGAAAACGAAATAAGTATTTATTTTAATTTTTGGACATTTTAACATATAAAATAAAAAAAATTAAAAATAAAAACTAATTAAATTTTTAGGTTTTTTTTTAAAGTAGCAAATCCTATTAAAAAAACTACATAACAATGAAAATAAATTTCAAAAAGAAAATTAGTATCAAAAACATCATCACCATGCGGATAAATCTCCTCAATGCCATGAGGATGGAACCCCCAACCTCTACGTGTTAAGCAAAATAAAAAGAGAAAGGCTGTAGCGACATATATAATTGATGTGAATAAATGAACTATATTTTTGTACCAATCGTAGAGATGAATCCGTTTCTATAGTAACAATATAAACAAAAAGCATAAAACACTCATGTCAAATTTTTGTAGTTTTGAACATTTTCTCTATTTGGAAAAATCAGAGCTAAACCATAACTGTAGGTTTAGCAGTAATCTCAAATGCTAAAGCTGTGCCCTGGTGACTCTAGTATATTGGAGACGAGAAAATATTATATGAATTTGAGGGAGGGAGAAAATTATTAGGTGATAGGTCTATTTTAATTTTATTTATTTATTTACATCTAGACTCCTGTGACAAAATACAAACATTGGAGGTTAAGTTAAGGTCGGTCTAGCTCTCTTCGTGTATGGAACTCAGGTTTCCATGTTATTTACGTACGTACGTACACATTTTCTGAATCGTGTAGTAATAATGCATTGACTATCTATCTCTTATTTGGTGACATGGACTTGAGCGACGAACATAGAGATTACTCAGTATAATCCAATTATATTTGCATTCAGAAATGTCAAATCTGAATAATTTTTTCAATTTTGTTCTTTCGAAAATGTGTGGAGACTGTCTTAATTTTATTTTTATAACCGTTGTTCCTCAAATTGCTGTTACTGAATATCCAAAACAACTTTGGTGTTTGTGACACATAATAATTCTATTAATCTTGTAGTTAGCGCGAAATGGCGCTTCGGGGTCACGAAGGGTTCCGTACCATTATCTATGAAAATGGCATAAACATCATATCTGTTGTCAGGGAGTCCCATACAAAAGATATGAAGTCCTAATAATGGGGCAGCCCCTCATTATTATCATTATCAGAGTAGATAAGTTGTATGAGAGCAACCTGAAAAAAAAACTGTTTTTTAAGTTTTTGTTTTTTCAACGGCAACATGAATACATCCTTCCTGAAAATTTCAACTGTCTTACTATCACGATTCATGAGATAAACCCTGGTGTTGCCCTTTCGGTGTAGGAACTCATGCTCATCATAATTCATTCCTTGTAGGGAGGTGTCCCAAAAATATTTTAAAATACATATTTTAGGCGGTGTGATTAGCATATAAAGAAACCCATGCCAAATTACAGTTTTATAGTAAAAAAGGTCTATAAGCTAGACTACAAAAAGTCAAACATGGCAAAACCATATATGGTTTATCAAAGTAATTGTGTGGGTGCGGTGCTCTAATTAACAAACCTAGACAGTTGAAATATGGCATCTAGCTAGGTAATAATGTGTAAGCGAAGGAAAAAATCTGAAAACAAAAGAAAGTTTTTTAATTGTAGGGTCTGAAACCGTTATAATTAAGTGGATGGAAGCTTGCACAAAATATGTATTAATGATTTATGAATAAGCAAATAAATATTTCTATAAAAAGTTATGATATCCCAACAAAAACATCAATGTGAAAAATGATAGCCAAGTTCAATGCTCAGTATATTTGATAGTGAACTTCGCCGAAAAAAGTATTGCATCTAAATGAGAGATTACTACTAACTACTTTTGCCTTACTATTTTCTTACTTTCTAACACATGATAGTCAAGTCATTTTTATAGTTCAGGCTGATATTAAGCGAGTATTTTAAGCGTGGTGTGGGTGACCTCGATAGTAATTACTTTAAACCATTAATTTACTTGAACCATTTCACGGGACAAAATATACGCGGGCGACGTCGCGGGAGACGACTAGTAAATAAAAAACTTTGATATTATTAAAGGATTACTGAAACGATAAAGAAACCTTTGTCTTTAATTTAGCTTTTCATATTTGTAATGTTAAACGGAAGCGTGAAACATACTGCGCAGACCCTAGATAAACTGGGAACAGGGCAAGAGAATGATGATGATGATTTGAAATGTTATGAATTTCAGTGTGTAAAAAAAAACCATGACAAAATTCTCGTGATGGGTGAACTTTGACTTATATACCTACTGGTTTGTACGGAACCCTAAATTTGAAGTGCCATATCTGTAATGGTCTTCAGTCATCATCAATTGGAAGACTGATGGAAGATAGTAGTGAGACTATAACTGTGTCGACAAAAAGGATCTTAATAAAAACAACCTAAATGTTATTACATTACATTTCCTACACCTATGGGTTGGCTGGAAGAGGTCTCTTTTAGGGATAAGCCCACCTTTGTTCACATTGTGACTTCTTGTACCTATTTTCTGTACATCTTATAAGTGCAATAAAGAATATAATAAATGTTATTGGATATTCTTTCTTGTTTTTATAATGGTTACAGGTTGCTGGCATAAAGTGCTGACCAGTCGTGTGAGAATGAAATGCCACTCTTTGCGTTCCTTGTTCTTTCGATAAACGTTTAGACTAAAAAGCATGTATGGTGTACTAAAGAAACCATTTTGTAAAAGTTCTTAGGGGTTCTGCTAGATGGCGTGGGTATGTTACTTACAAAAGCGCATGAAGTATCTTATTCAAGAAAATTTTGTTCCTTAAATAAACACTAGATGGCTTAATTATACACGAGATTTGTAAGACAAAGTTGACAGAAAAAGTTTTGTGCGGGGGTGCTGGTGGGGGAAGCGCCCCGCACTTTTAACAAGGGGGCGGGGCTTATGAGATAATTTGACGGAATAAGACGGCCTTAAAGGCAGTGTGGATATAAACATTAAAAACTTGTCGCTTGTCCGTCAATCGCGATTGTGACTTATTCGCGAACCAGCGCGCTACTTACTGCTTAACGGAATTTGTCGTTTTCTCCGGACACTGTTTAATGCAAGCCATCGCCTTTAGACGCTAGGGTTGCCGACGAAATGTTTTATTTTCACATTAAATGTTATCCATCTCACTGTGGTTTATTGGAAGTTATCAAGTGAAAGTGAAATTATTGGTTATCAGTGTTCAGCATATTAGCAGTCAGCATACTTATAAAATACCTGGATTTATGTATAGTTTATTAGGTCATTAGACATCATTTATATCTATTAAAATGCAAAAATATTTTTTTTAAATAAAAACACCAATCATTTAGTATAGAATGTGCAGTTTTTATTAATCAAAGTGACACAATAAAAAGTCAAACAACATTAATTCAGTCTCATATTGTCCTAAAGTTAGAACAGTTAGGATTTTTTAGTACTAATTAATTAATGTTCTATGTTGAATCCATTGTATTACTATTGTCTCGTGATTGTAATATTATACACTGTTTTAAGCTTTTGTTATTAACATAACTGTAATACGCATTGTTTTCTATATCATAATTTACACAAAGTTGCATAATTACTAGCGAACATATTGTATTTAATAAATATACGACAATCAGATATTGTAATTTATTACGGATATCGTTTTATACGAGTAGTAGTAGTTTTTTTAACTGTATCAGGACGCCCATTGCTTAAATAGAGTATAGACCTCGTGCATGATTTTCCATAGCGACCGCATGCCGATCTGCACCCAGTGTGATCCTGCGATCTTACAAGGTTGTTGTCTATTGATCTTATGTGGACGTCCTACGCTCCGCTTTTGATCAAAATGGGTCTCCAATTGAGAACTTTTCTGCCCCAGTGGCCATAAGTCCTCGTGAGCTTGCCGATTCTCTGTAATTCGATAGCAGTTATTAATGTGATTGTGTAGTTATGGCTTGTGGAATGTGGAAAAGAAACAAATTAAAGAGAAGCGCACTCCTGTTCCAACGCATGGTCCGTGCGGAAATGGTTGCAATGCTTAAATTACCGCACTTATCAACGTATGGGAAAATCTATTTCAATGTAAATACAAAACTGTAGCTTATGCTACTGAACTAGCTCAGTTTAATCAGTCAGGGATCAAACGACTCTCGAGAGTCGCATAACAATGGAATTTCTATTGTGTCTCGTTCACACATACTTGACGAGTTAAAAGATGATTGTGTAAATAAATAAACTTGGATTACTTTGGAATGGAATGGTAGTTTTTTTACTTGGTGACCTGATCAACCAAATATGCGATGTCTTTCCCGGTGCATAATGCACACAATAAAATTCAATTTCCCTGTCGCATTTCAATAAATATGTTAAACGATTCAATCATCGACAGATTTACGAGCAAATAGTTGAGTTCCGGTGTATTGTCTTTTTGTTAACAAAATATTTTTGGTTGTGAAATATGGTGACAGGTGTTCGTAATTGTTGTGGGCATTATTTATTCGTGTAACCGACAAAAAGAGATAGCTAACATACTTATTCATTTGGACAGGAGTTTTACTCTTTATAATTTTCTATAGACAACCCTGTCAAATGAGGCAAGCACATCGCATGCTACGATACGCGAATTCGTAACGAATCCGGAACGAGATTTGTGATAAAACCAAAAGTGCGTAAGCGTTAGCATAAACTTGCAAAGTTAGTACTTTCTGCACTATTTTTTATTTGCAAAATCGACCGTTCGTTTATTCCCGTTAGAACTTTTATTAGAAAATACCTACGAATTGACTCAATCGCCATACGTCTCATGCTCATCATACCAACATCGTGTGTATCAATTCTCGACATTAAGAAGCCAATTTTCACCGATCAAACTAATGCAATAATGCGATATCGCATTTTGCTTCAGGTCTAAGCGGATAAGACATAAAACGAAAAATATGGAAGTGATTTGCAGACAATCGCATCGAGAGCTAGGTCGGTGGTTGCTCTGAGCGCAGGTTTGATCTTTGTCTGCTAATTATCACTGTTCAATCGGTGCTATTTGTGTCAGTAGGCAGAAATGGCGCGTAAAAAGCTTCGCACATCTGCTTGCGGCTAGATTCTTTGTACAAAAAAAATATATTTTATTTGCTTGGTTAACGTTACGGTAGTTTAGTTTAGCCCTAAAGAAAAAAATCTGAATACTATTTTTAGCTGAAATTAAATTTGTGTGTGCCTCTCTTAAGAGCTTTTACCTAATACCGGCTACTGATTCAATTTCTACTCGCAACGGCTTAGTTTTCGTATCCTGTTTAGCACACTTTTACTACAATTGAATGTAGGTAGCAGTGTCTATCATTCACTTAACTGGAACATATTTAGTATTTATTACTTATTTGAAATATATTTTTGAAAGTATAATAAAATAGTGTATTTATTTGAATTATATATTTTTTGTGTTATTATTATAAATATTTATGTTAGTCTTTAAGGTATATATTGTAAGGGCCTTTGTTACCTGAATCAAATGATTAAAATAAAAATAAATAAAGTTATCCAATCCATACGGTACTATACATATTATGTCAGTATTGTTTTGATATAGTAGAGCTATCAGCAGTAGTATTTAATATGATAAAATCTATTTTACAAGTCCTCCTACCTCGGATAAAGGTTATGAACCGCCACAATGTATAAAAATATCTATTATTCTTTTCACTCTGCCTGTTTAGATAGATACTAAGACATGTTTAATAAATAGGCCAACGCATGTGCTCTGATTCAATCACTATCTTACGAGTAAATCGAACACACTCTCAGACCACCAAAGTGTACGTCCATTAAACACGTTCCCTCTCAACTATGTTTTGCTCTTTGCTAAATGAACGGCGCGCTTGACGATTTATCCTCCATTGATTCTTGAGTGATTTACATTCGGAGCTTATGCGGCTAGTTTGTCTATGGTTCTATGTACTACATAGGGCTATTTTCCACTTTCGAATCCTATTAGACTTGATCAGACAAGGGAGTAAAGTACGATTTACAATTGATCAATTTGAATTTGCGTTACAAACCCTACCACGTTGAATAACCGAAGTAATAAAATCTATTTTTTTTTTAAATTAGTAGCATGACACAACAGAGTTTAGTAAGATAAAGTCATATGGGGCATTTCACGTGAAGCGGGCAGCGAAAAAAGAGTCAGGTCTCCGATTTCAGTAATATTTTAGTATGTTATACCTGTACATGCCCTCGGCACAGACACGAAATATTTTTGCATTTTCAAGCCAATTTTTAAAAATATAGGCCTTTGAAGTTTTCAAAAATCGCGAGGTATGCACTACTTCGAATGCCATTATCAGTTGACAAAAAAATTTTTTTTAATAAACTTATTAGTGAATTGAAAACTACATTTATTAACCTTTTTATCCTCATTATTCAAATTCTGTTTTATTTATAAAATTGGTAAAAAAATTACAAAAAAATTTTTTTTTAGTTTTTTATGAAGTTCGCATTTTTTCATATTTTTTTCAAATCATGTAAAATAAAGCTTATTTTATGTTTAAACTTTATGCCAATTTCTATAGTGGGCCGCGCAGTCGTTAATGAGCTACATGTATTATAATGCCGGAACGTGGCGATAGGCCCCTTATAGCGCCTAGTCAGTAAGCGTAACTTACTGAAAATTAATGTATTTAAATAATAAGCAAATAACACTGTTGCGGGTCTTTCTTTGCTTTTATAATGGCAGATCACAATCACGAAACGATGAATTAATGCTTATTATTTAAATACATTAATTTTCAGTAAGTTGCGCTTACTGACTAGGCGCTATAAGGGGCCTATCGCCACGTTCCGGCATTATAATACGTTTAAGCATAAAATAAGCTTTATTTTACATGATTTAAAAATAATATGAAAAAATGCGAACTTCGTAAAAAACTAAAAAAAAATTTTTTTTTGGATTTTTTTTACCAATTTTATAAATAAAACAGAATTTGAATAATGAGGATAAAAAGGTTAATAAATGTAGTTTTCAATTCACTAATAAGTTTATTTAAAATTTTTATGTTTTCAACTGATAATGGCATTCGAAGTAGTGCATACCTCGCGATTTCTGAAAACTGCAAAGACCTATATTTTGAAAACTAGGCTTGAAAATGCAAAAATATTTCGTGTCTGTGCCGAGGGCATGTACAGGTATAACATACTGAAATATTACTGAAATCGGAGACCTGACCCTTTTTTCGCTGCCCGCTTCACGTGAAATGCCCCATATGCTCTATACAGATAGTACCATCCACGAAGGCGCGCTTTCATTTTTAATTAAGCGAAAGCGGATAGCGCGGGATGCAAGGTGTGTGGCAAATATTAAAATATTAAATAATAAACATTTAATAATGACAATAAATATTATATCATTAAATATTGGTAAAAGCTTGCACAAATGTTACTATAAACGACTAGGACGACAGGTAGTGCGCGCCTTCGTGGATGGCACTATCTATAAAGTCATTCATATACTTGCGAAAAATGCAGATAAATAATTTCTGAAAGCTACAACACCTAAATTTATAGCAAAATAACTACATAAGCATAAGTAATGCTTATGTGTGTTTAATATGACGTGCTACTTACTCGTTCTCTATTAAAAGACATAATATGCGAACTGATCAGTGTAAATCACACTTTAGTTGGCCATAATCACGCGTAGGCCGGGATAACACTGCTAAAGTATTGTACGAGCAACAGGTACCGTGCTAGTATCTAAGTTATGTTCTCTGGTAAAAGCCTATGCTTCTTATATTCCAGCATTTGTCAATTTAATAGTACAACTTAAGCCAGATTTCGCTCTTGATTTTAAGCGAACATTTCATGCTAATATTGATACCGTTATGTTCAAAACATTATGGTAAATATTCATGTATTTAAAATGCTTGTCACTTTCACTGTTTAAAATTACATATTGCACTGAAGAAAACTATTTTATAAATTTTAGTAATTAATCAAGTGTTGTAACGCAATAATATAATATGTACATTCAATTTGATACTTGTCACGTTTTTAACACATTCATTGGACATGCAATTAACTGTGTACTCGATACTAATATAAATCTGTCAGGAAAAAGTTTCTATTATATTACAAACTGTTAAGTGTAAAATTATGTTGGTACGTTTCTAACTAGGTAAACGTAGGAAGAGACTAGAAAAACTTATAACTATTACTCATTAAAAGGAATCGTCACCGGCAAAGAGTGTGAAATGAAATGTTAAATGTTAAGCATATTGAATATCTCCTTTTTATTCACTATCATTTGTTGATTGGCCATAAATTAACCAAGCAAAGCTGACCTGCAGATAAATAAATGAGAAAGCGCAAAGACCATAAAGTATTGGTGGCGTAATCTTAAAATTTCGCTTCTAACTACTGTTTACTTCACGCTCTGCAGTAATCGGACTTCTGTTAGTGAGTTACAACATTTTCCAATAGATAAAACCATTACAATATTTAATTGGCATTCGTGATTTTTTTTATTAGTGATTTCGGTCGAAGTTAATTTCATTCAATCATCATATCAAATTCATACTTAATTTCTATCAAAGAAGTTCATGAAACTAAACGACCAAAACACTTTACCAGCTTATTGAAACAAGTGATATAATAACGACGAGGTAGACTCCCGGTACTTGTTTCATGGTAATTACAAACATTAATTTGAATATATGCAAAACTTTCCTTACAAATAAGATAACAAGTGCCGTAATATCTCGGCCAGGGGATTGAAATCCGTTACACGATTCCATGATTCGTGGTTTGCTTTAAAGGCCTTCAGAAACTTACAGTAATACTTTTTATCTCTATGGAATACAGAAATACTTCTGTGGGTTGGTTTGGTTTTCGTAGGTAAATGCATGACAATGAAATATTTCATAAACAAATACTGCAGACCGCTTATTGGATTTAAATAAATGATACGACAACCGCAATAGAACATTATATTTATTTATTAGCGACTATCTTATCTATCTGCTACCTCTTTGAAACAGAAAGCAATCTGCATAAAAAGCTTGGTGAAATTATGGGTGAAAATCCTTTTTGTATCGCGTATAACTGGACGGGTTCCCACGGTGCTAGGCTACTAGTAGGTACTAGGCTAGTATTTAAATACCAGAGTAGCCTTATATACATGAAGACCAGTAGTGTTCATTGGAAGGAAATTTTTAAGGTTAATGCCCTGTAAATACTTCTATGTACTCATTCAAATATATTTCCCCGTCACAGGATCGTAAATTCAAAGATTTTAAAATTCTTCGGATAATGTCCCTGTGACACCTTATTAACCTTTTAAATATCTCAAAAACGACTCTTCTCACTAAAACTAAAACAATTTGAACGTAGTTTAGAAATAAAGTCTAAGGTCGACGATGGAGTTGCATAGGTACTGTCTTTTCTATTTAAAACCAAATTCAATGGCATTTCATCTGCGGGAAAAGAAGAGCTAATTTCACGTGAATGAGAATTAAGATCTCAGCATCTTAATTCTCGTCTGACTAATATCAAGATGCGCATACAAAAGCCATGCATGCTCATAAAACTGCCAATCACATAATAGCCTCGATAAAATCATGGAAACTGGGGAGCGACCGCCTATCGGCCGATCGCTCAGGGCGCGCTGGGTCCATTCTCATAATAATCAATGTGGTGATTGCGCAAACTGTACGAGTATACCTAACTGAACATAATGACCCCCACTCTTAGCGGATAATGGTGTGAACTCACAGCAAACACTTTTACTCATTTCATTCCATAAGTCATTATAAAGCGGTGATTGCTTAATGATTTTATATCGGCCCGTGGTGACAATACGCGCGCGATGATTGGATAATAATCACAGCAATTCTCGTACGAAGAGCAATTTGGGGACGCTTTCGGATTCGCTACCGCATTGTTATAAGAACCTTTGGAAATGCCGGCCCGTTTTTCCGACGGTTTCGCTCGGATGGTATTTATTTTGGCACTAATTTAGCGGTTAAGGTGAAAGCCTATTCGGCGTTCGACCTTTCAATGTCGGCTTGACGTAATAACATAACAACTTCGTTACATTAAAGCGTTGTCTTATTATTTTCGTCTAGCTCGTTCTATTATTAATTTTGTTTGCAATGTTAACTACCCTTAAAGGTCCACAAACATGCCCATGTCACGTAACAATCATTAATTATACTTAATAAATCTCTAATTATGTAATTCTACCTGGAATTTGCAAATTTGTTATGGTAGTATTAAATTCTGTAAGGCGATATCATCCTTGCTATATAAATTCAATCTTCATCTAGAGTTCTAGTTGCTATTTCAAATCCTGTACCTTTCATCGCACATATTTTACCTGCGGACATTTAGATTGTCTTAGTGGGTGGAGAATTTGCTACCAACATTGGTCCAATCAAACTGAATTGTGTGCCAATTATAATGGCAGACAGACCATGGCATCCGTGGGAGTCTCCTGGTAAGCGTGCACAACACGCTTAGACTTAACTGTCTGATTAATAATGACATTAATGAATATATATTTTCTGCTGATCAAAGTTTGATTCTGTCTACCTGCGTAAGAAATTGTAACGTCATTATTTGCCTTGCAATAGTTAAAAAAAAATATCCCGATCTGACCTTGTTTGGGCTCATTGATTTTACACCAAAAATTAAAAAAAAGTCTTACAAAGAAATAAAGAAACACTGGCACAATGGTGACACGTTCTGTTACCTGTAAGTAGAAATCAATAGAAAAACATGAACTCCTATTTCTAGTCTTTCATTAACTTTAGTTCTACCGTCCAACACATTTCTACTGAAGTAGTTTATTCAAACAAAGTCCGTACTTTTTACTTAGGAGTCATTAGTTACGTCTTGTGTTCTTCGATACGTCTATCAGTTGTTTAAACTGAGTTTGTCTTCTCTGCGTCTTGCACATGCATGTTTCGAATGTCGTTATTTTCCTTAAATTCTTTACCTACATTTACTATTGATTCAGTTAGTGCCGCAATTGATTGTATTGACGCAATCTTCACGAAAAGCATCCGTGGGATCGCACCCCATGGGGCGTTCTTACCGTTGTTGACTTAGATTACGTAGAGACCTAGTTCGTCACTTTCAGATATGGTTATTGAGATAACTGTTACCCACTGAAGATAAAATGAATTTCAACAAGGAAAATAACAATATCATCCAAATTGACTGACACAGTGCAGCAGTAGTAACTTCTATGCTTACCATCACCGCAACCACAGGAGTTGCGGTGTTTATAGTACGTTATTGAAAACCCCAAACAGCTAAGAGTGTTTGGGAATCCTTTCAGATTTTCCGTAGACTTCGTTTTTAAGGCTCTCTTGCCAGTGCAAAATCATTTCCCTTAGCGCCAGCTCTAGAACTCGGTTAATTTCATCCCAGCTTTTCCTAGGCAGCGGGTATGCATTAAGCATTGCCACCGCAAAAAAAAAAGGAATCCATTCAGATTGAGGGCCTTCGATGTAAGTAACTAATTAGTTCGCTAGCTAAACTTTCCTTTTACTTAAAGACAGAATATTTCAAGTTAATAAAGCAAAATAAGACAGATAAAACTTTTGATTGAGAATCCGTGTTTGATTACGAAACCATAAAATCGTCAGCAAAAAGAAAAGTATACCCATTTAGTTCCATTTACACTTCGAATAACGCTTTCTTTCATTAATAATAGCATGCAAAGCTAAATACTCGTTCATGCAATCATAACAGCTCTAATCATTATTTAATTGTAAATCTCTAATTAACTCAACCATTCCGAAAAATAACACAGTTCGGAATTCGGTTAGATTTTACGCCAATTGCTGTGCTTTGTTGATGACATTAATCAAATTGTCTGAGTTAGATCGTTAAATTCGATTAATGCATACCAAACGAGTAAAGATCCTATAAAACTCCACGTGTCTTCGCCGTGTTTTTTTATTGTTGACTAAGGTCCTGTTCCTAAACACCATGATTTGTTACAGAATCATCCTCGGCCGCATAATATACATAGTTTTAATATATAGTAGTGAAATAATTATTTATGTCAATTACAGATGTCCTGAGAGTGAGTGAGAGCAGATTAAATAGGTACATATCTCTCAAATTTTCGCCTAGGAATCTTTAGCTATTCAATAAACCTATAAACTTTTTCTAATCTTCCTCCCGCCTATACATCGTATTGCAATCAATATTGTCCTGTCCTTCCGCGAACTGTATAATGATTTTGTACGCGCGCTTTTCATTGCCGCTGTCATTAATGAATTCCTGATTGGGCCTACATAAAACACTATCATCATGAGGACTCCATAAAGGAAGAGCTAAATAGATTTGCGGGTGGTCGTCTAAGGATTCCTGACCGCAAGTGCCGAGACCGGGATGACTAGTGATGTGGTTGAGTGATTGGAATCGGGACAGTTCCGTCAGGTTTCTGTAGTATACTGGGACATAGATGTAAATCATGAAAAAAAAACATAACATTTCAGTTAATTTTGCATGTAAGTTAACTAACGGAGCACATAGCTGTCTCACCATTGGCCCATTACTTAAGCTTTGGTACATCTTAGGCTTGTGCTGAAAAGAAGCAATGCGACGCAAGTAACTCAGTCTCCACTGTCATAGATAAAAAGATAAGTGTTTATTAAATTTTTTCACGTTATGGGCTGCAATCTACCATCACCGAACTAAGTTAATGTTTAAGAACGATTTCAAAACGTAGTAATGATTTGGTAATTTAAGTAATAGGTCTTCTCTTCAATGCATATTTCAATCATTTAGGTACCCATTACCAGTATGGACGCACACCTATAGTAACAGCCAAGCAGTCAGTTCAAAACAGCATCAATCCTGGGACGTCCCGCGGACCACACCGACACAGTCACCACTAAATGCGTACCTGGAGTACCAAGTCACGAATGCATTCCGCTATGCACCATTGAATTACCGCTACTAATAAGTCACGGCCAAATATAATCCTCGTGAAATTAACTTGTAACAAAGCACGTTGGATGTAACGACGTGAAGAGCCCTCCGGCTGATTAGGAAATGCAATTGTTTTTAAATAAGCTTCCAAGATCTTTGCTTACCGCGTGAGCGAAGCTCGTTCAATTTTGTATTCGATTACAGAAAAATCTGTTTGTTATACCGCAAGACGTCAATTAGCCACTTCAATTTAATTATTTGCTCTCAAACTATCGGTACTTCGCAGCGGTAATTAGTGTTAAGATAAAGTATCCGTATCAAAAATATCAGTTATCTGGCATAATTGGCAAAAGGAGGCCTCTAGCGACTCCGTCGTTCGACTTCCAAGAAGATAAACCTTCTAAAGTTTATTTGAGTCTGCAAAACGGAGCCGCGAGCGAGACGTTAACTTCCCTCGTAAAAAAACAAAAACATCGCGATGAAATTGACTTTTAACAAAAGACGATCATCGTCTTGAAATAGCATCACAAATTACGGTTGCATTATATCTGACTGACCAAAAAAAGTCGCGTTTGTTAAAATGACAACACGGTTCGATAGTCTTTTGTTATTGTGTTACACGCGTCAGTGCCCATCTATTTCTTTTCACCCTGAATCTGGGGTAATTGTTTTGATAACGCCATTTAAAATATGGGCGACATCAACACTGCGTAAAGCGATGAAAATTGAGAAGTTCTGCCTTGTTTGCTTATTTTGTACGCATTTTGATAACGCTCACTTATACGAGTACTAAGGAACGATTTTATAATAATGTCTGTCTTTTCTCATGTAATTAGCAATCATGCAACAAAACCTTGCTCTACGATTCATATCCAATAGCATTTGTTGAATCAAATATCAGCTGATTCTTACGGAAAACACGGAAAATATAAATGGTCTAATAATGTATTCAGTTGATTTCCTGAAGAAAAGGAATTCAGTCGTGTAAACTTCTGAAATATACGGACAACGCGGGTTTACTGTTGACTTTCTAACTACATAACTACATGTCTTCCTACCAAATATTTGGAAATCTAACATGCCTACAAGACCAGACGATTATGTCAAGATTGAGTACTTTATAACATTAAAGATTTCCCTGGTGATAGTGTTGTATCATCATCCACCATTAAATAATAGTCCCCCTAGCCGACTTCGACTACGGTGGCCAGTCATAACGACTAACCGACTGCGCGGGACATATTATAGTGCACAAGTGTGTGCGCAAACACAGGTGCACTCTCTATTCCTTTCACTCTCATAGCCCGATGGGACAGCAATCTGACACGACCGGAGAGAGATCAGGCGCAGGACCAACGGCTTAACGTGCTTTCCGAGGCACGGGGGTGAAACACCGCCAACTTCCAAACTCCGGGCTACCCGGAGAATTTCTGAACAGAAAAACTCCGGTACATATTTTTGGCCCGACCCGGGAATTGAACCTGGGACCTCTGGCGCAGCCGTCGCTTTAAAATGCGACCCTCGCACCGCTGCGCCACCGAGGCAGTTATATAAGAAGGCGTTAATGATCTAATTAAGTTACACTCTTGATGTATCATTTAAATTATCTGTTGAGTTTAAATCTGTTAGTAGACCTACATTGAGTGAGTGATGGTGTGGTTAATATATTTGTTACTTGAGTGATGGCCGGTTAATTAGCTGAACATTAGATTAGACAACATGAAGATATTGTGGAGAGTAAGTTACGATTCAGTTAGAAAATAGCGGTGAAAGCGATCGATGAGGCCCATTGGAGATTTATTAAATGCCCGAACAAACTTGGCGAAGATAGTTGTACCTACTATTAGTATAGCTGGAGACGCGTAAGGTACATATTCCTTATTTTGTTAATGCGTAATCTAAACTAATATTATAAAGCTAAAGAGTTTGTTTGTTTGTTTGTTTGTTTGTTTGTTTGTTTGAACGCGCTAATCTCCGAAACTACTGGTTCGAATTGAATAATTCTTTTTGTGTTGGATAGTCCAATTATCGAGGAAGGCTATAGGCTATATAACATCACGCTACGACTAAAAGGAGCAAAGATATAGTGGTAAATGTGTACAAAACGGGAGAAAAAAGTCACTATTCCACGCGGACGAAGTCGCGGGCAAAAGCTAGTATAACATACGAGTAGTGTTAACTGAATATAGTGTTATGGGAATACCTCTATTGAAGCGAATTATGTTTCTTTGCCATGAGCCATGGTCACGATTTCTATGCATATTCAACTTCGTCCATGCCATAGTTTTTATACGGATATATTAATATATTTTTTTAGAGAAAACGCTTAAACTCGCAATCGAATTACCATACGAAATAAGTTTGAATCGCCGCCCTGATGAATGTCAACGACACATTAGGGTAAAAATCATACCCGCGTCTTGTGTTCCAAATGTAAAAAGAGGCTTGTGGAATTAAGTCTTAAGTACAAAAATATATAAATCAAATAATTAAAAAATATCTTTTTGCTTTTGCCATTGCATTGCATTGCCATTTTATAAATGAAATAGAACTCGTTATGACGGGACACCATTGTATAAATCGTGATATATGCAGTTACTCTCCTATTTGTGTTATGTGACCAATATCTGCATTCCATAAATAAATCGAGTCATCTGGAGCAATATAGTAAATGTGTACATTTACTTGCATTATAATACAACTAGCGGTGTTTTCATTTCATTCTTGATGGACTACTGTGCAGTACAGCCACATTTTATATTTCAATGTATCCAAGAAAGAGTCTTTACCACTACAATGATCAACCATCATGTCGTGACTATACAATAATGAAATTTATCACGCAGTGAACAGAATTGAATGTTCTAAAACTTAATAGAAGTGACTTATATCTGTATAAGTTTGGGTTTAGCGAATCACGAAATACTTATTGAGTTAGTATGCGATTTCTGAATTCACTCAAGTCGTGGTCTTCGTGATGCACTAACTGTATCGATTGTTAGGGATAACAGAATAAAGCCTGGATTTTAAAATGTTTCAATTTATCTTCTTGGTAAGAACAAATGAATGATGATTTTCATTCATCTCAATTGGAGGCCTTAGTTAGAGCGTCCGACCTTATTTTTAACTGATTTCAGCTTAAGAGTATTAATTTCTTAACTTCTAATCAATTTCATAGGGAATGGAAGCCCCAGAACAGTTGAACTTTCCTAACGTACCATGTTCCATTAAATGTTCTTTTCTTACAATAGTGTCATGTTTAATTGTAGACACAGGAGCTATAACGGTGTCAATTAGTGTTCCCGGGGCCTATAGGTTTTTAAAAAAACCTATAGGCCTAAATAGCCTTTTAGGCTTTGTTTCCAACTAAAGTCTTTTTCGAGTAGTAGGCTTATTATAAGGCTACAGCCATTATTTAGGTTATGGCTTAGTATGAATCAAACAATATTTTTTTAATGGTATTTATTTTTTAATTTAATAAAAACGAATATTATTTGAAATTGGAAATAATAAATTACCTACTTATTATACATTGTTACACTTAAATCCATTTTGAGATTTGGTAAAATGCGAAGATTTTACTTTTTTGTACTAGATGAGGTAGGTACTCGTATTTCGGTATAAAATTAAGAGCGGTATAAAATCGTAAAATTAAGTTGACGATTATTATGTTCGAACAATAAATAAAATAGACCTAGCCTAAAGGACGAAAAATCTTTATAGGTTTTTAGGCCTTTCAAGCTTTTTAAATATGCGCCTAGCCTACAAAAAGGCTAAAAGCCTATAGTCATCGGCTATGCAAAAGAAAGGCTATGAAAAAGGCCTAGCCTAAAGGCCTTAAAGACTTTTAAGGCTTTTAACCCGCTGCAGCCCCTAATTCATAGGCTAGCCTTAAAAAAAAGCCTAAAAGCCTATAGGCCTCGGGAACACTAGTGTCAATGTTATTTACTCAAATTATGTTGTACTTTGTTTTGGTGTATTTAGTAAAGAGATTCATATTTTCTTCATGACAAATCTACCGACCCACACACTCGTGATACTTCTAAAGCGCGTGCACATAGTGTTTGTCAATTTCAATCTTATTACCACTTATGAACCCACAAGTAATATCCAGAATTCCATTCCCGTCGAAGGGCCGCAAGGCTGCCATAAATTCCGCGGTCTCGGCCCTTTCTCTTTACTTTCACTGCGAAAACTTACGGGCCCGGCTCGCTATTCCTAATCAAAATGCTTCTTAGGGATACATTTCTTCGGCAACTAATGGAAAACCGTTCGTTTGGCAATTTCAATTTGTGCTGACAGTGACTTGTTGATATGAGGACTGAAAACTAGCTCTAAATAACTTGCCCCTGTATTTTGTTTCAGCCGTTCAGCCAGGGCCGATTCAGCCCGGCAGATACAAATGTTTTTAGCAATTTAACATTTGTCCAACAATTCAAGTCGAAACAGTTAGGATCGAGATTCTTAATTCTCTACCACTGTATTGTATAGCTGCTTTTTTTTTAGTAAAATTTAACTATCGTAAAACATTCATTTAACCATTCATACATGTAAAACATTCACGGACCGAGCTTGCTATTCCTAAACGCTTCTTATCGATACATAATTTAGCGAACTTATGGAAAACCGTTAGTTTTACAACTTCAATTTGTGCTGACAGTGACTTCTTGATATAAGATCTAAAAGCTTTGCTCTGAATTATGATAACAAATATTTTGCTTCCGCTATATTGTTGTATTCCGCAAAATGCTGACCGCTACTTTTTCATTAGCTAATTGTTTTAAAAAAGCTCCAACATGTAACATGACATGAGCAACAGGAGATTCTGACCTTCTGTTCATAGTAACAGTGTGTGTTGATAGTTATATATAGTAACAATTAAGCTTTAAAAAAGGTCAATTAGGTCGCCAACTCATGATGCATCTTCATACAACACATAAGCATCTAGAAACACAAAGAATATTTGAACCTTACATACACTCTACTACGACTCTATTACATTATTTACCATATCCCAAACCAAGTTTACGAACTGCAATATTCTGAATAACATTTATAAAGTAAACTTCAGTTATTATCGACATCGGCTCATTCTTCCCGTTATGCCTACCGACTATCGGGCGGAGTATCTTTAGAAGACTATTGTGCTTTTTGCGTGTCAACTAACGCGGCCGGGATTATCCAACAGCTTACAATCGATTATTAAAAACAGTTGCTATGGACAATTTTGTTCTCACCCGTTAGCTGTTAACCTGATGTTGATGGTCTAGATTTTTAGTTAACTTTTACTTAACTTTAAACACAAAAAAACTTACTTTACAAACTTCCTTTAGTTTTTTTTTTTATTTTACATTTGTTTCTGTTAGGTACATATTACGTGTATTTGTCCAGATTTTCGTTAAACGAAGCTTTCGTAAGTTTATTTTCAAGTCTAGGGGAGATGATAATTTATTTCATTTATTTATACTTTAGTGCACAACAAAAATAAGTTCAAATGGTGGACTTAACGCCGTATGGTATAATTCCCTTAGTAGAGACTACTTTGCTAAGCCTAAAAAGGTATGACTATACCTTTAAGCTAAGCTAAAATAAATGCTGGCGGACATGAAAGAATGAATGTGAGAATTGCAGTAGCATCTAGGTACCGCATATTCATATCTGCACTCCTATATGCTATTAAGTCAACACTATCGTACTATATTGGGTGTGGCCTGTAATAGGAGCAAAAATTAAAATATAAGCCCTTTATATAGCCAGTAATTAATTCTCTATGGTTTGAATTTTTGATAATGAAAAATAAAGTTATTTATTTTTTCTAACAAAATAAATCGAACCAGCAATGTATTGCAAACAAATGTGTATAAATATAATTAATAGAACTTGACATTTACAGGCCACACGCTGTATATGCGTTTTTTTATTAATTTTTATTTTCAGTACAGTCCTTTATACAGTCATAATATTATGTATGTAACATGAAACCGAACGTTGCTTTCGTTTCTTCAACGCAATTTGCCGTTTCAATCGTAAGTTTTGATTAATTACCGACTGATACCGATTTTTTACACTGACAAATTACTCCAATGTTTGCAAAAGTTCAACACGCACCATTTCACTTTCTACCGTGTTGGAAATCGTGACCACTAATAAAATAAATCTTATTGTGCGAGTGAGAAATTCGATTAATCTTCGCGGAAATGTTCATCAACTTTTTTATTCATTTGTTTTGTCGTTCAAATCGTGTTGTATGAATGTTGTAGTGACTAATATGTTTGTCTGATGAATGTTTATTACAGTAGATATTAATATCTGGCGCTTAGTTCATTAAATTTGTGTTTTCTATTATTATGTATTAACTTTCTTTCTTGAAAATTTATTTAACTTTTGTGGGAAGTTAAGAATCTGACCAAATTTACAATGTACCAAACATTGACTGCAAAATATGTTTGATAATAATTTTTTTTCTTCATAATCACGAACCCTCTTAAGGCAAGCCCCTATCCATTGAACTGTTTTTCGTAATTGTCAGCAACCTAACTAAACGACTAAACAGTAGATCAGCAAATTAAAGTATTGCTGTTCGTGAGTCATCCCCAAATAATACAACTATACATACATACACGTATATGGAATATTGATTCGTGTCAAAATTTGTCAGGATTTGCAGCTTACTCGTATATCTTGCTTAAAGTTTGCTGACAACTTACTTTGTAGTACCTGCAATTGAGTTGTAAGTTTAACCAGTGATACGACACTGTGTTCTCATAAACCTTTACCAAGAAAAGCAAATTGAATGAAACCTAAGTGCTGGAAATAATCTATGTACAGTCAGCGCGTAAAAACTGAATGATGTAGCAAATGAACGGATTGGCGAGTTTTTCTCAACCGTTCGTTGTGTTATTATATCGTAATCTTTGATTTGTTACACCCCACAGTCGGACTGCTCTCAATAGACTTGAAGCAGGTATACCAAGTACGATTCTGCGAAAAGAGATACTGCGTAATCTTGGTGTATTACATATAAACATCAAACACATGTTAATAATGTAATAAGTTCATCATTTGTTCCTATTTCTGTCTGCTTATTAGTATACATTTTCTAATTTTTACCATGACGTAGGTTGACGTGGTTTACATTACGACCATGTTATATGATATGTTTTTGATCTCCAATGCTCCTTAATCCCATTGCAATTAAACATTGCTTTGGATCTTGATTGTATTAAAATAAATTATATCAAATTGAATAAATAAAAAAGAGTATGATATCGAAACATTTATTTATCTTCTCTCAATAATTTAACTTAAAATAACTTTACATAAAACAAAAAAAGGAAGACACACCTCATCGTGAGTTATCGTATAAAAAATCAACATTCTTGCTTATCTATTTACATAGTTACACGGTCACAAATTATAAAACTTAGAACTTCGTTAGTTCTTTGATGTATATCTACTTACTTAAGACTTTTTAAGATGGTTTTCATAACCCTAGAACATTATAGCGATCTTATAATTTTTCGCATAATACTTTTCGTATAAATTGTAACAAGTTGAGTACACATACTTCAAAAGAACTTGAGGTTAAAAAGTGCGTAGTATGCTAAATAGAAATACATACTCAAGCAGCATTCAGAAACTTTGTACACTTTAATCAAAATATTTTGTTCTAATGCGAAAGTTTACGCTAATATTCGATTCATGTTGATTACCTTAGAACATAATTATCGATGTCAAATAATTGAAAACTTAATAATCTATCAATATTTTACATCGCGTTTACATTTAACCACTTCTCAGTTTAACAAATATTATTATACAAATTGTTAACATAAACAAAACAATGAACAAATATGTCTCCGTGACTGGAATGGAAGACTCGGAACAAAACGCAACAAACTACGCAAGTATGGCAAGTAAATAATTAAAATATGAAAAAAAATAATTTAATCTAAAACGTTTGGAATGATCGCTTAACTAATAATATTTACAATGCAACAGAAACATAACGCGATACCGTTATAGTATTAAAGTTATTTACAGCATGGATTTATTATGCTAGAGGTACAGTATTGTTTTCGGATGTTATCTTTTTTTTTATTAGACGCACAACATACATTATTTTATTCCCATAATTTGTTTTACACAATCCAAAACTATAGTGCACCTCTAGCTCAGTGTTACTATACTAAAAACTTATATTATTATTTCAATCTTTGATCGCCCGAAACTCGCGCTAACAATATTAAATTAGTCATACATAACCGAACAATCGTCAACGTGCTGATTTGTTTTTGTACTAAACAGGTAATGAGCAAAATTAAATATTCATTGCTTTGAGTGATGCTGCAGACGCTTAACTTTCAAAAGCAATAAAAGAACGCTAAAATAACAAAAAGCACTTAAGTTAGTTTTGGTTTTCTTAACCCTTAAAGTACCATTGGCAATTTTTAAACAAATTAGTGCATCTTAAAAAGCTCTCACTGATCACACTGCCCTGTTACGTTAGTCCGTTTCGTATTGCGAGCGAATTCAGTCCTTATCACCGACAAATCTGTATACGTCTGGTGGCGGTTCTGGCAGACAGTACCCGTGGTATGTGCGGATATCTTCGGCTGCGTACGTGACTCCGGCGAGGACTCCCGGTTCCGTGTGGTGTCGTGGGCAGATGTGGTCGCGGGGGCATTGGCAAATAGTGTTGGCGTTTACTTCGTCGATTTGCTCGTGGCGCCGCCGAGCGCTGAACAGCTTGCATGGCTCTTTGCGGGAGCAGCGGAGCCTCTGTAATAAAATAAGATTTATTTTTAGTAACTGGCCATATAAATACAATTATAGCTAGGAAATATTGTAGGAATAATACAGGCATAATAAATATCTTGTTTTAACGATTCTAAAATTAATGTGTTGGTTCAATGATGTTGGTCAACCAAATCATTTGATGTGTTTTTGTGTAACGTTATGTCATGCCTTAGAGCTGATTGGGTAATTTTAGTCTTAATTTTCTTATTTATTTAGGGGACTGAAGTAGAAAATTAAACCCCTTTACTGCTGACTTAGCTAAGCTGCATCACAGCGCCCCCAAGCGGCGTGCGCTCGAACTAAAACCAACTTACACTTTGCGGTGAACACGCAAACTGGTACTGGTTCCCTTGCTCGCCGGTAGGTGTCGTGTACGCCAGTTTCTTCAGCAAATACGTGACTGAGTTCTTGGGGCAATGACAGTTGACGATCTGCTGGGTTGCGTTGCTGTCGGGTAAAGAGAAGATGGTCCACGCGGCTTCCTTGAAGTACCGGCATTTGGGCAGCCGTTTGACAGTCTCACAGGTTTTGTACAGCGTCGTCTTGTCGGCTAACGTGTGGCCGTCTTCGGTGGTGAGGTCGCTGGAATGAAAATAAAACAAATTGTATTAATTTTTGGTTGCATCATATTAGTATTGATTTTTAACTATGTATTTATTTATGAAATGAAGAGTAACCAATTTTTACTTTTCATAATCTTATGATATGTGACAATTTCTTTTCAGTCATGAAAGGGTTAATAAATTATATTAGTAAGTGCCAAATATCAGTTCTTAACTAAATTTTGTTAATTTGGATGCCAACTTTGGTACGACACTCATAGCAACTTACATAGCCTAACAATAGTAATATCGAAAAAAAAAATACTTTATCTGAATCTAAAATCGCCTTACCTAGAACAGGATCTATGCCCCAAACACCGGCACTTCCTCTCGACCCAGGGTTGACTCGCGTCGTACAAGTCCACTTTACTGCAGACCTGCCTCGCCCTGCATTCAGGAAGATCTTCCTCAGACATCTGCAATAGATTGATAAGAGGTCGTTAGCAATTTGAATTAAGTTGAATCAAAGATGAAGTTATAGCCAAATGGCGCAACAGTATTCAGAGGGCCACCTCAAAAAATAGGAAAGACACGGAGAAAGAAAAGTTATATTAATGAAAAAAAATACGATCGCAATACATATTGGTAATTACAAGTGCAATTTACTGTATTTTTATTATAATACGCATATTATTGTTAAATTATCAGGAAATTAAGTGTGAGACAGCAAACTTTATGGGAAAGTTGTTGGTCGTAAACATGAGCTGTTTTTAGAAAAACAAGGGTATATTCTAAATTAGCGACATCGTTTAACAAAAGTAAATCATCACAAAAAAAGGAGTATCAGTTTTGTTGTGCCGTGTAAATGTCCCATCATCATCATACACATGTTTGATGGATCATCAGAACTTCTATGTTGATTCGGGCATTACCAAAATGATGTAGTTCTTTAACTACATCCGTCACACATTTATTGTGAGCTCAAACTCTGCTCGCCATAACTGTCATAGTACCTATCAAAAGATAATTACGAATTTCCTACGTGAAGCAACTAATCTAATTGCGGAACACTTTTACATCGTCGTAATTTCCTTTATATCAAATAGTTCAATTTTATAAGTACTTTGAATAAGAGTGTTGATAACTAACGTTTTTCACCGTATGAGAGAATGTATTTTAGTGTTTTATTTTTTATTTGCTATGCTTAACTATCAAGCTGCTTACTCCATTTTTTTTCATATTCATAATTCCAGAAAAAATCGAAATTCCGTTATTTTTTTAAATACGTAAACAAAAAATACACGTATTATGTGTATTAAAATAGAACATAACACCTACACCAAAACAAGTAACCGAATTCAAGTTACATACGACGATGGGAATACTAATGTAATATTTTTGATAACAACAATCATACAGAGTCAATGTACAGGAAATGTTCAAATTAGAAAGCACACGGTGCATGCTAATGTGTTTTTTTGTCCACCGTCTAGGAATGCAACCCGCAACGCTTTAAATTCGCGACGTTCCATCAAATTTTTACGTTTTAATTTCATGTCGCATCTGCTATAGATAATGAAATAAAACAATTCGCCAAGCAGTTAAATCATGTAAAAACACCTAAAGTTAAAACTGGTTATAGCACTCAACGCATACATGTTGGTAAAAATACACAAAAGTCAGAAAGGTAATCCCTGACGGTTGTGTTTATCAACATTATTTTGCTAACGCGACCGCCGGCGTCCTATCAGTCCGTGAGGCAAATACTGCCAATATTTGTCAAACGATCTTATGTTAATCTATAAAAAAAACAGGCAAAAAATTGTCATAAATCCAAAAACCAAAGTTGGACAGAAGCAAACATCAGCGTGACCTGCGCTGCCAAAAAAATACAATATGATAAATAGATATCTATCACATCCTATTGTGAAAAGCTCAACCTTAGCGCGTGGGAAAATATACAAGGTGTTCCAAAAATGAGAACACCTGCTCCTACAAGAAATGATGAAAGTGATCATTATGAGGAGGAACGACGTCCGAACGCCGACCATAATGGCACAATGGAAGGACATGTGCGTGATGTTTTTTGCGCCAGTTTTTTTTTCTGGCGAGACCATGGTACTTCCGACCGGAAGACATATCGTTCGGCAACCTGTTTGCTGTGAGAAACCTTTTTTTGTCGCGATTCAGGACTGACAGTGGGCACGGTAATGTGCAATTTAATTTGTGTTTATAGCGGCATTATTTTAAATGGTTGATGCTAACGAGCGTGATTTAGGTTCTAATTATGAAGGTTTCCGTGAATAAAAAGGGCTTGTAAAATCAAGTGAAATTGTTTAGTAAAAGCCTTGTTTGTTTTAGGTGTACGGTAATAAATGAATACCTATAATTTTAATACAATATCTTTACAATTTAACGACTGTATTCTACATACAATGTACCATTTACCAGCGATTGTAATGGCCTCACAAAAAATATTTTGTTGAAATCGTAGCCCATCAAATATGAATAGTCCAAATTATCTATTCAGCGACAACCCTGCTTACTGCACAGTGGGTTAAAAAAAAACCTTTTTTTCCGTTGTTCCGGACACACTTCCCGTTTCTTGTGCATTGCGATAGATTTCGCGGAAACGGCTTGGACCGATCTTTGTACAACCGGATATAGCCCTTTTGTGTCGTCTACAAAAAGCTGGCGACACAATGAGCCGGTTGTTGACTTGTTCCTTAAGCGGGTCGAGCTTAATCGGTGTGTCTCCGGCCTAATGTTGACGGGATTCCGTAACTTATGATTTGAAAAAAGCTTTTGTGTTTTTTTAAAAGATGCATGTAATTGGAGTTGATTTATTTAATTAGCATCTATAATATATTTATGCTATTAATGTCTTTTGAAATCGGTAGGTACAATGATTTCCTCTAGTGAATTTGTGACTACTACTTTTTTAAAATAAGGTTTACAATTTTGATGTAGTTCTGCATTTCAAACAAGTAGTTTCTTATGGTCAATTATATCATTCATCACAATATATTTTTAGGTTCCTCGACGAGAGTGTAACGGGGCAGCATTTGCCGTCTGAATATCAAATCGGGTATAATTTACGTTTTGTGTTGACAACACTGAATTCCTAATCGGTCGGTCGTAACACGACATAATAAAACGTATTTTGTCGCTATATTGACAGTTCACCTCGTCAAAGGCGTCGTTTCAATTTAAATAGTTTTGATAACGATTTTTATCTGTATTTTGATTAAGCTATAAAACAAGCGTAATAAACTTATATCCGTTTTGTCAAAATATTTGGGTGTCGTTAACTCATACCGAATTCTTCTTTGAAAAACTGGATATTTAGGTAAGTTCGCGTATTTATCTTTGCAGTAATTTCTTTATTTATTCCTCTAAGGACAAGAAACAGATCCATTCATGATGTATCAGCTTCAACGTTCATATATTTCGTGTCATTAGTTCCTCCAATATCCATTTAAAAAAAGGTAAGTTCGCGTATTAGTTTCTCCATTATTCATTTCCAATATAAAACCACTCACCATAATCAACTAAACACTTTTCTGCACGTACGACCATTCATCAACGGTGACTGACAATCTAAACAAGCTTAATGTTATCAATAATTTTTTTTAACCCACCCATAATATATTGACCGTGAAAGTCATTATCATTAGCATAAACCTTACGTGTGCCTAATTTGAGAACGACCACATGTCCTTTAAAATCTTACGGCCAATCCATCCGTAATGCTAGAGGGCCCAGGATGTTTCTCCTCCAGGTTTTTTGGTAACGATATTCGAAACCAACGGTCAACCTCGGGCGACACGGCTGAATCTTTTCTTCCTTTTTCTAAAGTTCTAATTTGCACAATACACAGCCATTGCAAAATATACTTTCAGATTTAAGTGTAGGATAGGAATTTCTCTGGTTATGTGGTAGCATGAAATGTAGCAGCATAATGGAAAGGATACACTAGTACTTCGCAAATTATTCAAATTCGCTGCAAGGTCTGAGGAAAGCACAAAAGGTTATTTATAAGTAGAAGTAGTTTTAAAACAACGTCAGAAATATAACGTTTTGTGTTTAAAATCCTGTAAATTAAAGTCTTAGGTTTTCTTTCCTAATACAAGAGGTACAAATCTTGATATACTACATGAAAAAAAAGAGTTGCAGCATCAAAAAACGTCTTGCTGATCTCCGCGATTGGAAGCGAACGGATATGTTATCAACAGATCTATTATGTCAAAGATTAAACCGAGAGCATGTGGACCAAGTCTTAGGCCCTACGGTGAGGGGGGCGCGAGGAGGGGCATCCGGTCCATTGGACAGGTGGCTGTGCTCGCGCCACCGCGCCCACTGCTTAAGGCTATACGTACACTAACTGCCTGGTTATAAAGCTCAAATTAAAGATATATTTCTGATGCAAAGCAAATGAAGTTTGTCTGCGCCAAGCCTTAGCAATTTGCTGTCGCCGACTTTAATGTAGCAATTTTTCTCGAGTTCGGATGTTCGTAATTAGTTTCAGTGTGCAGAAAATTTTCTAATTTACTTGAGTCATAGTAAAATTGCTGAAAATCACGAAGTAGAACCGGCACATACAAAATTCGGAAAAGTACATAATGTTAATAATAAACCTGGTACAAAATCAACCATGACTTTTATACATACGATGAAGTACTATGGTTCTCAGAATTTTGTGGCAATTGTCCAGAAAACTTGGAATCCGTTAAACTTAGTAAAGAGGCAATCTAAATGCTTAACAGTAACGGTTACAAGTAAACATTAATATCAAAGGGCTTGAGATTCAAGAAACAATATCATGTTAGGAGACATTTCAAAAACATGAGGCTTCTACTGATGTGGAAGTGGAAATGAAATGCTTATTAGGTAGGTATTTATTCCTGTTCTCGTACATCCGTTTTACAAGAAGAATCGGTTACAAATCGAAGTGATTAGTTAAAAATAATGATTTTAATAAAAGTACATGCCTCGGGCAACGGACGCCACAACGGATGCTGGCTCCAAGCTTCCAGGGAACACAGGTAGCGATCAACAAATTACAAATCACTATAATTACACTCGCTTTAGGGCTGCCCCTAAACATAAAGCTAATTGCAGTGATAGCAAATTTAAATTGTAACAAGCGAGATTTACGATCTACGATATTACCATCTTCGGTTCTCTTGAATACTTAAAAGCCTCAAGGGTCCCGTAAACAAAAGAATTTTGATAAACACATCCGTGATGCGTCTATCTATACTCTTGAATCTTAATTCCAATTGCACTCATTCTAGTAAAGGTTTTATGGTTCTGTCAGCCAAGTCTCCTATTATTTCAATTTGAATCTAGGCCCATTTCGATGGAACTGTCAAAATTTTGCATTGATATCACGATTTTGTTGCATATTGAACTGCCGGTCAGGGCGTTGTGGTTTCACTCTGTTTTTGATAACACAAGTGCTTTTAGCTTCTTACTTTGGGATCAAAACAATTTATCTGATAGGTCTGCTATATTCTTCTACATACATTAAAGAAAGTCGTGTTAACTCGAGAACGGGGGACCGATTTTCATGATTATTACTTTGTTGGATTCGTTCGTCGACGTTCGTAGACATAGGGGGAAAAAGAAGTTCGCTGGGACCGCTAGTATTTAATACTTATTCAGCAGACAGTAAATACATTTCCAAAGATATTGTACACATCCTCAGGCAGCGGATGTTTGGTTCCGACCGGTAATACGGTAGCCGAGAAATAACCATTTTACTAATTACCACTCCAGATGCAACGTGGTGTTGTCTTTTTAACATGAAACCTCTTGCTCCCGGCAACGGATGTGGATCGAATGAGTTTAAGGCCTTTAAGGGTACACCAGGTAGTCGACGGAATTACCAATCCGACTAATTATACAGTTTTTAAATCAGGGATGGTTCATGCATATTCAAGTATGAATAATATCTTCTATATAAAAATAAGTCGGGTTTTCCTCCCAGACGCTTTAACTCCAGAACGCACAAACCGATTTCCACGGTATTGCATTCGTTGGAAAGGTCTCGGGCTCCGTGAGGTTTATAGCAAAGAAAATTCTCATAAAACGGGGCCGGGGCGGGACGGGGCTGGGGGCGATACGAAGTTCGCTGGGACCGCTAGTCCATAATAATAATATCTAACTGAAAGTCAGGCTCTCTGTTATTCTGTACACATAACGTGATCTGATTTTTGTGTGAATATAGGGTAAGCCTTGCTCGAGTCTCGGAAAATGAAGTTACATGAAAAGCGATTTACTCATAAACAAAAACCATTATGAACTGAGTATAAAGTAATATCTTGCTAATTTTGAAAGCACCATTATGAAGAATTACTACAACATTTCTGGGTTAATTAATTGTGCCGGATATTAGCGGTTTGGTTTCGCATCATTGGCAGCCCTGTAAGGCTCTAGTAATTTACCACATATGCAATTAGCACCGCCCTGGGCGCGATTCGGTTGCCAACCGATTTCGGTGATTTTCCATGTGTTGCTAACAGGAAATTACTGTCTATAGTCTTCAGAAAGCTTCGAGGAAGATCTAAATCTGAAGCTGTATTTTTTTGCACAACCTTTGACTGCCTAGGTCACAACGATTTATTATTGTAGTAACATCATCTTACACTTAAAACATTTCTTGAAAAAAAGATTATTTATATTTGAATTCGTGCATAATAAAACTGTCACAATTTTTAAGTTCAAACTAATTTAAGGAATGACACATTTAAGTTTTCCATTCCTATTGGGTAAAAATAAGAAACTTGCGCTTGTATTGTAACCAATCATTCGTAGATTTGTTGCTACTACTACTGCTACGTTACGGCGTAGTCACTAAATTTTAACAGACCTTTAAGCGGTCATCGGCGGGACGCTGCGTGTCCCACAAGTATTTTTGCACGAGATTTTGTGTATTTTTGCAATCATTTAGAATTTTAAATACAGGTTAAAAAATTATTTAAATGTTCTTTTTCTTTTAAATGTCGAATATCTGCGCTGTTTTTAGTCAGGCAGGTATAATATATCCTCGAATGTATAATCGCTTTCCTAACTATTTTTAAACAATAGTAAGTTTAGTTAGTGCGTAAACAGGTTAATTACTTTTTTATTTGATCGGATATAACCTAGGTACTCGAATTTATTTACATAAGAATCGGACATTAACTTCACAGCTCTTAGCTATTGTGCCTGTTACACAAGCGAGAGGAAATGCACATTACATTTGCATATAACACATCTAATAAAAATAGTCACGGGTCATTTACACCTAATTCTGGAAGTACTTTAATGTATTGAATGTTTTTTTGTTTTTTCTTTTTTGTTCACCATTTTTAAAAAAAGGTGTCTGACGTAAGAAATATTTGGTAAATTATTTATATTTTGAATTATCGGGCTTTACAAGATATTGCAATGGAAGTGGAATGTGAAATATGAGGATACCACCAAGTTAAAAGCTCATTGATGTAAGTTTTGTTTCATAATTAAAAATATTGTTCTGTTTTTTGCATCGAGTGGAAAATGTGTCGGAATTGTTTCTTTTTAAATTTCATCTTTTGCTTCCAGCGACAAATCGAAAGCACCAAAGTGTGCCGAAGGAGGTTAACAATAAAATCAATAGAAATAGTGTGATAATTTACGCTTCGCTACGGTGATGCCCACAAAAACCAAGACACGCGTCAACAATAAAAGAGAGAAGGTAAAAACCTCAAAGCAAGTATTCCTTGTAAAGATATAGTGGTTTGGAGGACTTTACTTGTTACGTTTTTTCTATTCCTTTGGCGGCAACTTTTTTTCAAACTTCTTCTTCTTCTTTTGTCCTCTATAGTTTTGTATTTTGAACTATTAACAAATTTTTGGTTTTTAAACCTCATTCATTACTCTTGTAAATTACCTTTACCTAGATAATATTCATATGTCCCTAAGCTTTTGCTACAGAACCTTCTTTCAAATCGAATAGTAGTGTACATACGCCTTTACAAAGGTAAAAAATAAGACAAAAACCGTCACCCAAACAGGACTCGGAGACACCTGCGTTACGCGATAAAAACCTAAATATTTTTACTCTTTTGCTCTCCAAAAAATAAAGCGTAAAAAACATCTCTCGTTGGTCACAGTTGGGACGTTTTTATTTTTTTATTTTTAATCAAACCTACAAGGATTTTGAACGTTTTTTTGGTTATCATCTTTATGAATGTAACTCGCCAGTCAATGAACATTACTTAACCTTTATCTTGCAACAGCATTACGTAAGACCGAAACAGAGTACGAACAAAACATAAAGCTTGAATGGTGAAGAGTACTAGGCACTTAAGATACTCGTACTTGGTGCTTGAGTATTAGGGCCGGGATTCGAACTTTGTACTGGCATCCGTCTCAGAGGGAGACACGTGCGTCTTGAATAGAAACTCTCCGGATGCCCGACAATGGGAATACCTATGTGCTTTTCAGATAATGATGTACTCAGTACCTCAGATATCTTCCACGCTGTTGTCGTCCCACAACCTTATGTGAGGGGGTTCAAAAATCTTCATAATTGCTCTACTTTATTTCAATTACACTTCATATGTGGGTATCAGAAATCATGCTAATATTTAAATAACACTATCCACATATTGTACCTACTAAATGTCACTCTAAACTTATAGGTTTCATGTATGATTTTGATATTCGGAACGAGCTTGCCCTCACGATTTCATCCGCGTAAATTTCAAATGCAAATGTTTGTAAAATTTATTCGGGAAACATCATTATTACGTTACGACTATCAATAACATCTCGACAAAGTGACCACGATCGGAAGAGAGAAAACTGATACTTTGTAGTGTTCAGTTGTTTCGGCCGCGAGTGTAAACGTCGTAACCTTACCGCTTTGCATAAACACAGCGATTCACTCTTCCGCTCGTATTCGTATCGACAATATCACTATGTGCATTTTATGTAATGCTGGGGTCCCGTGACTGCGTCCGCGCGTTATAAATTTACAGTCCATTTTTCTCTGCTAGTCGAACAATGTAAACATTATTTTTATAACTTTTAAAATAATATCAGTAAATAAAATTACTAGTTGATTTAAAAAGATCTCAGTGTCCAACGATAACTGGCCTATGTAGGTTGTGAATTGTGTTTATCTTATTTTGAAATGAATTATTTCGTTAGAAAAGAATATCAACTTTGTTTACAATATTGGACAAGCAGAGATAAAAAGACTATACTCCTTTTCCGTAAGTCGTAAGTGCGATGTTTAATAGCCAATAGACTTCCCTGATAAATCAGCTAATACAAAAAACAAAAACAAATTAAACCAGTAGTTCCTAATATTTGCGCGTTCAAACAAACAAACGAATTCTTTATCTTAATAATATTTTATAATACACTATTTTAGATAGGCACTACGTACTCACTTTCTATTGTAATTTAAATACCAAAGTATAATGATCGTATTCATTGGTGTCTCAAGTTGTTTTGTAATGGGACCATGTTGCATTCAGTACCATGAGTTTACGACGGTTTTACTCGCTAGCGACGACGTAAAACAGTCTATGGAAAATCGCAGAGCGCCCCTAGCGGTCACTTATAGAACTAAATTTTTCCATACAAAAAGTTACGTCGTCGCTAGCGAGTAAAACCGGCGTAAACTCATGGTAACGGTAGAATTTTCAGACACGAAGGTTGATTTTAATGTAACAAATAACTAAAAAACAACAGTGTCTTTGTAGGCACGACTGTATGAAAGATTACCGGAAGGAATATTAACCTGAAAACCACTGATATTAGTATAAAAAATACTAATAATAATTGAAAATATATAACAAGGTTCTTTTAAAAAGTATGAGGCCGTGACAAGTTTTTTTTTTCTATTTTTTATGATAGCAATATCAACAACAATATTACTAAAAGGAAACCTGCGATGATCGATTTTCTGCAAAGTAATGTTAATGCTTGTTGTGATTGATCACCAGTTCACACAAACACATTAGGAACATATAATATCCGGTGTGCACTACTTTGCTATTTAATTCGTTATGAATTAGATTCTTAGTTTCTATAATACATAGAAAAACTAAAATGAAATTCCTGATTCCTATCACACAGAATACTTAATAATAGTTCAAAAACCGTACTCAACATTATCTATACTAATATTATAAATCTATACTAATATTATGAAGCTGAAGAGTTTGTTTGTTTGTTTGAACGCGCTAATCTCCGAAACTACTGGTTCGAATTGAATAATATTTTTGTGTTGGATAGTCCAGTTATCGAGGAAGGCTATAGGCTATATAACATCACGCTACGACCAATAGGAGCAAAGATATAGTGGTAAATGTGTAAAAAACGGGAGAAAGAAGTCACTATTCAACGCGGACGAAGTCGCGGGCAAAAGCTAGTATTAAATAAAGTTTAAACGCTCAGAGAATGCTGTTTTGACACAAAATTTATGAAAAGAATTTCAAACTTCTTGACTGAAAATTTTCCTATACATTTTCTGACATAATTTAAACGTCACATAGCATTCTCTGAAAGGCTGAATTATAATTCGTGATTTTTATGTAAATTTCAACACATTTTTTACATTATATTAAACACTGTTTGTGTAACTGATGTCAGACGAACTGTAGTTTGTATTGTGTTTCATCTTAATGAGATTGCATCCAGTTTCTCTTAATAAATTGTGCGTGTTATGATAAATTCAGGACAATATGCAACAGCGACTAATTGTCACTAATTGGTATTAACACGCGATATAAATAAACAAGCCACTTTGAAGTACTCTAAACAAATCTACACAAAAATAAATAAACTTCCAGCATTAAATGGTTAATAAGCCCGTCCTTGCCTAAAATAAATAATTTTTTGCAACATTTTTCTCGTAAGAAAAGCATTTGCGATGAAAATATTCCAAAGACATTTGAGAACGTCATTCAGAAGTCCTGTGATGGATGTCTGGAGGTCGACTTTTGTGTCTTTGTTTGGCAAGATAATAATCCGAATAGATATTACAATACACATAAAATATGTAACCAGGGATTCGGTTCCCGTCTGCTACTGTCTCTAAGCTAAATGCAGGACCAGAACTTTTTATATTAACTTTTTCAGTGGCTTACATACCTAACCTGATTGTTATTGTTGATTTTCTAGACAGGGACCTGTTTGATAACCCTTTTTGGACCATGTTATCTATATCTTATCTATATCTATATATCTTATCTATATATACATATAATAAGACTGTAAAAGATCGATTTCTGTACATTGAAGATTTTTATGAAAAATTGTTACAGGGGGTCTTAATTACCGTAATAGAAGCCAAAACAACAATTTTTTAAATTTTTGTCTGTCTGTCTGTCTGTCTGTTTGTCCGGGCTAATCTCAGAATCTACTGGACCGATTTTGATGGGGCTTTTTTTATTTGACTCAGCATCACTTGGAGAGTAAACTAGGATAGAAATAATCACGCCAATAGACTTAGGGGGTAGGCAGAAAATATATATATATAAAAGAAAGTCGTGTTTGTTACAACACTTATAACTTGAGAACGGCTGAACCGATTTGGCTGAAAGTTGGTGGGGTGGTAGCTTAGAATCAGGAAAAGCATATAGGATACTTTTTGTCCCGCTAGACGGGGCCGGGGCTGGGGTAGCACGGGACCGGGACGAAACGGTGGGGAGGTAGCTTAGTACCAGGAGAAGGACATAGGATACTTTTTATCCCGTTCGATGGGGCCGGGGCTAAGGCGGGACGGGGCCGAGGCGAAACAATTTAAAATAAATGTGGGTGGAAATGAATCTGTAAAGTGTTTTAATTCAATGTGTAGTGTTTCCTCAATATTGGTTTATATAAATTAAATGAATATTTGGTACTTTATGGTACTTGCCAAAGTATAACAATTGTTACAGGGGGTCTTAATTACCGTAATAGAAGCCAAAACAACAATTTTTTAAATTTTTGTCTGTCTGTCTGTCTGTCTGTCTGTCTGTCTGTTTGTCCGGGCTAATCTCAGAATCTACTGGACCGATTTTGATGGGGCTTTTTTTATTTGACTCAGCATCACTTGGAGAGTAAACTAGGATAGAAATAATCACGCCAATAGACTTAGGGGGTAGGCAGAAAATATATATATATAAAAGAAAGTCGTGTTTGTTACAACACTTATAACTTGAGAACGGCTGAACCGATTTGGCTGAAAGTTGGTGGGGTGGTAGCTTAGAATCAGGAAAAGCATATAGGATACTTTTTGTCCCGCTAGACGGGGCCGGGGCTGGGGTAGCACGGGACCGGGACGAAACGGTGGGGAGGTAGCTTAGTACCAGGAGAAGGACATAGGATACTTTTTATCCCGTTCGATGGGGCCGGGGCTAAGGCGGGACGGGGCCGAGGCGAAACAATTTAAAATAAATGTGGGTGGAAATGAATCTGTAAAGTGTTTTAATTCAATGTGTAGTGTTTCCTCAATATTGGTTTATATAAATTAAATGAATATTTGGTACTTTATGGTACTTGCCAAAGTATAACAAAACAGTGCCATGAAAAAATTTATATTTAGATCCATTTTTTCCACACAACAAAGTAAAATGTTAGTAAAGTAGTAGTTTTTTTGTGGCAAAGTAGCAGTTAAAAGTAAAGTAACCATATTATCCTATCAAACAAAGGAATTCCTAATCGAAATACAAATTGTGAACGTCCAAATAATCGGTATGGTCATAATAATTGATCACCTTTGATGTACCTACTACTTGCTTCTTATTGTTGTATAATATGTTGTAATATGGCCAATTTTAACGTTAAGTGAGTACTAAAATGTACTATATAAATACTTTATATCTTGCGTACTTATAAGTACTTATACTTAAGTATCTTATTTGTAAAATCATAAGCCTATAAATTAAAAATTCTATCCAAAGTCACTATTCCACGCGGACGAAGTCGCGGGCACAGCTAGTGTTAAATAATTATGTAAACTATATATGTCACTTTAAGACACTTTGGTTTAGAAGGTAATCAGAATGGGGTATTATTATGTGGCCTTCTCCTATGATAGTGGGGCTTGATCGTATTTATGTTTCCGCGCAGACATCAAAGGGGGTCATAAATCAGCAACAATTTGACACCCACCAATGCTGTTTTGGCAGGAAGATGTACTTACAATAAGTGAGCTCTGATATAGTTTAATGGGTTCAATCACACTTGACCAATCTAGTTACTTCTGGTTCAGGTCATAAATAATGGACCTCCAGGTCTGTCTGGTGAAAGACTTGGACTGACAAATTGGGAGATTTGTAAGTGGATGAAATATAAAACCAAATACGCTAGCTAAATTGCCTCCCTATTAGACTGTTTAGTTAGATGCTGTAAGTGCTCTCGAAACAATCGTCGACATTGCTCACTTAACTTTAACCCCTTGCTACCTAAAATATAATTAATGATTAAAATTATAGTATCATAAATTGTTTATATATATATTTCTTACTGAGCTGGCAATCTCATTGAATAAATGCCGCCAAAGTATCGGGGCTAGCCTGCATACAATTTTCTATTTAAAAATTGCAACGCTTTTCTCAATAAATAAGTATCTCATTCAATGTCTCCATTCGGCGTCTTTTATCAATGAAGGCGCTACATGCGAGAAGATGTCTTGCCGGCAACATCTAAGGTTCTTGAGTCTTTTTAAGTCTCTTGTTCGACCATTGCTAACTTACCAGTCAATTATCACCAAAAGACCCGCTTTTTTAAATAATACCAACGATTGTCAACGCTCCCTTTTAACCTTCCTTAGAAGTAACATCATTTATATTTCCCAAAATTACAGATACACATCAAATGTGAAATAAGATTTAACGCTCATCGTATATCTGTCAAGATTTAAGCCCTCGCATAAACCTTAATTCGAATTAAAAGCGACAAGATAAGTTTGAATTCCATTCCTTAAAGAGAATGATCAGAAAGACGGTTACCGTTACGAATGGGCTTAAAGGCGATATAAAATAGTATTTTTTTAACCAAATAGCACACACCGGGACCGAGAGCCTCGGCCGTAAGTCATCGAAGCTGTCAAGATAAGAATGAGTGAATGAACACCTGCTGCCACTGGTGTTACGCGAGCGCCTACGCACCCGATTTTATAATTCCATTTTTAAAAAACAACTCGTTTACCAACACTTTCGACCTTATTTCATCAGGAATAAAGATGGGAATCGTGTACAAGTCTAAGATTTTTTTTCTTAAACTTATATTATTGAACGGACGCAATTACGAGCCTAGGCTAAAGCGATTATCTTCTTGAATCGACATCGAAATTAGGTAAAATAATGATTATCATTGTTTTTGAAATACGACAGACAAGATTTGACATCCGGAACTTTTTTATTTATTTTTTTATTGGTTAGAAAATGTGGTTATTTTGATTTATGTATCGGTTGGTTATTTGGTTGGTTGTTTGCGGATATTGTGGTGTTCACTTGTTTTGTTTTTTCGTTTGAGATTACTCATCGAGGTTAGCTTGGGCATGTAAAGGTTAATTGCTGGGAGGGACTTCTAAGAAACCATCAGGCGGCACTGTCTCGTGGGATCCCATGATGCGTCACATATTTATGGTAAATTGATCGCTTTATACCGAAGAAAGACATGTGATAAAACAGGAAAGAATAACATTTGTCGTTTTGATAGAACTTTTTTTTTAATTTGACTTCTTTAGATTTATCTTTAATGTTTTCAACATGTGAGTATAGTTATAAAATGTTATCTGACTTATTATTTAGCCGCCGCCCAGAGAATACGATTTTGAAGTTTCCAATTTTGATAGATTGACATTATTTCTATAAACTTATTGTCAAAATTTTAAACTTCATAATAGCAGTCTTTGGTAGCTAGATTTTAGATCGCTTTGCAATGGATCTGCATCTAAATATACCAAATTATATCTCAATCAGTATAATTCTAATGCTATCTAGCTTACCTTCTGGTGATCATTTGTCATTCAATCCAGTTGTCCTTCTTATCAATAAATTCGTATCGTTATTCTCTTGGAGTTTATTAATAAATTACAGAATTAGCAATATTCATTGTTACACTGAAAACCAATTAATAAACATAGCAATCGTCACGACTTTGGCTCGCCAACTTAGTACACTCAAGTGGAGAAATTGTAGATATTCTCCATTGCAGTTAACCCTTATTAGTCAATTAAAAAAAATAATGTACCTGTGTGTAACTTATTGAAACTCCTCATGCATCAGTTTCAAAGTCAGCGTGATTAAGTTCTAAGCATAAATAAATTACCTTGTTTCCGTAATATAGTTTGTGTTTGTTTGTAAGTTTAAATTTTGTGCTAAAATAATAAAATCGAAGCTCGACTAAGAGCTCGAATAATTTTCATCAATGAATGGTTTTTTTTACAAATATGAAGAAATCTACCTCATCCTATTTTGGTTTAGTGATAATCAGAGGACATTCCATAGTACTATTTATTTATGGTACGAACTTGGAAGGTTTCATTAGGCAGGTATATTATCCAATTTTCTTTATCTGACTGTACAACGGTAATTGTTTGCAAAGGTTCCGATTAATTTGCAAATATCGTGACTCCTCGTGATAAAATTAACGAATAATGCACACGGTTTTGTGTAGACTGGTTTTGTTATTTGGCGCCAGCTATTATTAGAAAACTTGTATCCGAAACGAATAATTTAACTACACTGATTGTAAATACATTCTCTTTGGTTGTTGAAAGCTCTGCGAAACACGCTACTTACAATTTGTGTCTTTTTGGCGTAACTGTGGCAATTATTATTTTGGGATGAGCCCTAAAATACCGGTATGCCACATAAGCAATTTTTCGATCGTACTCCTAAGAGCTTCTTTTTCTCATTTCAAGTTAGTTTACATAATGTAGTTAATACAATAAAATGCACATCTGTTCCATTAATTGAGATTCATTGATCGTCCCACACCACAATCTTACTACTATAGTAGTGATATGTCATAATAAACATGAGATACGGTTGAATCACGTACATTTTAAACACGTAGTAAGTTGCACAGTTATCTTACGTTTTCGCTTATGTACATAATATGGAACACCATTTTGTTTAAGATATTTATACGTTTCCTAAAAACATTGTAGGGATATTGTAATGACAATCAAATTGATTAACCCCCGTTATAGTTCACACAACAGGTATTAATTAGTTGACATTTGAACCTGTATGACAGTTGATTTCACCGAACTATTTCTGAATCGGACCCACCCTTAACCCACATGATTAGACTTGTCGAAACAAATAAAACAAATGCGAAACTCACCCCGGTCTGATATAAAACCTTGAGGCCGCTTTTTGGAGGGAACACGGTCCGTCTGTGCGGCAACAGGGGTAGCTTGTCCGGCCTTCGGATGTGGATCTCTCCTGAGGGCCTGAAAGCCTCCAGAGGCGTCCTAATAACAGCGCGGACACAGGCCACGACCCAGGCGAATAGAATAGGTGCCAGCACTTGCATTGTCACACACGTTGGGTTCTAAAAGTTCGATTCGTTCGTTCTATCTAGTTCGTTGGATTCGAACTGAGTTCGTGCGTGTCGCGCGCGACGATCGGCAGACTCGGACTGGCAGCGTTCGCGGCGACCAGGTATGGGTTGGCCTACGCGCCTCTATAAGCACTTTATACGGCGACGCGGACGACTTGGTCGTTGAAGGCTTTTGGAGCTTTGAGAGACAACTTTTCGTGAGTGACTCGCCTGGCCATTTTAGTTTAAAATAACGTTATTAAGTGTGAAAACTTTGGATGAGTTTGAAAATAGTTTGTTACTTGGTAACTCATATTGGTTTTTAACTCATATCTATTAAGTGAATAATTGTGATGATAAAGATACAGCCAAGTCACCTAACTCATTTAAAAGTGTTGAGTTGCTGAAAATCTCTTCTCTATTTAAAATTCCACGAGTCTTTGATTAACTAGACAATAGGCAGGCATATTATTATAATGATAAAATATTATTTTCTGTTAGATGAAGATAAAATGTAGATTTTTGTAATTCTTTCAATTTGAATTCACCCTAAACTTAATTAAAATTTAAAATAAAAAGCCAAAAATACTTTAATCGAAAATCCAATACAGTGTAATTTTCCCTCCATCTTGAAATGATCAAGTTTGTTGAGTCGCGCTCGGGTTGACTTCCTACCGACAGTGTTTTTTTACACAATCTTGTTGCTCTGATAATAAAGCTGCGTCCACAGTGGCTCAAGTTCGATCTAAGTTATCATCGTAACTAAACACGACACTATCGTATTTTGTTTATCAAACTCAACTAAATTGATAGGGTGAAAGGATTTAAATTTATCGTTATTATTTTAATAAGCCACGACTCAATGAGTTGACTGACAATTAAAAGCGATCGTTATGATTACCTATGGTATCTTAATACAACTGTATACAATATGTTTTTATTACTTTTAGTAAGATAAAAGTGTTTAATATAACTTTCTTTCGGTTTGTGTTTCTCATACGGTAGTAATCGAATTAGGAGGTCCAAAAAAAACTCAAGTAGGCTTACTCCTCTTGAAAATGCCATCCTAATCCTTACCTAATCCACTTGTAAGGGGTGCCAGAACCATCGTTCCCCAAACAACACCTACTTCAGCGAACGCCCCGGCCACCATTCGATTGTCTTACCACAAAACAATGCCACAGAATTCGAAGAACAGGATTTCAACTCATTCATGGGAAATTGAAAGAGACGGCATTGTAACGCGACCTTACGGATGTGCTGTCTCCCTCGCTCCCATTCACCGGCTTGGCCGCATGAATGAACCGTTCTTATGAATGGACTCGCTTACTATACATACTTGAGTGTACCTGTGTTGTTTATATCGTTAGGTATATGGTATGGCCATCGGGAAATGTATACGTTATTTGTATAGCATTGGAGGCCGTGGCACGTGTTTCGTCTTTTATTTTGTTTATAAGAGCCGACCGTGGCCGTTCGTTGCCGCCGACATGTTGTTTTCTTGTACAGATATGAATACTGCTTGACGACATAGAAATAAATAACGTTCAATTTGCGGCTAAATTTAGCGTAAATACTTCCTTTGCCCCCATACACGTGCTTGTAAATTCCAGTAACTCCAAAGGTTATAAATAAGAAGCTATACCTTTTTTATCTATGTAGCAAAATTTTTCGGCATTCTTTAAAATTGCTGACACTGCAATGTACTTAGTACGAATTTACCTTTTACTATAGCAAAAACTGATTTGTACAGTTCCGGTCTGAAGTTCAAGTTTTGTTGCATTATTTCGACAATAATGCTTATTTACATAATTGCATTTTCAATTTTTTTTACAAGTACTTCCAGGAAGTTGGAGAGCATTTTTCTCGTTCTTAAATTTTGTTAAAGATCAAATATTTCCAGCGTCATTCGAGTAGAAAAACCGGCCAAGTGCGAGTCGGACTTGCTCACGTATTGTTCCGTATACCATTGACTAGCTAGGTAAATACTAAATAGGCAAATATGGCGTTTTTGAATGGGAGCCCTTAAGTATTTATTTTATTTTTTTCTTAGCATTTTGTTATTACAGCTGCAACAGAAATACATAATTTGTAAAAATAACAACTGTCTAGCTATCCCGGTTCTTGAGGAACATCCTGGTGAAGGACGGATGGACGCACAGACAGCTAAATTGGGTACGGAACCCTAAAAACAACCTTCATTCACCAGTCGCGTATTTGTGCAAGTAACAACCAGTTTCTAAGAGCAAAAACACAAACGTTGCTTTATTTTTGTAGCAAAAGAAAAAGCGCTTCCACTTTGCAGTAAAAAATTACTGAATCTTGAGTTGTCGAAACGAATCATTTTCGAGGGGCAAATTATTAAGAAATGTATTTAAACACCGAAAATTTAAGCAAATACGAACGTAAAAGTAGAGGATATAGTTTCTTTTGAAAGAAATATATAGGTACATTTTCTATAGCTTTTCATTTAGGCGTTTCCCTGCTACCAATGATTCACGGTAGTAAGCAACTCTTTTGTGACTGTCTTTCTTCCCTCTGTTTGTCTGAAGTAAAGCTTGTTATAATAACATTAATCAACTTGACATATCTTTTAGTTACTTATCCAACAAGTATAACGTACTTTTTTTCGTTAAATGTACAGTCATTCTAATTAATTCTAATTTGGAAAACGAAATATATATTTTTTTTTTTATAAAAGTTTTCTTGTAAAAAAATATGTTAATTTCTTCAAAGACCACTAGTTATAAGCGCCTTTATCTAGTAACGTTTGTATCTATGTATAACAAAATAAAATGTCAAAATTAAGGCTAGTTTCGCTATATGAATACGATTCAAAACAATTCGTTTGTATAATAAAACTACAAAATCTAAACGCTAACGTTACAATAATGTTCTGAAATTATGGGAGACTAATGTTTTGAATCCATGCATATTTTGTCGAAAACTCTACTTGCTAAAGTTGTATTTATTTTTCGCTTCATTTATCGATAAAACGTCTTTGATAATCTATACTATGTTTTGTGTGACCAATGATTGTTAACGTTATTATGGTTATTAAGAATACTCGGACAACGTGGTAAACAATGTTTATGATATATTATTAGTAGGGGATTATTGGGCATTCTAAAACAGTTTTTTTACATCATCGATCTCACTGTCGTTCGATCAATAATGTAAAAAAACTTTTTTAGAATGCCCAATAACCAATTCGCAAAACTCTGTTTCATTATAAGCAAATTGATTCAAAAAACAACTGGATGAGGCTTCCTGTTCTTCAGGACTGGATCCTCGATTCAGTTCCACATCGAGTAGATGTAAATTGTTTTACTTAAACAGATGGAAATGGTTTTGATGTTTTGTATTTAAACGTTACTAAAAACTCTGTTTCATTGTAAGTAAATAGAATTCAAATATAAGATGATACAACTTAAACTGGATGGAGTTTCTTGGCCTCCCAAGACTGGATCTCCGATTAAGTAGCATATCGAATAGATGTAACTTGTTTTACTAAAACAGATAGAAATGGTTTTGATGTTTTTAGCATATTAACATAAAAATTAAATAACTGATTGAGGCTTTGTTTTTAAACGTAATTAAAAACTCTGTTTCATTATAAGTAAATAGAATTCAAATATAAGATAATACAACTTAAACTGGATGGAGCTTCTTGCCCTCCCAAGACTGGATCTCCGATTAAATGCCACATCGAATTTATTTAAATTTAGGTTTCAAGTTTTAATGTGATAAGTAAAGTAGCAAAAATACAGATCTTATGCTGGTTGGGGTTTCTTGGCCGCCAAGACTGGTTCCCCGAATAATATCTGTACCATTTTTTCATTTTTGCGGACAGTACTCTAGACACAATATAAATTTTATTGTTCTCACGCCTATAGGCGATCACTGTCAGTAAGAGAGTTAAGTATCGAATACTTTATTTCATTGTGAGCAAATATAATAAGTCAACTTAAACTGGATGGAGCTCCTTGGCCTCCCAAGACTCCGATTAAGTAGCGTATCGAATTGATGTAAATTAGGTTTTAAGTTTTATTGTGTTTAGTAAAGTAAAATGCAAGAACAGATATTAAACTGGCTGAGGCTTCCTGACTTGCAGGACTGGTTCCCCGAAAAATATCTGTCTGTACCATTCAAAAAACAACAATAAGATGGTGCAACTTAAACTGGATGGAGCTTCTTGGCCTCCCAAGACTGGATCTCCGATTAAGTAGCATATCGAGTTGATGTAAATTTGTTTCAAGTTTCAATGGGTTTAGTACAAGAATAGATATTTAACTGGTTGGGGCTTCCTGGCCTCCAGGACTGGTTCCCCGAAAAATATCTGTCTGTACCATTCAAAAAATCAACTACAAGATGGAACAACTTAAACTGGATGGGGCTTTCTGGTCTTCCAGAACTGGATCCCCGAATAAGTTGCACATCAAGTAGATGTAACATTTCTGATTTGAACGAGAATGTTTCAATACAGGCATTATATACTGTTTCTGCTAACCTTCAGCTACGTCACGCGTCGCAAATCAAGTCCGTGTGTAAAATAAATATTAAGTTCCGTACATCATTTCCATGTTTGAACTAAAATATAGTATTGTTAACCTTAATCTTTCCGATTCCAGTTATATGGTTTAATTAAAAAAACTAAGAAATGGTTTCATTTTTTAATTATTTTATTCTTTATTGCCCTGACAAAAATGAAGTACAAATGTAGGACTTAATGCTTAAAGCATTCTCAACCAGTCAACCATTGGGGAAGCAGAAGCGTTGAGGCGGCGTAAAAGAACATAAAAAGCTACATTAATTATATACTCCTAATATACATACATAAAAACTTAAAAATAAACCTACATAAACATACCTTCATCACTATCTTTCAATATAAATAATAAAGAACAAAACAATTTTTAAAATACAAAGTAATCAAAAGGAAATATGTAGGAAGAAGTTTATTTTTTATCCTATGAGAAACAACACTCATAATTTTCCTACGCTACTAAAGATTTTATACATGTCAAACTGATTTCTAAAACCAATAATATCATTTTACAATTCAAATTGCTGAGATTCTATTTTGATTTATTAATTAATTAATAACATAATTTGCAAAATTACTGATTGCGAATCACCACCTGTAAAGGTTAGTTCACAAGATCAATAAATATTATTTCAATTACTTTATCATAGCGTTTATTATTATTATTTGTATATGCTATTGTATTTTACAATGTGCGACTTAATGCCTTAAACATGTTCTTCTAGTTAACTTTGGAGTAGGCAATGCAAATAGTTCATGTTAATTGTACTTTTTGTTTTATTTTTTATCTTAGCTACAATTACAATGAATAAACAGCAACTTTTGTTTTTAATAAGTTTGGTACTTAATTTCTACGTATTTTTAACTAACAGAATATATTTTAATAGATTTTCATATAAATAAAATTTAAAAGGAATGTGCACATAACTGACATGTGTACACCGAGCTTTATTTTGCAAGCGTTGACAGTCAGCGGATTCTAATATTAGCTGCGATGCTGTTTTAAAATATGATTGGGTGTACTAATTTTGCTGAATTTTGTGAAAAATAATGTACATACCAGAGTACTATTATAAATACAACATTTTAAATGAAACTGGAACCAATTATTTTAGATAAACCTATTAGTTTTTTTTCGTTTTAGAATTATCTAAAAGTCGTATCTTTGATTTTCACTATTCTATCATGAAACCTTTTTACGAGAAAAAGTAAAAACTTTGTTAAACGGGTACTGATAGTTTTCTTTATTCTATAGATAGAATGTAAAGACTTTTACAGTGATTTAAACTTACATTTGCTTCAATACTTTGACACTAGTAATTATCCTGTTACTAACATCTACAGTATTTCAAGTCAGAATAAAAGGGTACCAGGAGCTCTATTTTTGAACCACTCGCGTCAAGATGCCGTGTAATATTCAATGTATAAAGTCGAAATTTGAAATGAAAACCAGTTGTAATCTTTATAAAAAGTATTTGAAAAATCATTGCTTAATTTTGTGAGTACTCACGTCTAGATTTGGAGTGATTTCCGTTGATTTCTTATGTGTTTTCGAACGAAAATCACACGCCATATCCAAGCGAGTGATTCTAAAATAAGTGGTAATCTTATTTCCGAATTTGTTGGTTTGCGATCAAAGTTATATTGTATCCAACCAAACTATGCAGAAAGAGTATAAAAAAAACAAAAGGAATGCAGAAGCAAGTTTTCAGAAATGTACATTTTAATCAGTCAGGTATCAAACGACTGCCGGGAGTCGCATAATAATGGAATTTCTATTGTGTCTCGTTCACACATACTTGACGAGTTAAGGATCATTATAGAATATTAAATGAAAATGTATTTTGTGAAAGAAAAATATTATATTTAAGTCTCTTAAGCATGAAACCGGTCGTTGTGAAAAGCCATGGGGAGGCCTATGTTCAGCAGTGGACGTCCTTCGGCTGATAATGATGATGATGATAATGAAGCATGAAATATTTATGCAAGAACAGAACAAGATGGCTTTATCAGCGAATGACGAGAGACGTAGGTATCATTTTAAAAAACAAAATTTCTACTATATCTTGGGTTCACTGTGATACATTGTGATGATGTTAGAAATTCAAAATTTTAACTGTACTGAGTACCTATAGAATCGTAACTACCATTGTGTAACTTAAATTTAGGTAACTGTTTTGCTGTACTCAACAGATATTTGTGACTGCGAAATTCAATAGCTTATTTGACTATTGGGTAGCAATATTTTAATACGTGGCTTGGTAATTAATTAGGTTATTAGCATTATGGTCCGCTCACACGCAGCGAGTAAATTAGCGATCCGTTTGTTTGTTTCACTCATTTTGTACAAAAATGAGCGAGAGCGCGCTCGGTTGCACAACAACAAACAGCAACAATATTCACTTTATTACTCGCTACGTGTGAACAGACCATTAGATTTTCTGTGCTCAGCAATTTTTTTTGTCATGAAAATAAAATACTTTATTGTTGAAAGATGAAATACTTTACTTTATTTTTTACTTTATTGACTAATAAGCATTTTTTATTTCTAACTTGTAGAGACCTGATTAAATTCAACCAAAACATGCAATAAGGTTGCATATAAATAGTTATTAAACTGTGGTAACTTTTGATTTAGTTTCAATCAGTATCAGTAACCTATAGGCAACGGCTGACTTTCTACAACAGCTATCAAAATGGTAAGTAAAAGTACTCACATTTATCTTAAAAATAATACTGTTATAAATGTGTAAAATTGATTTTGCTATGATTCAGAAAAATTGTGTTGTAATCTATTGTTTTAAACTTTCATGGTCACTAACATTGGAATAGTTTACATGGTAGCAATCCCGTATTTTACTATTCTAATGTGTTATAATCGATTATGCTCATATTGACTTATTGTTATTTCAGAATACGCAAACAGTCGACAATTCCTGCAACGCTGATCAGCTATCTTCAAGCTATTTGCAAGATGCGCAAGACCCACTGGCCAATTTTGAGGAAATGTTTCCATCCCTGCAAAGGAGAGTCCGACGAGCTATGCACAAGAAAAAGGAGAACCAGAAGAAATCGAAAATTATACATCGTATCAACAAAAACGAGTCGTTTGTGGTAGAAAACAAACCGCAGAATGGACGGAAATTGATACGCATAGAGATCGTAGATTTGGAAGCTTCTGGTGATCTTCGTAGTGGCGAAGATGAAAGCGTCGTACGTGCACAGTACGTCGTGACCGAAAACATCGATCCAATATTGGATCAGACAGAAAATGTCATTAACTGCATTTCAAAAAAAGTATGTGGTTACAGCTACGGTTTCTAATTTAATAACTTGTAGTCAAATAACTTGAACATTAATATTCTCAGGTGATTATGCTTGACATAATTATTTAGTCATGCATGACCTACAGAGAAGACATTTATTTTAAATGTTTTTCATTTGTGTTTCTGTTAGTATAAAGATTTTGTAATTTTCTTATTAATGACTTATTAAATATATATTTTACGATAAAATTTTGTTTTACTGGTATCAGAAATCCAAAAGCAAAGTGTTTTTATTTGTAATCAATTTTTATTTATCAAAAATCATACAATAATTTTATTTTGAATACACCATTTCCTTATGATTATTACATTTTTTAACGCACAAATTGTCTTATGAATAAAACAGTTATATAATGTAGGATTATCTACACAATAAAGTTTACAAAGAGTATTTAAATTAGGTGAGCCTAAAGAACCTATGTCTACAATATCATTAACGTCATCACATAGAACTTGTATCCATTTAATCTTTTCATCACCTTTTATAAAAATCTTTCTGCCTTTTAGATAAGGCTTGATAATTCTTTGAAATTCTCTATAGTCAACATAACCTTCACTCCACCTGTAGCCTCTGTTTTTTTCGATCCAGCGAACCTGTTTTTTCTCATCAAGAGATAATGAAGTAAATGGATACGGAGGTTTAACTAAAAACGTGTGAGTATGCTCTTTAGAAGCCATGGCAAACTCTTTAACTATAAATTCATTTTTGTCATTTTTGAATCCCTGGAGATCTACAATTATTGGATTGTTTGTGATGTTATTCATGATAGTTTCTTCACAATATTGCTCAAAGGTTTATACTCAAATACACAATCGTTTAAAATCAAACAATAAGCAGCTGTCTGATCAGGTATTTCTTGATCTGTTTCGATTTCAACCCTCACGTCGATCGATCCCTTTAAGGTTTCGTGCTGTCGCGAACAATCGATAACAAATAAAGGAGCGACGTCTCTGAATTCTTTTATACTCATCAACGGTTCTGACCGACGTCCGTGATACGACTGTTGAAATCTTGTATATTGTTCGTATAATAAAGTAAATTTGTCTTCTGAAAAACTAACATTTAATCCTTCATACGGATAATACGTCGAATTTAAAAATACTCTAACATCACGTACATGACAATGATCAAACTCAGCCATTGACGATAGACCGTTGTTTTTGCGGTTGGTTTGTAAGGCGATTACAACAAACCGTGGTTTCTCTATTTGGGACGAAGTTTTTATAGACCAAGTATGCTTGCGTGTTTTAGGTAGTAACGGATATTCATACAGATCCCAATTACGAAATACTAATGGAATAGCTCGATCTTTCTCTAAATACTTCAGTAAATTTATTCTTTCACGATCAGATACTTTGATGTGTGGCACTCTCCAAATAATTTTACTTATTGTAATATCATCTACAACTTGTCCTGCATTTAACTTGACCGCATTAAGATTTGTATTGCTTCTAAGTAATACTAACTCGTGTTTACAGTTAATGATAATTTTTTCATAATCTTCCGCAAAACCCAATATTTTGTTTAATGGAATGGACACGGAAAATGCTCCCCCACTAACATTATTTGTTCCTTCCGTTGACCAGCCCCAAACTCGAGCGTATTTTGATTCATTCTCGTTTAAGGATAGGTATGATTTTATTGTTGTAGTAACACCTGCATTTTTAATTTTATCAATTTCCACTCCATTCAATTCATATCGAATATCTTGAAAAAGAAATAATGCTGGGTTATTAACGAAATGTACATTCGATACTTTTTCTTTAGTAGCGCTATTGTACAAATTAACTTTTCCCTCGATATACAAACTACTAAGTGAGGGCAGCACGTACAGGTCTTGCTGATTGATAGGGATTCTTATTTCATCATTCTTGTTAAAACTTGTCACGTATGGTTTGTATGAATGATACTCAAAACTTTCAATGCTATTGTCGTATGATGTTTGTTGAGATATATTTAAAATATTCATTTTATTAAGCCGATCAGCTTGAGAAACTCTTTGTTGGTCTTTGTTAGCTTCTTTTTTATCTGAAGGGGTGTGTCTTTGTGAGCTGATCTTTTAGAACTGGCTTGAGTACACGATGTAGATGGACTTTTATTAAAATTTATCATTTTTTCCTAAAATGCAAATACAGTTGCACTTCTTCACCTCGTAAATTTATTTCTTTGTTATCAGCGTCTAATAGCCTTATATTAATAGCACTTATAGAACTTTGATTAACAGGAAAATAAATCAAGTTCTTAGGTATCTCAATTATTCGATAACCAGGTGGAACATTAGGAACAAATTCATAAATTATATGGCTGGCTTTTCCGTTTACAAATGATCCACTAACTACATCGCATTCGATTCGCACGATGGTTGTTGATAGAATGCTAACAGGATACTGGGAATCCGTACTTATATTTGCATTTATTGTTTCTAATCCAAAACCTAAAATTTTACCCAGTGAAGCACTTTTATTAAAATGAACATCTTTTGAGCAAAAAATCTTGGTTTTCAATGTGTTATTATTGCATGATAGTTTTAATGCAGTGTTTTTTATGTTGCTTTTTAAATAATCGCAAATATCTTGAAGCTCATAAGATCCTTCAGGAATTTCTATTACATCATTTTCACCATAGTAAAACTTATTGTTTCGTTCATCGATATTAGGAATAGAATTGAAAGTTGAGAAATACAAAAGACCGCATTCATATTCTCCTGAGAGTTCCAACGTTGGAGAATGGTTTGTTATTAAAGAGGCTCCTCTCCCAGTTATAGACACAGTGAAAGACATTTTTGAACTGACACATTTATTCATTTTGTTTATTATATAAATATTTTTTCCAATACTTTTTTAAAAAACGTATACACAAATGACCGCAGTTAGTACTGCCGTAAGCTTGGTGTCTCACATAATTGTAGTTAATAGGTAAGTTATGCATATATTTCATAAACTCTAAAGGTGGTTTTAAATTACCGAAACTATCATAATATTCTACGTAATTGTTTTGCTTTACAAAGGCTACCCAATGTGTACCAGGATTTATATTGCTATCCAAATTCAATATTCCACACTCTAGCTTTTTAGGTTTCAAAGGTAATGTATCTCTCATGTAAACGCCTCGAAAGTAAGGAATATCACTAGCATGTTCTAATATATCGAGGTTTGTGAGCGCACGTCTAGGTAGCCGCTTAATTAGTTTTTTGATGGGTTCAGATATAGACCTGCTCCATTTTTATGAGGCTTAATATATAGCCCTTTTCCAAGAGCTACCGCTTCCATTGTTCTGTTGTGTCTCTCAGATTCCTGAAGACTTTTCTGTGCAGCTCTAGAATCATTCACAGCTTTGGCTATACCTGCTGCACCGCCTGCTAGTGAACCTAACGCAGACAATCCCGCAAATATGGGAATAAGTGGTAAAAGACCCCCACACTTTGGAAGAGGAATAAACCGTGGCAATGATATTCTTTTCTTGTTATTAAATAGTTTCTTTGCAGCTGCATAGGCATACTTTATAGCAGATTTGTGGTCTTTTGATTTTAGTTTTTTCAATTGGGACTGTATTTTTTTTATACCTTTCTTAAATGATTTCATACCACTGCCTGCCATAATTTTTGATTTCATAGCATTTTTTACTATCCACGAAGCAATTTTTTCTCCTTTACCAGCATCTTTCGATTTCAACCTTCTTTTAGCCATACTTAAAAGTTCTAAGTCAGCTTTGCGTCGAGCTGCGGAATCTTTATTAGTGTAGGCGATATCGTGGTGCATGCAAGCTTTATCCAATTCGTTAACCCCTCGATCGCCTTTTAGAATCCGTTTTTGAAGTTTTGTTCCGGGGCCACAAAATTGGTATCCAGGTAAATGTAACTCAAACGGTAAATGATCTATCAAGCTATTAATAAAACCACCGCCCTCTTTCATTGATAGGCATTTAATGTGAATATAAAATTATTATATGTTATTTATATATCAATTTACATCAGTAATTCACTTGTTTTTATCCAACTATTCTCTTGATCACTTAGTCCTAACCATTTTACAAATAGTTTGTTTCCTTTTCTCTTTATTACTTTTTCAATTAGATAATGGTCTGGAAAATTTGTTTTTTGAAGCTCGTATCCGTAAAAAGAGCCTAGAATATTTTGATTGTGTTTGTCTTCTATTTGATATGTTAGGGGACATGTTCGATTAATTTTTACAATGCGAAATATTTCCGTAGACCAATTAGGTGTATAACCTTTATAAAAATCACCTTTATATTTAGTAATACGAACAAAATCACCAACTTGAAAGGATGAACTTTTTCGAACCTTCATATTGTATGGCTTTTGGGTTTTCATAATGTTAGACTTAACTAGATCCTCATTCGATCGATTAACATTGATTGGTTTGAACTTAGTAATGCGGTGCAACGTGTTGTTATAGTGATGCACAACAGAGTTTAAATTATTTTGAAACCACTGATATTGACCGCATAGACTAAATCTCTTGTAAAGATGGGTTTTTATTGTTCTTATAACTCTTTCTACTATGGATGCTTTTTTAACAGAATATGTGGAATAATGGTTTATATTGTTACTTTTCATTAACTGTTTAAATGAATCATTATAAAATTCTGTACCTAAATCTGTTTGTAAGTTTTTCGGCTTTCTTTTTGATTCAGATAATATACTATGCATTGCATTCGTAACACATGACTTAGATTTACATTTTAACGGTCTAACCCATACATATTTTGATAAAGTATCTATCACTACTAAAACATACTTATGTCCTTTATTAATCGAAGAAAATTTTTGAAAATCTATAAGATCAGCTTGCCATAAATCATCTATTCCTTTTATGATGGTATGACGACGTGAAAAATTTCTTCTAGCTGCTTTGTGAAGCTCGTTCACTATATCTTGTTTACTCATTCTTAGCAGGTTTGGGTGCTATCATGCGATCGATTTCTTTTTTTGTGTAATACAATGTACTCAAATTATTAGTAGTTAGTTTTTCTAAATTATTAAGGTAATTCTTGATATGGCTTTGAATAGTTTTCAATTCGTTTTGCAGATCCTTGACACAATTGTCTACGTATTCTTTATTCACAGCTTCATCTTCTTTTTCCGGTAATTGTAATCCTTTCAATCGGGATGATTTCAAATCAAAATCACCTACATCCGACCTTACTAATGCGTCAGTAAGAATATCAGTGAATTCAGACAGTCGTAAACGCTTATGAACATGATGACCAAATTTGTCTATGTTCATTACCGTCTTGTTTGCTTCTGTAGCTTAATGATACTGCCCGTTCTTCCCGACGGCAGCTTTATATATTTAATGTCTTTTATGATGCCTGCTTCATGCAGTTCTTCGATTATTGCATAAATTTCATTATGCACTCCAGTGTTACCAGCTGCCCATGATCCAAGTAGCAATTTTAATCTTTCCACTAACTCGTTTGGATCATCCCAATAAACCAAATCTGTATCTTTCTTAACTTCTTTTAAAATATCAATTCCTTCACCTCGTGGGACACTTTCAACACTGCTTGTATGACTTCTAGAGAACTTAAACAACGGTTTGATTACATGCATATATTTAAATCCTTTGTTACTGTTTAATGGTTTGGATGGATCGCAACTACGTTTGTGTGCATTAGTATCCATGAGTATTAATTTATAATTTAGCAAGTCGTCCTCTGTTATAACATCTAAATTTGGTGTTTTTTTATACAACAATTCCTTGATGCCAGGAGTTTTTTTTAAGCTTCGGTTTCCAATTTTCACAATACGATCATCGTCATAAACACGGGTATTGCCGAGCATAAGTTTTCCTTTTACATTTCTTACACCATAAGGTATATTTCCTTTCATTACTTCAGAGGACATCGACCACGATAAAGTATCATTGTTAATGCTTGGTGATGACTGAAGAGATTTAAATGAGTTTTCATGATCATCCTGATCCTCACAGGATGATGTGGTTAGGGTGTCGTTAGATATCTTACAAACATCTGCATTTTCTTCATTATCTGAATTCCTTTCATCGTCAACCGCTGATTTAAAGTAATTAAAATCCTCTGCAGAAGTATTTGACGACTCGCTTTCCGAATGTCTACTTTTTTTAACTAATTTATTCTGCTCTTCGTTTTCGCCAATTTTATTAGTTAATAATTTAATTGGGTTCATAATAGGTTTAAATATTGTTTCTAGTGCTTTATCATTTCTGTTTCTTAAATCTTTTATCATTTCTACCTTTCTCTTTACAGCAGACGCAGACTTAACGATTTCTTCCTTGAGGTTCCGCTCCATTGTAGAGATTCCACACTGTTTAACTTCTATAAGTTAACTGATTTGAAGGGATGTATGTAACAGCTATATAAAACTTTAATCCAATACTATAAATGTATCAAATTTCAGTCTGTAACAGCCTTTGTTTCGATCACAATCCTTATTGATGACGAGATAGCTATACTGTTTGCTCCATACAGTTGAACACATTTCTCGAAACTGAGACCACGTCATGTCAGACCCTACATGTTCATCGTAAACATGTCTTAGATTAATATCGTCTTGTTTAAATAATATGATGAGGTTAGCATTATCTCTCACTAACTGCTTAGGTACCTTAGTGTAAGTTTGATTAATATAAAAACAATCAATGTTCTTATGACGACCCATTGCAAAATAATCACGTATATTGTTTTGATTTTCACATGCCACGTCGTCAAATATTATAATAGAATCAGGCAAAGCTTCGTGTGGGCTTAAAATTTCACTATTGTGGCTGTATTTGTTGTAAGATGTGTCTGGAACTTTCTCCAAAACTTTCTCTAAAAAAACATATTTAGGTTGATACAAAGACTTAGAGTACACATATAAGTTGCGAAAACGTGGTCCATCCTGATGTAGCAATAGACTTATTATTAAATTGGTCTTTCCACAATTTGATGGTCCACAAACAATGCTTCGTATAGTATTTGGAAATAAATTTCCATGACGCCGTTCCTCATTTGTTGTTACAGGGCAAATACATTCCAATTCTAAGGATTCTTTTTGTTTCACAAATCGCATTCTGATTTTTTACTCGACCGTCTTCGTTGAAGGATTTTGACAAAATGATTTAAAAACAGAAGTGTTAATAAATTAAAAACTTGTTTTAAACTTAGCAGTGAAAATTTTCAATACAGAAAATAATAAAGTACAGTGAAATCTAATAATACAATAAGTATGCGATTGGCAAAGTGGTTATTGGACATTCTAAAAAAGTTTTTTTTTTACATTATTGATCGAACGACAGTGAGAAACCATTTCCATCTGTTTAAGTAAAACAATTTACATCTACTCGATGTGGAACTGAATCGAGGATCCAGTCCTGAAGAACAGGAAGCCTCATCCAGTTGTTTTTTGAATCAATTTGCTTATAATGAAACAGAGTTTTGCGAATTGGTTATTGGGCATTCTAAAAAAGTTTTTTTACATTATTGATCGAACGACAGTGAGAAACCATTTTCATCTGTTTAAGTAAAACAATTTACATCTACTCGATGTGGAAATGAATCGAGGATCCAGTCCTGAAGAACAGGAAGCCTCATCCAGTTGTTTTTTGAATCAATTTGCTTATAATGAAACAGAGTTTTGCGAATTGGTTATTGGGCATTCTAAAAAAGTTTTTTTACATTATTGATCGAACGACAGTGAGATCGATGATGTAAAAAAACTGTTTTAGAATGCCCAATAATCCCCTACTATTATTTGATTTCACTTTTGAAAATAACCAAACAGATGTAAAAAAAATGTAATAAAAGCCAGATGGGATCAATGCATGTAATTAATCATTTTATTAACCACAATCTTGACTAAATGTAACGATGATGTATTATTGAAAAAAAACATATGTATCCTTTTTTTATAAACACATATAATTATACGAGCACGATTTTTGCTAAAATAATTAATTGTAGCAGCTATCGATAAAAAAAAACTTGGCCCTCACTATTAATTCAGTATGCACATACAAATTTAAGCAAAGGGAATAGGTTACAACATGTGTGTCTACATTGCAACTCTTAGTTTTTATTATCAAGGAATAATTTTATTTGTTCGGTTTAACATAATGTAGGGACATAAAGTTCGTACATACTAGGATTATAAAAAAATATAATATGGGCTCGGTATTGGCGTTTCTCCATAAAGTAAGAAAAAAAAATGTTTTCTATGCACACATCCAGGCCACGGTGCCCGGTTTCCGTCGATACACTTAGTAATGTAGTCGCGTGATATAACTCCGAGTTCGAAATACTTTTGCAATTGTTTCTTCCATTGGAAAGTATGGACTGGAGGTTGCTCCGAATACCGCAGAAAGGTATCGGAAACTTTTAAGCTACATTTTCATTCTTATATCTGCGACTGAGTTCTCACAGGGCAAGTACATTTGTGACAAATTCCATTAAGAAAATAGTTCATAAAAGTTAGATAATACCTTGTTTTCAATTTAATAAAATTGTGTTTTGATTCTACATTCAGTACTTTTGTTATGTCATCTGGTAAAACGATGATATAATCTTAAATGAAAAAGAAGACCTTACTGTACCATAAGAGCACTAACAATACCTAAGGCCTGTTGATAAGGGACCAGCAAAACTGTTAGGAATATTGGCCTACCGTGCCTAAAAATTCGTGCCATTCTTCGATCATTCTAAAAGCACTACTCCTGGGGAATTCCGCCAACCTCAACCTATTCGTTTCATCCATGACCCCTATTCTTCTGTGACAAGGCTCAAATTGTCGCTCAGGTAAGCTTGAAGGACCCTCAAGGGTGCAAAAGATAAGAAAACCATACACTCGAGCAGATCAGATAGACGGCCACTCAGAATCGAGTGGTCAGCATTTTTTTCGCACCCCTTGAAAGGAGTCACGAACTCGCGACTAGGAAAATAATAGGGATGTCAGCTTTGTCTAGCATCAGCAAATATGGTGTTTGATAGGTTTAGAAGATAGACATGAAATAATTTTCATTCAAAATATCATATAGAGGTGAAAAGTTTTAACGGGAAGTCCAATGATAGCGAGACGTTGTGGTAGTTAGATGATAGTACAAATAAGTACTTTTTCTTTGATTTGTACAATAATTCAACTGTGGGGGTCAGGATTCAGAAAGGTATAATACTCGTACATGGCGCATTATTGTTCCTAGTAGTGAAGAGTCTTTAAGTGAAATACATAGCAACAATTATATTTCACTATTTAAATATATTTATTTTATAATATATCAGTCAATGTTATCTTTTAGTTAATTCATTTATATATTTGTTTTAGTTTATTTCAATTTGAGTCTGCGAGTAACAACCTTATAGACTATAGTTCTTTGTATGGTAACAACAGTCATTTTTTCAATTACTCGAGTACCTACCTTGTTCGTCACTTTACGACTGCACTTCATTCACAACAAAAGAACCCATTCATAGTCCACTCAAATATTTATTTTTCGTTCTCGTGCCACCCCTAATTGGCACGCGTCCTCGAAAACCTTCGGTGTTTCCTTTTTATAAGGCGACATTGTTCTTTACTTGGAAGTGAGGGATCCGGTTAGGCCCTTAAGTGTTTTTTTCTCGAGATATCCACGTCCGTTAAGGCTCTCCTAATAGATAACAATGCGTTCAGTCATTATGACCACTTTGCATATCTTTTATTGCACTAAATTATGGGTTCCGTGGCGGTTCACTTTCGGAGAAGATTTACATATTTTGTTGCTTTTTCTCTAACACTTTTTAGCAATATTGCTATGTTGACGAATGCAAAGTATCAAAACGTATTTTTTTCTTACAAGGCACTCGCATCGTATTCCAATTCATTTGTTTAATTTTTTACTTTTGTTATTTTTCTTACAAATGTTTTATTTTCCCTAGTTTTTTTTAATACTTAAACTTAAACTCAAATGGTCTTTTAAACCTGTTTTAACTTTACACTGTTTTGTCTCATTCTTTCTTGGCGCTGTCATCATTTGACAGAAAGTGACAAAACAGTAATAGCTAAAATAGGTTTAATAGACCGTTTGAGTTATTATGAGTAAAGGGTCTTATTATTTTACCCCTCGATGGAGTTATTATCGTGTTCCTAACACCCACGTTCCAATATCTTTAATCTATTTATTTCGACTGTATTATTTCCACGTCAAAGCTCCTTCACATTTCGTGCGATTACAGCTATCACCTGTCATCGCCATCTTGATAAAAAGTCGGCAAAACACGAAAATGATAGTTCGGCTTTAATTACCAGGGTATTATAACTTGGAGGCGTGGGGCAGTCTCACTGCTTACGTCTAGTTTACAAGCGACGTTAGCAAAAACAGAAAACCGTGATGCTGAAATTATGAAAATACTTTTAAGACCTATGCTCTCCCTGTCATTAGGTTTAAACCCTCTGACACTTACATTTTAGAAGTTTCTTGTAAAATTTTATTTTCAAACCATAGACTTATGTTGTCTCAAACTAGAAAGCTAAATTACTTGTTTATATGTACTTGTACCTAGCGAAGTAAATTCATGGATTCACTACATATTAAGAGGTTGTAATAATTGTCAAGTTATTTTGTTTACTTTAACCTATTTAAAACTAATTAAGCTATACTTACCTACATATAGATAATATGTTCTCAAAAATACTGCTTTATTTTTGTAAATGTCGTGGCAGCGTATAAGTAAAGCAACACTGTTTTTTATAATCATAAGTACCTATGTGTGGTGTATGCTTCGTTGGTTGTACTAAATAAATATAAATAAAATGTATTTATAAGTACCTACTTACACGGTTATGAGTTAGAAACAGAAACTTATAAAACGGATATGTTTGTTAAAAATATCGCTCTCATTCCTACCAAACCCTCTTTGTTGAAATGTTAGGCTCAACGTAGCAAAAGTTTCGTAAAAGTTATAATAGTGAAAAACACGCGATGCTAAAGTTTCAACGCGCGTTTACTTTAAACACACCCCCACAGTGTCACGCTTCCGAAAGCTCTTAAAAAGTGTAATTTATCGTTTATTTACGTCTAGATAGAGTCGTTATCAGCTCAGACCCAGCCTTGATTATGACAAATTAATTTGAACACAAAAAAGTGTTAAAGTTAAAATATATCGTGTTCTTGGCCTTGGGTAGAAGTATGTACCTTTTTACCATTGTAATGGTGTAACACGATAAAAATATGATTAACATGGCATACCTATACTGATTAATAGTCTACGGGAGATATTAGGACCAATCGAAACCACGACATCGGAATAAAAACTGTTCGTCAATTGAGATAATAATGCGATTAAATATCTTTATAAAATTAGGTTATACGTTTTATGTAAAGTTTAAAAATACACTGTACTACAATACATATGGTTTTATAAACTCATGTAAGCTTTACTGTACCTGATCTCTTTTTAGACAAATCACTATCATCCACCATCATCATCTCACCGGACAAACTGATACGATGTTAAGCGCGGACATCTTTTCAAAACATACAGTGTATATTACACTGTCTGTAGATATCCTCCTCCTATCTGATCCTAAGGTACTTGTATTCTGTTGAATATTTCATATTTTGTAGTAGGTTGATATTACTCTTATGTTTCTTACACTACCGATCCCAATCACCGGTCACCCTGACATAACGCCTTATGTAACGCGGCCCACGCGGGGTAGTGGGTTCGTTTCTCGGCCCAGTCGCCCACTGTTTCCTCCCGGCGTATATGGGCGCGTAATTAAACAGGTACTACGGATTCTTACATAAAATCTCATGCAAATTGTACAATCAATAAACACTTGGGTAGTTTACTCTTCCGTTGGATTTAATTGGTAAGGCCGTCACACATTCTATACCACGAAATAGTTTAATCTGAATCTGAATTACTGACTGACTTCAAAGAAAATAAATAATGTACGTCTTCAATTAGTTAAGAGCTAAAGCACAGCTGGTGCATAAATCTAAAATCTTTCTTTGTATTGTATTGCGATTTAAAACTAACTTCTAGATCCTCGAATCCGTAGAATCTATATTTCTCGTGGCCACGCCATAATTTGAATAAGGAGAAAATTCTTACGGAAAGAAAAATGGTCATTTTTGCAGATGAAATAGCGATGAACAGACTATAGTTCACGCGTAATAATTAGAAAGCACTTGCAAAATTCAACAGACTTGCCCAATGTGTCGGTGGCCGAGTGGTATAGGCATGCACCCGGATAGCGTAAAACGTGCGGTTCAATTCTTTGCCTAACACAGTTGATTTTAAAAGATGAAATGAGAAACCAAAAATTGCGCACGGGCGGGACTCAAACCAGCATCTTTCTGGCTTACCGGGCCAACTGCTCTTCCAATTGAGCTACCGTGCTGTTGTTTACAGTTGCTTTTACGAGAATGAAAATTAATAGGTCTAATAAGAGTTTTCTGCTTGTTATGTATTTTACTCACAGCTAACTTAACTGACTATAAGTCACTACCTATTAAGCTTCCGTAAGTTGTCTGACTTTATAGTAGGATATAATGTTCTTAAAAGATTTAATATCAAGTACAGATGTTTATCAGTATGCCTGTACAAGGCGCCGGACATTATCGGACGTGGGACGTCCGATAATGCTCCGATTGCTATATTTAGCGCAGCCAGTAATTATTAAATAATCACGCCTTTCCATACACTTCAATGACTAGTTATGTTTAATATTTTATTAGTATAGCCTTCGGACGACATGCGACCGGGCGATTCGATTCGTATTATGGAATTTTCCTGTATCGACTACTTACTTAGATATTACTTGATTATACATACTTGACTATACATGTACATGATTAAGAATCAAGATAATTGTGGTAGGTATATTGACATACTTGCAAAATCTAATATAGTTTAATATAGTTCCTAAGAAGTTATTATACATAGATCTAGATTATATTGTGGATATTATTTCCATTTTATTCTACTATTCACTGTGTGTAATAAATATTTTCTTATACACAATTTTAATAGCATTAGAATGTTTATAAGGCTTTTTATTTTAATCATTTTATAATAAAAATCGCTCTAATATATAAATATTTTTGATCTGCTTTGAAGACCACACCGCATAGCTTTGCACATACCTACATTACCTCCATGTTTTAATAACGCACCACCTATATGGGTCAGTAGTCTGGTAGCGTGTCCTAGAGGCTATTTAAACTGTTAGTTATCAGGTTCCGTCGCCAGGTGGCGCAGGAAATGGCTGGCATGCGGCTGCATCCCGGGTGAAGCAAATGCTAACTTAACATACATGGCCGCTCCACATAAGTTTTCCAAAAATCATTGACAGATTACTGTTACCTAGTAAGGCTGTATTACGCCTGGTTCATAGGCTACCTATTTTTGTCAATATTATCCAATTTATGAGCTAGGCTCTTTCGGTGGAATTGTTTACATAAAACGACGACGACGCGTTCGGTGTATTGGTTAGCGCTCCTGACTATTACGCCGGCCGTCGCGGGTTCGAATTCCGCAAGGGGCAAATGTTTGTGTGATGAGCACGAACATTTGTACCTTAGTCATGGATGTTATATGTATTAAAGTATTTATGGGAGACGCCCCCGTCATAACCATTGTCTGGTACTTCGTAACACAAGGAAGAAAAAAATCCTTACCCCGAAACCAGTCAATTGGTGTGTTGTCTGGCGCATATTTATTTATTTATTTTATTTATTGTTTACATAAAAACTCCAAATTAGAAAAGATAATGTGGTGGTTGCCTTCCACATCGCAGTTTAAGAACCAGGAGTTTCATGCCTCTATACTCAGTGAAAAGCTTTTCCTGATTATACACATATTTTATGCATTCTGTCAGTACTGATGTTGCTGCTAACTAACACCTGGGAAACGCTAATTTGATGTGTATGTAAAAATTTGCCAAACTCAAGGGGTACCCAAAATTCAACCAGTTCCTTCCGTAAGGGTTTAGTTGCACCGTCTTTATATCGCAAACAAATTGCGAAGAACTGAAGACAATTCGATTTATCTTAATATGATATCTATCTAGCTATTTAACGAATATGAAACACGTTTCTGACAGTATTGGGTAAGTGTGGGGTGAGGGTGTTTCATACGTTTTCGTTTTTGTGACTGCATATCATATGTTTTTTTTTTACTACTAAACCAATATCCCTGCCAGATATTCCAAATGATTCCATTGCTTACAAAGTAGAGGTAAGCGCTAATTACCACGTTCACAAAAACCCAGAGATCCCATAGAATGGGAAGCTGTCCACCATAATTTGTCGTCGAGTAAAAAGCGCCATCATTACCGGCGACGTAACATTTTTACTGCGCACTACCTTCCTGCGCGGTTTCCCGTCGCTATAGCAAGTTGGTACGAGCAATTGGCACCGATCGGATGTTGAGGGCGTCCGTTAATAACCACGGTTTTATTTTCAATGTAAGAGGATCTGTTAAAGTGGATATGTAAGATTTGATTTTACTAAGTAAAAGTACAAGAGCAAAGAACATAGGCCTCCATTACAGGAGGTGTACTATGAAAAACGAAATACGATTATCGTTTTTCGGATCCGATTTTTTTTTAGTATGGAGTGCTTACGAAACGCTTCGGATCCGAAAAACGATTAGCGTTTTGTCGGATTTCGTTTTTCGTAGTAGGCCTTCAGACTACAGTAATATTAGTCATAACGCTCAATAAAATCTGTGAAACCGTAGAGGTACTAATTTAAACGCCTGAATTATTTCACTATAATTAACGACTTCTTCTTTAACTTAAGAGCTGCGCTTGTCGGTGGAATATTCGCCATAAGTTAATGTCAAGTACCAGGGGATGAAGAGAGTTAAGTCAAGAGGAAGGTAGGAAACGACTTAACATCGTAATCTAAAGAACTATTTTGTAGCGACTAGTGCTAGAGCCTTATTGGTTTTAAAAAAGTAGCTAATTAATTCTTATGAAATTATTCTGCTTACATTCCTCAAATAAATACTCAAAGAAACCAGGTGCGAAAAGTCGGCGACATGTCAACATTGGTGCCCAGAAGTAGGTCTAGGCTATCTTGAAATCACTTGGACATATCTTTCTCCCACGTACAAACATATTTTATCGTTGAAAAATGCCGATGCGAAAATTATGTAAACATCGGTGCGAAGTAAGTAACTTTAGATGTGTTTTTAAATTTAATTAAATATGAATTACGTGTTTAATTATGTGACAAGGTTTTATAGTAGGTAGATAATTATAATAATTTTAATATCGATACCATTTAAGGGAATGTTATAATACGGAAATCATGAAATAAATAACTCAAACGGTCTTTTAAACCTATTTTAGCTATTACACTGTTTTGTCACTTTCTGTCAAATGATGACAGCGCCAAGAAAGAATGAGACAAAACAGTGTAATAGCTAAAATAGGTTTAAAAGACCGTTTAAGTTATTATGAATAAGGGGGTAACTCAGTTAACTCTTTAAAAAAATGATTTAACAAATTAAATTTTCAATCCAGCCTCATGGCATATTTGTCATCCCACCACCAACCGGACATCTCGACATTCCCCGGCCATTTTCGATAGTACAAAAACACTTTCCCGACGAAGCATTATTGTAAATAACCACTCCAATAAATAGTGGTCGGTTTCCGCGCGATAACGTGGCATCTCGACGCATCCGCTCAGACTCTTACAAAAACCAATGATAAGTGTGGTGTCCACACTTTAAACCCCATCACAGGACTTCTTCTTCTTCTTTAAGGCCGCAAAATAAAAGTTAATGTTGATGTTATCATGGGTACTTGTTTGTTGAAGGCTCATTATATATTTTTTCGTTTCTCGCTAAACCTAAATAGAAATGAGAAAATCATTTTTTTAACGTGTATTTGAAAAGATAGTGATTACATAAAATGACACCTATTTACTTAGGCTTGAAAGATCATTAAGCTGAAGAATCATATCTGATCTGATCATTATTCTTGGGCCCACATTTCACTTTTTAAAATGCCTTAACCTACGACATGTCTGGTCCACTACACCAGAGGCGGTCATAACTACAAACAAAGCCAGCGTTCGCAGGTACCGGTAATCAAATGTTTGTGTGATGAGCACTTGTAAAATGTGTAAAAATGACTTTTAGTCACGGATGTTGTACATAGTACTATTTACCTATTTTTGGGTAACGCCTCGTCATAATCGTTGCCTTGCATAATTCTTGACATGGAAAGGAACTTCCTTTCCTTAAGGAAGACAAATCCTTACTACGAAACCATTACAATGTCTGGCAACTATTTATTTATTTAATATCCTAATTTTAAGTGTTTGCGAGTGCGGCCACACTAACGATAAACCACGCGGCGGCACCCTCTAGCTAGACGTTTATTGTAACGGAATCTTAACGTATGTAACAGTCAGTTCAATTGTAACTTAACATATTCATGAACTTAACTGTAACTTTAATCAGTCAGGTATCAAACGACTGCCGAGAGTCGCATAATAATGGAATTTCTATTGTGTCTCGTTCACACATACTTGACGAGTTAATTGGCAATTTTTGTCGTGTGGTCCCAGGTCGACCAAAACTTTTAAGATCAAATACAGCACATTAATTAATAACTAACCTAACTTAAGTATCTGTGGCACAAAGTTTAGGTTATTTATTTTGATCGTGACTTCATGAAGAAACAAGTTAGGACGTACACAACAGTTAACGGCAAACTTTGGGCTAGTGCTGAAAAAACTGACGGGAGAAACTCGATCATAACTTATTGTTTTGCAAAAGCCTCTTATAAACGTTTATTCAAGTACAGGAACTATGAATAATGTTGCTCATGATTTTATGAATGAAATCGCTTTTACAAGTTTTAACACCTCTTATGGGCAATGCCTAAAATAAATGATTTTATTTATTTATTATTATTTATACTTGAATATTTATGAATTAAATTGTTCCTAGGAGATTATTAAATTTCAATCTTAGCTAGTTCAGATTATGTTAAGCCTAGCATAATTGATTTTAGATAATCAACGTCTTACACAAATATGGCGACTTGATTATTTATAAATTATTTATGAAATCATCCATCATTGTCACTATTTCACAATTTAATGTGACAAATCTGTTCTCTAAGTTCCAAGCTGAAGTACAATGTGAATAATCTAGTGTGCCTAATTAAATAGTTGTACATATTTTGCAATTGTCTTTGTTTCGATCTATGCCTAAAGTAGGTGTTTTTTTTTTAATTGTCAAGAGCTGAACTTGTGCATGCTTTGGACTATAACAATACAGTGTGGTTTAATATTATTTATTACTCGCAAAAAATGCCTTTTAAGAATGTGGATTTACTGTGGCTTTCTAATATTTAATAGCTCTCAGACGGACGTCCCGAAGCCACGGGAATCCGTTACTAACGGATGGTGATATAGGGCGTCGGCGCAACGGTACAGCGTCGTTATCGACACACGCACACTCGAAACTAAATATAAAGTTGCAAACTCACCCCTTACGGTGACTAACATTAAAATCTTAAGCCCTTATTTCAAAAACTTTGTACTAAAAATTCATAGGACGAGATACACTAGTCAAGCACCGAGATTTCAGACACAATAGAAAATCAATTGTTACGCGTCCCGTATGATGTCCCAAGCGTTTGACGGAATAATGAGGCATACTTTTCTAGTTGGTTGGGTAACTTTAGTCATGTTTTAAATATTTTTTTAATAAGGAGGAAAAATCGGTCCTAGGCTTATTTTACTGTTTACTCATTTTTCTATACATTTTCTTGTTTCTCCTTCTCATTTTCAAGCCATTGCCATGTCAGGAAAGAAACAATTCAATAAATAGGGGCTTACTGGTTTTAGGATTTTCTTATTGAATATTTTAAGCTGACACGCAACATTTTTTTATTTATAGTAAGAAAAGTTTATTTTATCGCGACTGACACACAGTGTTAATGATAAAGTTCTGATACCTATGGGAAAGCCCTTTCCGAAGATTTTCCTACTTAAACTTACAAGTATCTAACAAGATATACCTCTCCAATAGGTTCCATTAGAAATTACACCATTCTCAAATTATCAGAAATAGGAAGCGAACGGCCGTAGCTATTATCAATAGATTTACGACCACCAAATAATTCTGGTATGCGTCATCGACATCAGGTAGTGTTGGAAAAATATCGATAGTTGACCACAAAAATATTCGTAGTCAAAAGTCGAAGGTAGCTAAAAGAATGGGAAGATTTGCTCTGTTATGTATGATACCAGTTATATTTTGTGAATGATTAATTTATATAACCTTCGCAAGGTTGTCTGGCAGCTATCTCAGCTTTTGGTAAAGTTAATAGTTTCTGTCTACAAGTTAGACATGATCTTTCAAGCATTTTGTAGGTAGGCTGTTGGTTTCTAATATAATTTTCAATTAGTACAGGCTGTTTTGAACTATACAAGGTGTTTCAAAACAACGAGTAAATAATGAAGGGACCTACTCAGAATCACTAACTGAACATCTTTTTCGTAGAAACATAGGTCAAATAACGCCAAAAATAATTTGACTTCCCATACTAAACCGGTCATGTGACCCGTCTGATTTCTATGGAGAGTCAATTAATTTTTGACATATTTCGACCCATGTTTTTAGGAGAAAGTTGTTCAGTTACTGATTCTGATCAACTCCCTTCATTCTTTACTCGTAGTTTTGAAACACCTTGTATAACTTTATATTACGATTATCGACACATACATATTAATTCTGTTAAATTTTGTTACCAGTTAATATTGTGTCACTTACACGGTCATAATTATGATATACTTAATAAATATCGATAAATTGACAGTACTTTTCAGAACAAGTCTTACAACACTAGATTCGATCGGGCAATCGCAACAGGTTTCCCAAAACAATAGGCTAATAGTAAAAGAGCCGAAACTATTCACGGCACAAATACCTAACCATAAAATCGGTGATACCAGCTTATTCCATTTGGGGCTAGATCTAGCACACTATTCACATTTACACATGATAATTAAGTGTCGAATTTTTAGCCAATAATTACGTACAGAATGAGACAATTAAAAGCGATATTTAAAACGTCGTACATATCAAAACCAGAAATAAGTAAATAGCATTTATGTAATATTCCAGTTTTTGTAAATTAGTTAGCCAGACATTTATTGGCCACGATCGCACGCGGCAACCTGTTTAAAGGTAGTACCAAATCTGAACACTAAGCTGGCAACACTGTGAAGTACAGAATGGCTTTCTCAAGCTCGTTAGGCACAATCGGTGTGACGTATGTAATTATAATTATTGCCGGTCAGCGGAAATTGATAACTTGAGCGAATTCGACGCACTAGCTTACGTCAGAAATATGTGCTGTAAATTTTTTTCTTCTTTTTCAAGTGTGCTATAACTGCCTACTGCTTTTTTGTCGTTTTTCATCATGTTAATAGTTTTGATTTGCTGTAACATACATTCCCACTTACACATAGAACACAATAATATAGGAACGTAACATTGACGAGTTGCAGCCTACCCGTTAATGAAAGCACTTGCAAAATTCAACTGACTGACAACTGTCGGTGGCCGAGTGGTATAGGCATGCGCCTGGATAGCGTAAGACACAGAGATCGATTCCTTGTCCGACGCAGTTGCTTCTTACAATTAGTATACACTATAAAAGCAAAAATGTAATTATAAGTAAGCTATACCTAATTCTTTATAACTGTTTCTTTACATAACCATTTTCACTAACAAAGCATTCTTTATGCTATATGCTATAGTCACGCATGACTAATATAATAAAAAAATGAATGAAACTATTATTTTGATGATTCTTGAGGAATTAGATTAAAATCGGAACCTGTACCAAATCTACGTTCTTGGAAGAATATCGTGGCAAATATTTAAGATTAAGTTTTTCACACTAGAGGTGTCAATGTGAACTAGTCCTAATCGTCCATTCACTAACCGAAATCGTTTGTTTTTGTCCCACCCACGAGCCCACGACTGCTGACCAAATCGCCGACGACCTTTGCCGTAATTACGGAGGTGTGCATTTCCCGTTACTCAATGATATTTGTGCGGTTAACATTCTTGAAGAATTTCACATTATTCGGTTAGTAAACACAATTTGATAGGGCGCGGAATGTTCGAAGACTATCTACGTCTATACACAAAGGTATTCAAATCTAATTAACTCACCCGACGATTTTAATCGTCAGTAAATCGCACCCATTTGCTTTGCTGTAGTCTGCTGTAGCATGACTTCAATCGTTACCTATCTTTTTTTTTCGTAGATTTGTAAACGAAGTGTCAATTTATGTTCAGGCAGTAAAAAATCTTAAATAAACACATCTGTATAAAAAAAAATTGTTGTCAATCTATCCTAACTGTTGAGTCTTATCAAATACGTTGATCTGATCATATTTACAAAAAACACTTTTCATTTCAATTTCTTCATACCATACCATACCATACTAAGTCCTACATCAGCTGCCTACTTTTATCTAGAGACGACCAAGGAATTAACATGTTTACCGACACAGCCTCTTAACGCAGCCAGACCGGATACGAGGCCGTGACCGGAAAACCCCCTCCCCCTTTCATCACAAAATGGCCGCAACTAATTGCACGAGGAATTTTTCTACGCCACTGACCACTGGATATTTGTCAAGCCATCCCCGCGACATGGCATCACGAAGCGAACTTTTTCTGTGCTCGATGTTTTTTGGCTTCAATCCTGATCACGAGTTGCGGATGACATATAGCTTTTTTGTTTTTGATAACACTGCTGTGAGGTTGAATTTAGACTTTATTCGATGGGTGCTTGCAACTTGATTCGTATATTTAACATTCACGAAAACTCAAAACACCCAACCAAAAGTGAAGATTTATTGAAAAACGTAAAACCAATGAAAAGCAACCTATTTTATTTTGTAATCAAACAAAACAATTAATTAAAATCGCTTCCACATCGTAGCTACGGATAAATGTCCATGTGACGATTCTACCGTCCAAACCTGGGAGCATCTACTCACTTCATGTCCTCGTTTTACCTCTAAGCACCATAATCACATCAATATCTGCAACGATCATAACATTAACCCTTTTAATCTCTCTGAAATTATATCCAAAGAATCTTCTATTAAATCATTCAACAACTTCTTAACCTACGTAGTCAATAATCTCAAACTGTTCAATAATACATAAATCAATAAAAGCCCCAAAATGAACACACTGTTGTGTTCGCGGAAGTAAACCGCTAACTCCGCGAGCTCGACATTCCCGTAGTCGAACAATTATAAAAAAAAAAAAAATAACAAACGGTGCTCATAGCGCAGTCTAAATATCTCTTTTATCATCTTTTCAGGCAATTAATTCTCTGCGTTTTAATTAAATCACAATATGTAATATATTCATTTCCATTTTTCCAGGCAAACTATACGCGACACTCGGAAAACGCGGCGGTCGCGTGGTCGGCAGCGACCTGCAGAGTGGATCTGCCTCCTTCAGGGTCCAAGCTCTGCTGCCGGTGGCTGAGAGCTTCAAATTCGCGCTGGAGTTACGGACGCATACTTCAGGCTTGGCCGCCCCGCAACTGCTGTTCAGCCATTGGGAGGTAAGACTTGCTATGTACATATTTACCTGCTTTTTGATTCCACGTTACACGGGAAAGAAATCTAGTATGGTGAATTACTCGTAGGGTCAAGGTTCAAAATGTCGTCATCTGAAATTCAGTAATTTTTTCATCTGAAACACTAGATTCTGGGGAGGCGTAAGCGTATTGAAAAAGTTAATTCGTGTAGAAACATTTTATATAGGTACCTACTGCATTAGTATATTACTGTTGGACAAAAGCTATTTATCACAAAAGTTATGAAAACGGGAATACGAAGCTATTTTACATTCTTACCTAAGTATCTACTTAGTTTCTTATGTCGTTAATTTGTTATGAAGTTTTCATTCGCAAAGAACGCATCAAATTGCTGCGGAAATCAACACTTAAGTTGACCAAGCACAATGTGATTCGGTAACTATTGTCTTATCGTAATTATTATCTAACAAGAAATATACTTTCGCTTTGCAATAAATTGCTTTGTAATAATAAAAACTTATTTCGTCACTTACCGTTAAAATTACACAAGTAATTTGTACAAAAGGCGGTCTTTATGCCTCAAGTGTTCTCTGCCGATCAAACCTTTAGCTCCTAGAGAATAAAGTTTTATTGGTACCCATGCATTACAGTAACTAAGATGGCAATTGGTGCAATGTGTTAAAAATACCCTAAAAATTTTCGAGAATTTTGGTTTAGTGGTCAGTGCTCCTGACTACTATGCCAGCGGCCACGGGTTTGAATCCCGCAAGAGGCAAATATTTATGAGATGAACACGACCATTTGTACCTAAGTCATGGATGTGTGTATGTATTTATGGGAGACGCACCCATAATCGTTGTCTGGAAGGAAAAAGGACCATAGTTCGAAACCATGACATTTGGTGTGTTGTCTTGCGCCTAGTAATATTTTTAATTGTATTCATCTAAATAGTAAATTCTTGTTATTTTCCACATTCCAGGTGATAGACATCGACCCGTTCTGGCATCCGCGCACCGAAGAGGAATACCTCCACTGGGGCGAGAAATGGGACGGCGTCAACCGCGCCAAAGCGTACATGGACTCAGTGCGCGCGCGCAAGGGACTCGCCACGGATAAACAGCTGGTGCAGCACGCGGAGAAACAAAGGACATTGTCTAAGAAGAAATAGAGGTGGCATTTGATTGGTTGTAAAGTGCTTAGGTAGGATTGAAAAGGACTCAAACACCGATGGAACTTCTGATATTATTTATTTTAAATGCGCTGGAATAGTTTGTGAAATTTGTCTATAATAAACAATTTTATGTCCTCACAGCACAGATAATATGATTTGACCATGAGGCTGGTGACAAGTTTAAGGATTATTCAAGCAACTAAATTCCCCAAGATACTAAAACGCAGCTAAAGAGTATAGCTCTTGTATCTTAAAAAAGTGTCAACAGCGTCACAGACTCACATGACGTAAAGAATGAAGGCTAACGCGTATGAATTCGCCGCTAGGGGCGCTGGTGTAGCGTGAGGTCTCCGAAATGTCAAATGTCACTGTTTGTGCGTTAGATGTGCGGGTTTATTTCTATTTAGATTAATCTTTCGAATATTTAGCAATAATTTCCATTAATTATGGCAAATATTAGTTACGAATCAATGAATGAAAGTGTTTTAAAAAGGGGACTAAGAAAATAAATTTTAAATCCTTAATAACTTGTGTACTTACTCCCCGTTTCCTAAAAATGCTGGACTGCGGCATGCCCGATGTATTTTTATATTAATCAGTCAAGTATCAAACGACAGCCGGGCGCCGCATAACAATGGAATTTTTATTGTGTCTCGTTTACACATACTTGACGAGTTAAGATTAAATGGCCAACTTGATTTTTTATCTCTCCATCATGACAATGTACACACCATAAAAGCTATATTCTGGACCTCACGCGACAGTGGCGCCAACTAGTAAACACGAAAACGGTAGCCCTCATTGTGAGTGACGATAGCTTTCGTAATCGTGTAGTAAACTCGCTAACCTTACGTTATGAATACTTTAAAAGTTCGTGCTTAGGCTCTGTAACCGCCCAAGGCATAGCTTGCTAGGTAGTTGTGATTTTTACCTAATCTAAAACACAACACTGGTGAACCATTGAACATGAGGGCGTTACTAAAGCAACAAACACTTATTATTATTGCAGACTATAAGTTTTGTTTCGAAGCTAAGTTGGTAGTTTTTTCTTTGTATCAGCCTTAAATAATTAACCAATGTTCCACAAATAGCATTTATCATCATAACTAATTCATTAATTGTAAAAATGCTTAGTTTGTTTTATTACGGAGCGATAAAAGTATAAATACGAATAATTTGAGGTTTGTTATCACCATAAATGTAAAATTGTTGTTAGATTTTATACGTAATGTAAGAAATGTTTTATACTTAAACATGCAAGCAGGGCATAGAATTGGTCTAATCGAGATCTGCTCAGTCTTATCCTGAACGATGTTATTTTTTAATTAAAAAAGTACCTTATTAATTTCTTTAGTGGAGTCCCTAATCTAACGTTTGGCACGCTATAGGAACGATTAATAAACTGTACTGAGATTTATCCTACATAAGATAGTTTTGCTGGAAGCGTCAATAAAAAGAACCGTGTTAGCCCTATTTTGAGTTTTCAAACTCATGTACCCAATTTACCAGGACAATTCTGGCCACAAAAAGTCACAAAACCTCAGACTATGTAAAGGTACTTAGATTGTACAAATAAATAATGATTGTGCTACATGGTGGACCTAGAAAAATCCCAATTAGACAAATTCTACGATACTCCTTTTACAGATATGTAAATTTCTATGAATTTGTAACATTGTAATAATGTAAAATTATTGTGTATTTGATTAAGAATTCGTACTCAACTAGCCATTGTAAAATGAAAATAATATTTTGAATACAAAATTATTACTAAACTGCTTGTTTTATTTCCAAAAACGTTTCCTTCGTTGCAGTTGGTAATAATATAAACGAAACGCTTAAGATTGTAACAAGTTTTAATACGCTTGATAGCGAGTTTCTGGCAAGCAGTTGCTGAAACCAAAGCATAGTAAATATTATTACACTCTTTGCACGGTGCATTTAATTTTGTCAAAATTATGTTTTTATCATGGCATTTCAAAAGACTTCAGGCCAGGTCCTTGATTCATCCCAGGATCATAAGAATATATCTTGAAATAAAAGAATTATGAAGATATTATAAAACCAATAATACTAGATCTAAAATGTCAATTATCTCGTAAGCGGTGCATCGTATCAAAAAGATACTGAAATTTGCGACTTGCATTATCGTAATACACCCCTGGAAACCTCCCCAGGTTCTTACAAAATTACCAAAAAATAAACAATCAAATTAAACATTTCAACTGAGAAAAGTCTTCATATCTCCGTAACGGCTCGTAAAAAAATAACGAAATTCGGCACCCCTTAACTTGACTAGGTCAACAAAAATCTGACCTCCAAAGGTCAAATTCTAACATATTTTTTTTTGAAAATTGATATACAACTGACCTAGCGTGGACCAAGAGCTTTCTAGAATGTCATCAAGATAAACATTTCAACTGAGAAAAGTCTTCATATCTCCGTAACGGTGGGTTCTAGCCAAAAAATAACGAAATTCGGCACCCCCTTTAGGAAACCCCCATAACTTGAAGAGGTCAACAATAATCTGACCTCCAAAGGTCAATTTCTAATAGAGATGGGCCGAGTACTCGGTTAATACTCGGTACTCGGCGTACTCGGCAGGTTTTTTGATACTCGTACTCGGCCGAGTAACTCGGTTTTAATGCCGAGTATACTCGGTTTAATTAAAGCAATATATTTAGTTAGATCTCATCTAAACGACTGGGGAAATCTTTCACAACCTCAATTATGATAATAAATGAGTAGAGACAAAATGAGGAAAACGTTAATAAAAATAAAAATATGTGAAATTTTATAAAGTTACATTGTGTCGTGGTGATGCAAAGCTCTAGTAGACTTTACCAGCCTCATAGAAACACTCTTGTTAAGCGTTCCAGATTTAAATTGAATACCTTGTTCGGGGCCCTGCCCACCACTCGAAAGGACTCTTGTCTTTTGCTAGCAAAATTTTCATTGAAATAGCGACCTTATTTAAATTTAGTAAATAAAATGTAAATCCGTCATTGGTCTATATTTTATGTTATCATCATTTTGTATACAAAGAAAAGTAATGAGGCTTTTAGGATCATCGCGTTCTAGTGGCTTAATGAAAGCTTATTCTGCGCGAACCTGGTTTGTACTTGTTTACACACCCGAAACAGAAATTTGATTGAACCGAGTTACTCGGCCGAGTACTCGGTTGGAAAAAAAATGAACCGAGTAATACTCGGTACTCGGTACTCGGCAAAAGTGCTACTCGGCGCATCTCTAATTTCTAACATATTTTTTTCTCAAAATTGATATACAACTGACCTAGCGTGGACCAAGAGCTTTCTAGAGTGTCATCAAGATAAACATTTCAACTGAGAAAAGTCTTCATATCTCCGTAACGGTGGGTTCTAGCCAAAAAATAACGAAATTCTGCACCCCCTTTAGGAAACCCCCATAACTTGCCGAGGTCAACAATAATCTGACCTCCAAAGGTCAAATTCTAACATTTTTTTTCTCAAAATTGACATACTACTGACCTAGCATGGATCAAGACCTTTCTAGTGTCATCAAGATAAACATTTCAACTGAGAAGTCTTCATATCTCCGTAACGGTGGGTTCTAGCCAAAAAAATAACGAAATTCGGCACCCCCTTTAGGAAACCCCCATTACTTGAAGAGGTCAACAATAATCTGACCTCCAAAGGTGAATTTCTAACATATTTTTTTCTCAAAATTGATGTACAACTGACCTAGCGTGGACCAAGAGCTTTCTGGAGTGTCATCAAGATAAACATTTCAACCGAGAAAAGTCCTCATATCTCCGTAACGGTGGGTTCTAGCCAAAAAATAACGAAATTCGGCACCTCCTTTAGGAAACCCCCATAACTTGCCGAGGTCAACAATGATCTGACCGCCAAAGGTCAAATTCTAACATTTTTTTTCTCAAAATTGTCATACACTGACCTAGCATGGATCAAGTTCTTTAGGTAGGTAGGTTCTAGTCAAAAAATATATCCGTAAAGGTGGGGCCTTAGCCAAAAAATAACGAAATTCGGCACCTGTTTTTGAGGTCAGATTATTATTGACCAATTGTCAATTTTTCAGGTCTAACTATAACGAACCGGGGTGAGTTTCCATGGGTGAATTACATTGGGGGTTAGTAGATTTCATATTTTCATTAATGAGATATTTTTTTTGGATTCCTGAATTAGGCTTTGGGGGATATACAGGATGTTGCCTGTAATAGGAGCAAAACTTTAAAGGGCTCCAAGTAACTAAATCACAAACTGCACCAATTAATCAAACCAGTAATGTTTTGCAAACAAATGTGTCCAGTCATAAAACAGGACATTGTCATTTACTACAACTTAGCGATTATTTACATTGATTAGGGATTATTACTTTGAATACCAATATCTCTGAGTTAGGCATATTAGAGCACTACTGTGACTAGGTCAAAGTAACTACGTATACTCTGAAGAATTGAATAAAATGTTTGCTCCTATTACAGGCCACAAGCTGTAAGTGAACATCAGAATGGCGGTTAATTAAATTATTAATTGTAATTACTTTATTTTATTTCTAAATCAATATCATGGCAGTACCTGAGGGAAATTGATGACGGAGATTGTTAAAAATGGGTCAATCAACTTTTCTTTGTCTTTTCGTGTCCCAAGTGTTCAAAAGCAATTTTCAGGAAAAAAGGACTTAATTCAATATATTTTATGGAATAAACTTATACTTAGATCATTAAGAAATATGAAAATATTTTTTTGATAAACATTTTAATTAAGTTTTTCGTTTTTGGCTAGGTGACCCAGGAGACAATTTTGGGCTCCCATACAAAAATCTGCTGTCCCCACGGCAAGTTTCTCTCTAATTTTTAGGTCTGGTGTGAAAAAACTGTATGACAGCAGATAAATCTTATATCGCATCCCAATCAACAAAGCCCATAGTTTCACGTGTTTAAAAAGACGTCCGAAAAATTTAACGATTTTTTAGGTATTTTGACTTTTGAAATTGTGTCCCTCGGAGTGCAGGTATTTTGTTGTCCCCCGACTTACTTATCTTATATTTAGTATTATGTTTTAAAATGGCACAACTAAAGCTTGCACCTATCAGAACACGGTCTAGGTCTCACGTGACCGTGTCCGTTATTCTCGCGACTGATAATTTACTCGGCAAGTTCATCCGACGTCAGAGGTGACGCCAAGTGTACGTTTACTGTTCCGCTGACAACCACGCATTTTCCCAAGTATTTCTTTTATTTTTCATACTATGAACTAAAATACTATAAGCAATATGGTTTAATATCACGTGATAATAGAAATGAAGGTGAATTGGTGGTTAATGGCGTGTTTATATTTTTTTAAAGGCTAAATGTCTTTGGAGTTACTGGTCCCCTGCCTCACTATTTAGGTGACTCAAGAGACAATAGAGGTAACACCTGAGACAAAACGCGGTTATTGTATCAATAAAGTTTATTTAATCATACAATAATTAGTTTTTTCTGTAATAACTTGTAATTTAATATTGTTTTAACAATATAAAGCCTTATTATAGTGGTTTTTCCTATCCCATCTTGCCGTCTCGTTATAAGTAAAGTTCAACATATAAATTTCCTAAAAGTTGATCGATTTACAGTGTTTTACTATTATATCTCGTAATATAGACCAAATAATGAAGTCTGAAATATTATACCCATACCTGTTACAATAATACTTAGTAATTTAAATAAGTTTAGCCAATTTTTGATTATACACAATATAAATGTAATCCGTTACTCAGAGAAATGATATCATTCACCCGTGAAAAAACACAAAGGCGCTGTAAGAGAAAACAAAAAATACATAATATTAAATGTGGTACGTAAATTACGTAATACATAATTCAGGCGAAGAAAGACCATGTCTGACTTCAATCTATTCTATTTGCCTAAAAAGTCCGGGTCCTTTGTAGTAATCAATACCATTGTTAACAGCCGTAGGATGTCCATTGCTAATAATAAACTTTCCCATAGTTTTCTATAGAGAACAGTTGCGAGCAGTTAAGTTGCAAGTCGTCTTCCCATCTCACCGGTGGACTCTACTCTTTTGATAAAAGGTCTTCAATCTAGAACTTTCGTTCTCAAAGTTATACTCACTTAGTTGGATCATTTGTCCCAGCTAGACTCGACGAAGCAATTGTCACCCACTTCAAGAGTTGGTTTCCTTAGCTGTGCGCATCAGAAACGTTGATCGATAACATCTGGTGCTTAAAACTGTTATGACTATGACATAAGGGTGGAAACCGCGTTCACGTCTTGTGTTCAGATACTGAAAAGGGGCCGGATTGGCTTCGAAATTCATAAGCTTAAGCAGCTTATGCTGACTAAGTTCAGCATCCCCCAACTCTTGTGGCTCGGTTCCGAATCCACACAGTCAGTTGGTATTTAGGAGATCCAAAGTCCTCAAAATAATAATGTAGTCCATGCAATATCAAACCTGAGCTTAAAGAGTTGAGGAAGTTGCTTTGGAATGAAGTATTGCCTGACGTTGGAGATAATTTTAAGGTTTTAGCTGATGTTTGGGATATGGATTTGATTAACTGTCTGAAGTTGAGATTGGATTTCAGCCGGAAGGTCATCCAATCTCAACTTCAAAGAAGCAGAAGGTATTCAGTCACTGAGACAGATACTCAGGTGATCAGGCACAGGGAAATTTCCTTGAAATCCCTTTTAAGGGATAGAGGTGTTACATTTCAGCCCAGATTCGGGTGGACGAGCTGTTTTAAGGCAATTACAAGACACAAAACCCCAGAAACTTTATACGCTACCTGCGTTTCCGAAATAATTAAGAGCCTCTTAGATACTTGCCAGTTGCATTATATGAATAGCTTGAGTGAGAATGATCTCTTGATTCAATAATATTATTCAGGATTATCCTTTACTGAGGTTAGCCCAAATTGAAGTAGAGAAATGCCAAAACGTACTGCTTAACCTTGAAATAAGATGATACGGTTGTGATTTCTGTCTTTTCTTACAAAGAAAGGCATATACATCAGTTATGCTTGTAAAACTTTTTCATAAAATTGTTGTTTATTTTCATATTATTGTCTCTTGGGTTACATTTTGTCTCCTGACAAACCATAATGTCCCCCTGTTTTTGCGCAGATTTCTGTGTTTTATTTCACTGACAAGTATTGTACCACGAAAAATACTGTGTAGAACTTTTAAGGTTACTGAGATAAGTTAGCCCAAGAAGTATTTTTATTATGTGACTGTTTTCTAAAGAATTATAAGAACTTTAAGGATTGGTTTTTGGGATTAGTGACTCAAGAGACATAGTTTCAGGTATATAAATAAAGTCTTAATAGTAAATAAATATGTGTTAACTGATTTAGAATGTTATTTAATAGATCTTGCTAAGACAGTTATTTATGTACCGATTTTTTGTTATTTTATTGGTCAAAATAACGGTCACCCAGGGGACCAATTTTTAGGTCCTTAGCTGGACTGAGATAATTTACTCGTAAATCACACATCAAGATTCGTGCCCTTTCTTGGAATATGATTGATTAATAATTGAGGAACACGGATCTTTTGTAAAAATCATGATCCCCTTAACTTTTTTATTTCTCTCAACTTTTCACGTTGGGACAGAGAAAAGTTGATTCACCCAAATATAAAATATACGAAATGAAACCAATTTATTAGTTAACTCATTTATCTATATTTACAGTAAACAACAAACAAATCATAGCTCCGAACAAATATACAAAAAATACCATAAACCAAATAGGTTAACAATTCCTACGCGGTAGAAATAAATTAACATCTTAGAAAAAACTGTCTATCCAACACTGAATAATACATTGCACTCATAATTGTGAGCTGGTACGAAGCTGAAATACATGCTTTATAAATTAATAACAAGGTCAAACCGAGTAAAATTGATTAAATAATCAGAAATCGTCAATCCAATAGCCATTTTCCACTAGAAGTTTTTCGATGCCTAAACACAATATTAAATAAATAATTTATAAGTAAATGAAATGTGTTTATGTTGAAAATAAATATAAATGGTAAAAGACGATTCCTGACTATCCTTTTTTAAATTGTTCAATGAAAATATTTTAAAAATAACATCTTTTTTATATCCGTCACTTGAGCAGCGTTCGGATTTTTATTGCAATGTAATAAATCCAACTCAACTTTAACATAATTAATTACTTATATTCAGAGGTAAATAATAAAAACCGCTTGGGCCCACCTAAAACTAACTATTGTACATCTATCTACGTTTGATATTTCAACTATTCTAGTGTTGTCTTTGGCAATATTGTTATAAAATAGCTATTCCTGAATCGTGTTTTTTATGTTGTTCAGTATTTAAGCGAGAAAATCCTTTAAAATCACCCTGGCGTTTTAAAAAAATCATAGAACGCCCTACATAATATAGGTATTCTATGTTATATAACGTGCAGTGTTAAAATAATAGAAATATAAGACTTCAACCTATTTCTTTAGAAGAGAGATGTTCCTTATTGATGAGTGACGTAAATTCTTATCAGTAAGTTCTACTCGGAAACAAATAGTCTAAAGAAGGAAAGGTTAACTTATTAATTACATAAAATGGCAAGTGGTAAGGAGAGCTGGAGGTGATTCATATAAATAACAAAGAAAAATGGCACAAGCGACAAGCCAAGTTTCATTATTCGTTAATCTGGCTTAAGCCACTAAACCCCAAACAAAGTCCATTTTAACCCCAAAATCTCATTTAGGAAGTACCAACCTAAATCAATTTGGGGTCAATGTGGAATCAATGTATGGATTGTAAAATTTCGAGAACTATGGGCTTTGGGGTGAAGTGGCATAAGCCGTTATCGCACCAAGTATACTAAAGTCCGCGTTTTATTTGTTTATCGAATAATGTAAACAATATTTACGTACCTTTTTAAATAAATGATTCATTGTAAAATAATATAAACACAAACCTCATGGATAATTCATCGTTGAACACTGAATCTTTTTAAATCAAATAGTTAAATGATTTTATTTACTGATAATAGTGATAAAATTTAACACTTGAAAATGATTTTATTCACTGATAATATTTTAAGTTAAAAAAGATAGTTTACAATATTCGACAGGCAAAGAATAACTGACTATACCATAGGGATACAGTTTAACATTATATTTTAAATACATCTATTAGGAATAACTCTATGAAGGTAAGATGTTTGCTAGGGTGGCATTAAAGGTTTTTTTTAAAAGTTGTATCACGCTGGTATCCTGGTTGGCCTAACTTGTGGTAACAAAACAATGTTGAACGATCCACTTTGGCACTGATGGTAACCTAGGGCGAAATTAGGCCTTTACGAATAATAACAGCCAATTTAATCTATGGGATAGTGTAAATCAACAAGTAACCGACGTTTTATTTTGTAGATATGATCAATGTTACACTGTAGCACGTTTACATACTTTAAAGAAAAGATGTTAATTACATGACTTGACTATCTGATGTATCTCAGATCTACAGCGTAAAACGTCAATTATAACAATTGTACGTGAACTTTAGGATACAAAATTACAAGAAAGCTCTTGGATACAAAAACATAAATTATCACTAGCATTTTAAATCACATCTATTATACGCTTTACAATTTAAATTTAATATCGTTAAAATTTATCTAGCATCGATAAAAACGAATACATCACTAGGATTAATTCAGTACTTCCAATGAGCACATTTTAATAGCCATCTATGGATAGACGGTATAAGTAAAATATTTATATCAATCACCAATTTATCGATTGATCTTTTTCTTTTGACATCTTCCAGTAAGTAACAGTTACTAACCATTTATTTATCTAGATGATGTGGATTCTTTGGAAGTACTGTATTATTTAACTAGGTAACATTGTCTTAGATAAAAAACTAATTATTTGAACGAAGAAATCTTGTGTTTAACGACTGCCCAGCAAACTAATATTCATAAAACACAGAAAATTAAACATATTGAAATTAAACAGATTAGCATCAACATTATTATTTAGTACTGATGAACGTTATACACAAGATCACAAAAAGTTTGTTTGCAATTGCTCAAACAATAATTTATCACCATGTTTTCAAAATATTCAACTACAGGCTGAATGTTAAGTGGTGTGAAACCTGGAAACTGCGTAATCAGCTGTTGATATAAATGATTATATTTTACTGTTGAAATAATCACAACACACACACACACATTCATTGGCCTGGTATGGTGTACGGTACAAAACATGGACATGCAAAATTCCACTTTTTTCCCCTTTTCTGTGTATATTTTTTACAATCTTTGTTGTATTTTGTGTGATTTTATATTGTGTAATATTGTGTATATGTGTGTTTGCTATGTAAACCAATAAAGGTTTTTTTCTTTCTTTAAATAGATTACGCATCGATCCAAGTCCAGATTTCACAAGTTATGTGTTAAGTTATTTCACATTCACGTGATATGAAATATAATCTGCATGAAATGAAAAATGCACTTTTCAAACACCAAGGAATGCTTCAAGGAAATGTATGATACAGCAACTATTAAGAATATATTAACATTAATACATCGACCACCGTATAATGTGTGAGCCAACATAACACTACATTAACCGATTTAAATGATCGGATAAACCATCCAATAATAATTATAAGTACAACTCATATTTGGATACCTTGAGCTTTACCGAAGACTAGAATAATAAATTAAGTTTATATTACACAAAATTTACAAAGATTTACATGATAGCTACAAAAACGCCTAAAATATTCAAAATTACACGCACCAAACAAAATGTATACATTTACTTAAAGCGAACGATTTCGGGTTTATTAGGTAGGTTTTCATATTTTATCGATCATAAATGTTTTGCTTTGCTGTTATATTACATAGCAGTGTTAATATTCCGAATGTCGTGTACTATTTCTATATTGTTCACATTGATACCCGACTTAATAAAGGAACAATACGCATCACCACGCATGAAAATGTATAACTAGATACCAATAATATAATAGATAGAGGTGTACTCTGAAAGACGCCTGTATTATCTGATCTATCCGGCTTGCTCGCTCGCATAGTAGTGCTGACATGCGTGACAGGGACAGAGTCGAAAATACGGACAGTCTCAGGCCCAGCGCAAACCTAGACGCGCAATAAAGAGTTGACAAAAATTTTAAGTAGCCCTAAATTCAGTTACATACGATCGGAAACTGCCAAGGCACGCGAGCGTATATTTCCCATTTGATTTTCAACCGCGTTTCTATTGAATAAGGGCGTACTTTAAATTGTTATCATTTTGGTCTCATCAATTCGCCAGATTTGCACTGACTTCAGCCGGCAAAACGCGAGGCAGTAACAAAAATCGCATTGGCAAGATACGTTGCAAATATTTGGCAAACCATCACGGACAAGCAAACATTGGGCCCAACATTCCTTTGAATAAACCTGCGTACTCCCGATCAGGGATGACCGTACGATACCTTACTTATAGCACCACTGCCTTCTAACTCAGTTTTAATAACACTCTTGTAACTATGTAGTTACTATGTAGTAACTCTATTTCTCATTGGCTTGCTTAATTAACAATCAACATCTGTGATTGGCTGATACGTTAGAGAATATTGGTCAACCAATCACAGATTTCCTATGTGACAAGACAATAATACAGCGTGTGGCCTGTAATGAGCGCGAATTTTTTTATCGATGATTCTGCAGAGTATACGTGATAATAAGTTATAATCTTTAATCAATGTACTCGTATATCAAAATCGCTTACTCGTTGTAGTTAATGACAATGTCAATCTCTATGGGTCACATTTGTATGCAATACATTGACGATTCGATTTCTTTTGTTAGAAAATTAAAATTATTTTTATGATTATTATAATAAAAATAATTCTGAATTAAAAAATTATGAAAAAACATATTTTAAATTAATGTTACTATTACAGGCCACACCCTGTATAATCAATGTATGAAAAAGCGGAAATCATGTTACATTACTTTGTACTTTGATGTTACAAGAATGTTTTTAAGACTGCTTAAACATGCTTCGGGCCAAATAAATAGACGAAAGATGAAACAACATGAAAACTGTCTTGTATAGGTTGACTTCACAGCTGTTTCGTCTATTTCAGTAGAATTCATTTATCGATCGTGGATAGAGATCTCAAATAAACAACTGAAGTCGTGTTTTTATATTTTTGACTTGAGCGAATCGACACCGAACATTTTGTTTGGCGTTTTCTCAATTTTCCTAGACATTTAATCGACGAATCTACGCTTATTTTGGCCTTAGCTCACACACCTTAATTTAATGTGTTTGACACAATAATATGACGTCCACCGTGCCTTACAGACACACAACCAATCTGTCTATACTACAATATACACTTCACATTTACTTACACGACTGCACTGACCATCAATCTTTAGATAAAAATCATAAACAATAACAAAAACTAAAACCTTGTACATCTTTCATCACGATCGGTAAAACTATCTGTAACGCAAAAATATAAACATCTAATGTTGATTTTTATACACATAAAATTGCATGATCATAATACCCTAAAAATAATTTATGATTAAAATTCACGGATGAACGAACTCCACACATATATCGGCTATTTTCTATAACAATGAATATCAATAATGCATGTAGCTATGTTTTAAAATCCAAAAAAATATATCATTGTTTAAAAAAATAGGGGTCATTATACGAACCAAAACCTAAATATAAAATAATAACACAATTATATTTGAATGTATACGACATTTCGATTTTTACAACGACAAAATGGAGAGATCGGGCGTGATGATTATACTGTACTTTTATAAAAACTGTGTTAATTAACAAGTGTGGAATGGTTTATGTAATGAAAACTCAAATTGTCATTGATTTATCACCAAATTACTTTGCCTCCACGTAATAATGGGACCTATTCTAACTCAATTACTTTTTTCTGACAAAATAACTGCTAACGATAGGAATGATTTAAATCTTATGTTCCCGTGTACTGTTTATTAAAGCATACGATTTTATGAAATGTTTATCATCGTTAGGTTATTGATTGGAAAGTTATTTATTTTTCTAGCTCACTTGGCTGTCCTAGCATGCTAGATATCTAGCTTACTTGGCTACCCTAGTTCGCTCGGCAATTCTAGCCTACTCGGCTATCTTAGCTTAATAATATTGAGCTAGCCTAGCTTCCCTCGCTTATCGTAGCTTTAGCCTAGTTTTGTGTTTAGTCGTCAGATCGACTAGTGTAATATCTTGTTGTAGTTTCATGTGTTTTTTTTTTGGGATATTTCTGTTGTTGGTCGCTCGTGGATTACTTGTTCGCTTACATGAGTGGAGGCGGGTGGCGCTAACTGAAGACGGTTTCGTTGGGGACGTCAGCGTGTCCTGGCTGCATGTCTGTGAGTATCACCCCTGATAACGCTTCTAGAGATTGACGGACCTGTAACCAGAAATATTTGCATATTAGATGAATTTTATTTACTGCAATATTCACATTTAAAATTGTTTTTGAATACTTTATTAATCTTTTATCACGAATGCTTACGGCATAGAATGCCGTTCAGCGTTAAGAAGATTCAACGCGATTTAGGCCGAAAGGCGCGTTTTCCTAGCTTGACATCTCTGCAAAATCGCATCCTACATAATATCTAATTGCTTGCTAGTAATTGTAGGAAATTCTTTCAAGTAAGGAACTTATAAAAATATTAACAAATTATTTATTAATAATAATATGTTTTTAATGCAATTGTAATTTTTTTTGCTTCAATAATGGTTATTTAAGATCTAAAGCCGTATAATTTGTGCCCAAATGAGGACGATAGTAGCCCTTTATACGTTTACAATGCTACTATAATGCTAACTCAAAATACTTTAACGGTACATAAATGCTGTTAGTCAGTCGATATACTGCTATCATGTTAGTATAAGATCCCAGGGCCCCCAGACGTTCCTTATTTTTGAAGTAATGAATTTTACAGTATAGACACTCTTATATGTGTTTAAGAGTGTGTGCATGCTCGCTAGCTTGGCTAGGCGGCCCGTTCGCAGGTAGCAGGTAGGAAAGGTAGCCAAAATAATAACTAACTTTTGTTAAATTCGAAGCACAGATTTTTATATATGTCACACGGAATATTATTAAAAATACATATTTATATTTGACAGACCGTTTCTGTGGGCCGTTATTCCTCCCAGACGCTTTAAATTTTATTTAAAAAAAAATTGAACTTTTCTTACATTCGAAGTCTTCAATTTTAAATATGATCCTTGGGGCACTATTTTAATACCTTTTGTGGACAGCCAGACCAATCCAAAGGGCCAAACATTCTCCCAGACACAATTAAAATTGTAATTAAGTCCCCAGAAACAATTTTTTTTTGCCTACAAAGTGTACACACGACAGCACATCAGACTACACGTTTTTGTTGGAAACTAACCCTTATTACAACCGCATAAGATACCGCAGTGTTTACCTTGACGTGCTGTTGTATGTACGTTTTCAACAACAAATTATTAAGTATATTTTCAACAACTATTATTGAGAACAAATGACAATTTTTTATTATTATAGTAATAAAAAAATACATAAATTTTGTAAAAAAAAAATCTTTTCCATGAGTATTTAATTAAGTCTTAATCTTCATTGTCGGCTTCATATGAGTTTCGACTTTCATCCTCTGAGCAATCCTGGATTTCAATATTCAAGTCGTCATCATCGTTATTATTATTATTAAAATCTTCTGAAAATACAATAAAATTATTGAAGATATGAATGAATTGCTCTACATATAAGAAATTAATTTGATGTGAACTTAATGTACCTGATTCATTTTCGAGTAATTCACTGACAAGACTTGGTAACTGATCGCCATCGAACCAGTAAAATTGATATTGGTTCTCATCCAACGTCCACCCATTATTCTCTAGACTGAAACCAGGTAAATTTTGTGTATGTGCATTATTCCATAAACTTGCGATATTATAGTTTGCTCGACAGATTTGCTGGAGTAGTTCGCTTTTGCAGGTTGGCAAATTACATGAATCAATGTTTCTCACACTTTTTCTATTTTCCCTCACGTCAAATACTGTGTAAGTATCAATGAAAAATTGAAGCCTAGCAGCATTCACATCATGTATGCCGTGGACATACACATCGCAAATATTTTTTTGCATTACATCGAATACTTCACGTTTTCTGTCATTATCAGTAAATAATTGTACTTTACTGAATTGGAGAAAGGCTTGTTGGTATTCTACATTTTTACTTCGAATTTAAGAAAAGTTCATTTTTTTAAAATCAAATTTAAAGCGTCTGGGAGGAATAACGGCCCACAGAAACGGTCTGTCAATATGAAATATTTATTTTTAATAATATTCTGTGTGACATTTATAAAAATTAGTGCTTCGAATTTAACAAAAGTTAGTTATTATTTTGGCTACCTTTCCTACCTGCTACCTGCGAACGGGCCGCCTAGCCAAGCTAGCGAGCATGCGCACACTCTTAAACACATATAAGAGTGTCTATACTGTAAAATTCATTACTTCAAAAATAAGGAACGTCTGGGGGCCCTGGGATCTTACTCTATGTGTTACTTGGGCACACACATACATGTCATATGTTATATTGTCATGTCATATCAGGGGGGTAACTTGGGCACACACACACATATCATATGTTATTTGTCATGTCATATCAGGGGGGTAATTTGGGCACACACATAATGTTATATGTTATATTGTCATGTCATATCAGGGGGGTAACTTGGGCACACACACACATATCATATGTTATATTGTCATGTCAAATCAGGGGAGTATTATTTTTTAAGTTTTGCATATGAATAGGTTATTGACCTTGGTGAGCAGCAGCAGGTTGGTGGTGAGGAAGGCGTGCAGCTCGCCCGCCGCGCGCCCGTGCAGCCGCGCGCGCCACCGCACCAGCTCCGAATATAGCTCTTCTCCCGATAGCTTGCTTAGCTCCTGGGAATACCAAATACAAGTTTTGGTTCAATAATACATAAAGCTTGGTAAGTTTGATTGTACGAGCCAATCGTACATATAATTTGTTCATTTTTAAGTTGACCTGAATTAGTTTAGCTTGTCTTGCATTTGCGTCAGGCGATGCATATTTGTCACTTTTACGTAGCAATTATTTGGTGGAACAATAAATTAGTGTACGATCAACACTCGTCGGGTTTGGTTATTTAGCTCTCTTCGGAGTACCGCCCTTCAGCTTTCCTTAGCTACTATTCAAACTAGCTTCAGCATACCACTTAATGTACGGCAACGGGCCATACATTAGATTCGAGCCTAACGAACTAGCAGCACAGTTCGCGTGTGTTAACTTGTGTTTCGTTAACTTCTGTGAACACTAGACTAAATCAGTGCGAATTTTGTGCGAGTATATCGAAGACAGCATAGCAGCGTTTTCGTGAGTTGTAAAACTCATCATCAGCGAGCATCATCTTCAGTGTGAGTCAGCAGACTCGCCTTGCAGCAGCTATCAAGTAAGATCGTTCATATTTTATTTGTTTCGAGCTTACTATGGCGGACTTTGAAGCACTCTTCAACCGTCAAGGTGAAATCCTTGCCGAACTTCAGCGCATCGGAACGAACTTCGGGAAGGATCCAGCGTATCGTAAAACCTCTCAATATCTTCAGCTACGTATAGAGTCTTTAGATAGTCTTTGGGGAGAATTCGACCTTAATAACGAGCAATTACAAGCTGTCGAAAATAAGACCCAAAGGTACTTTCAAGAGTCTATTTACGAGAGAACAAAAACATATTACGACGAATTAAGAGCAAAGCTTTTAGCATACAAGCCGGTAGGGTCAGAGTTAGGTACAGCAGCAGACAAGGTAAAGATGAGCGATAGCACCTCTACAGCAGATAACATACTAAAAAATACCAGCACTGACTCTTCGAGCAACATAGCGAGACTTTTGTCTCTACAGCGAACTAAGTTTCGAGCTTTTAGAAGACTTATCTCCAGCATCAAGGTGAGTGATATATCAGCTAAATGGGAACTCGAAGACGAGTTACACAATGTTCAAGCGAGATGGCAGAAAATTGACGAGCTACATCTAGAGATAGATAACATCCTTGAAGGTGAGGATGAAGTCTATCAAAGCGAATACTATGAGCTAGAAGCGACTTTTCGTCAGGTAAAACGAGCTTTAAATCAGAAACTATGTGCCACTGCCCACATACAGCAAGCTACTCCTTTACTGGAGATACCTATATTTACAGGTAAATACACTCACTGGCCAACTTTCTTTGACTTGTTTACTGAATCTATTCATAACAGTCAATTTCTATCAAAAGCGCAAAAAATGCAGCACCTAAAAGGTAGAGTGAAAGGCGAAGCAGAGCGTTTAATCCAGCATCTAAATATATCAGCGGAAAATTATGATGTGGCGTGGGAAATCTTGACCCATCGCTATAATAACCCACAAGTGCTTTTCACAACGCACATTGAAACTTTCCTCAATCAGCCTAGCATTAGCAAGCAGACGTCATTTGAGATTAAGCGATTGTATGATACAACCACGGAGTGCATTCATGCCATTCACAACCTTGGCGTGGACACCAATACGTGGGACCCGATACTCGTCCATCTTTTAACTAAGAAGCTTGATAGCGATACCTACAGCGCCTATAAAGAAGCACGTAAGTCTCCTAGAGATTTAGCCTCATTAGAGGAATTAATGTCGTTCCTAGAGGGTAAATTCATGGCCCTCGAACCAATTCATAAGCGAGAAAAGGACAACACATTTAATAGTAAGCCAGCTCCAGCTCATTATCAGCCTAAAAATCATTATGCCTCTAAGCCTAGCTATAACAAATTATCTCCGCGAGGATTTCAAGCAGCTATAACATCCACGTGTAAGTGTCCTTTATGTAATTTCGATCACGAGCTCTATCGATGCCACAAGTACAGAAACATGCCAGCGGAAATTAAATTGAGGACAGTTGCAAAACTCAAACTTTGCCGTAATTGCTTATTCAAACATATCAGCGAAAAATGCACGTCCGTCAAAAGGTGCAAAGAGTGCAATAACGAACATCATACGTCGTTGCATGAAGCGTGTACAGGGTTGTCGACCTCGGTGACCCTGCCTACAGCCGATACGAAAGCAAATCCAGCTTCAACATCTCAACCATCTACTAGTAAAACACTTAATAAGAAGCCTTTCGTTGCGAACCATGTCAGCGCTAGTGATGAAGAAGTTTTGTTAGCTACAGTACTTTTGAATATTAAAGCCGTTGATGGTACGTTCGTCACGCTACGAGCCCTACTTGACCAGGGCTCCCAAATTACTCTGATATCTGAAAAGGCAGCTCAGCTCTTAGGCCTGCCTCGCCGTAAATTCAGCGCATCCGTTTCCGGCGTAGGTATAAGCCCTAAACAAAGTAAAAGTCTAGTGACGCTTGAATGTCAATCTATTTACGGCGACTACGACTTTCACACTGAAGCATCAGTCATACCACGTGTTATCAGCGATCTTCCGAATGTCTCATTTTCTAAGCGACAATGGGCTCATCTCCATCATATGAACTTAGCAGATCCTGAATATAACGTGTCAAAGCCTATTGATATCTTGCTAGACGCATCTGTTTACTCCGATGTCATCATGAGCGGCCTAGTTAAAGGGGAGCACAACGCACCCATAGCTCAGCAAACGAAATTAGGCTGGATCTTATCGGGTAACGTCAAAACTTTCAGCTGCAATGTCGTAATCAATAACTTAGAGGAGATAGCTAAATATTGGGAGATAGAAGAGATCCCTAACACTATTTCTGAACTCACAAAGGAGGAACAATATTGTGAAGAACATTATATTTCTACCACTAAACGCCTGGCAGACGGCAGGTATGAAGTAGCCCTACCAATGAAGGAAAATTACGAGGAAAAATTAGGATCAACTAAATCTAAAGCTATTGCACAATTTAAACATTTAGAAAGCAAATTAAGCAAAAATGAAGCGTATTCAGAAAGCTACAAGCAATTTGTATCAGAATACATAGAACTAGGTCATATGAAAGCTTCTAGCGCAAACAGCGACTTTCAATGCTTTTTACCGCATCATGGTGTAATAAAGCAAGACTCTACTACTACCAAGCTTCGGGTAGTTTTTAATGCCTCATCTAAAAGCAGCTCTGGACTTAGCCTCAATGATGTAATGGAGTGCGGTCCAAACTTACAGCGAGATTTACAAACGTTATTATTGACGTGGAGGCAATACAAATACGTAATCACAGCGGACATAGAAAAAATGTTTCGCCAGATTTTAATCAACGCAGAACATCAGCATCTTCAGTCGATCATCTGGAGAGATAGCCCATACGAGCCGTTACAAGAGTTTGTTCTCACAACAGTAACGTACGGAACCAAAGCGGCTCCATACCTAGCGATGCGAACTCTAAGACAGCTAGCTAAAGATGACGCATCGAAGTACCCACTGGCCGCCGCAGCATTGGAAAAAAGCTTTTACATGGATGACCTCCTCAGCGGTCAAAATACATTAGCAGCTACGAAAGAATTGCAGACTCAGCTTATTGACATCTTTAAAGGCGCAGGTATGAACTTAAGGAAATGGTCAGCTAATCATCCAGAGCTTTTACAATCATTATCTACAGAGCAACTAGATAAGCCATTTGACTTTAAATGTTCAGAGTCCCGAAAAACCCTAGGACTAAGATGGACACCCTCGTCTGACTCATTTTCATTTACTAGCAAGCCTGAATTCAACGATAAATGCAAAACAAAGCGTCAATTACTTTCATCCATAGCAAAACTATTTGATCCGTTAGGTTGGCTGTCGCCACTAACGATCAGAGCTAAGCTTATCTTTCAAGAAACGTGGTCAGCTGGATTAGCATGGGACGACGAGATTCCAGACAACATTTTAAAGCAATGGTCTGAGCTTCAAATTGACTTGAAAAACGTAAGTCAATTCATTATACCTAGGTCGTTAGGTGACACACAGCGAGAGTTTCAATTACATGGCTACAGCGATGCGTCAGAGAAGGCATACGCATGCGCGGTTTACCTAGTGGCACGCGACACTAAAGGTGAGTGCACATCACGCCTCGTTGCAGCGAAAACAAAGCTTGCACCTCTAAACAAGCAGGTATCACTACCACGCCTTGAACTATGTGGAGCTCTACTGTTAGCTCAACTTATGAAAGTTGTCAAGTCATCGTTATCCAACACAACATTTCAAGCATATGCCTGGACAGACTCCATGGTAGTGCTGGGGTGGATCCATGGCGACATAGCTCGATGGAAACAGTTTATAGCGAATCGAGTTCAGCAAATAGTCGAGGTAATACCAGCTTCAAATTGGAATCACGTTAAATCTGAGGAGAACGCAGCTGACTGTGCCACCAGAGGACTCACAGTCACGAAGCTTCAGAGCAATACACTTTGGTGGCAAGGACCGGAATCACTAGGTACTTTTGACCCATCCAGCTTTAAAAATGCCTCGTATGAAGCTCCTAAACTCGAAGAAAAAAAGGTCAGTGTGAACGTAGCCTTACAAGAATCGGATACATCAACATTTATAAATGAACTTTTAATAAATAATAGCTCTATCACACGTGCCATAAGAGTAATGGCATGGGTATTACGTTTCACCGCCGCACTACGACACCGAGCTCTTGAACATGATACTTACCTATCAGCTGTAGAAATAAACAAAGCTTACTCAATGATAATAAAACACATTCAAGCAGACGATTTTAAAAGCGATATAGATTATATAAAAAAGGAAGGTCATGTTCAATCAAACAGCAAAATAGCTAATTTAAATCCTTACTTAGATGAAGAAGGAATTTTAAGAGTTGGAGGCCGTCTCAACCACTCTAAAGTCAGCAGTACAGCTAAGCATCCTATCATACTAGCTAGCTACAGCCGCTTCACTGACCTCATTATTAATCAAGCGCACATTACCACCTTGCATGGGGGACCAAGGCTGACTTTGTCCTATATAAGGGAAAGGTACTGGATCTTGAGCGGTATGAGAACTATCAAGAGGCAGCTACGTCAATGCGTCACGTGCCGACGATTCAGCTCTGAAAAGAATCATCAAGTCATGGCTGACCTCCCTCGAGCCATAGTTACCCCTTCCCGCCCCTTTGCACATACAGGTGTAGATTTTACAGGTCATGTAGATCTGAAGCTGAGCAAAGGTAGAGGAACAAAGACATACAAAGGATATGTAGCTGTATTCGTCTGCCTAGCGACGAAAGCTATCCACTTAGAACTGGTGTCAGATCTCTCGACACCAGCGTTCTTAGCATGTTTCCGCCGTTTCTGCGCACGACGAGGGACACCCCGTCGTATGTATAGCGACAACGGCACAAACTTCATTGGAGCAAAGCGAGCATTGAATAAGGAATACAAAGAGATCTTACAATCTATCAACACAGACTTCTTCAACAGCATCAGTGACTTGGACATCGAATGGTCGTTCAATGCCCCAGCTTGGCCTACTGCAGGTGGGTTGTGGGAGGCCTCGGTGAAAAGCTTTAAGAGACATCTAAAACGAGTCATTGGTGAGCAAAAGCTTACTTATGAAGAGTTCACAACTCTAATTCAGCAAATTGAAGCTTGCTTAAACTCACGTCCTTTGTTGCCCTTAACTGAGAATCCTGAGGATGCGTACCTGACTCCAGGCCATTTTCTAATAGGAGACTCTCTACTGTCAAGACCACAGGCTGACCCAGATAACATCAGCTTGCCAGTACGATGGCAATTAGTACAAGCAATGAATAAGCAGTTCTGGAAGCTTTGGTCCGCTGACTATCTTCAGCACCTTCAGACACGGTCTAAATGGAGACAGCCAACAAAAAACTTAGCTATTGACGATATTGTTGTAATCAGAGAGGACAACTTACCTCCGGGAAAGTGGGCACTTGGAAGAGTTCAAGAGCTGCATCCTGGAAAAGATGGATACGTCAGAGTCGTAACCGTCAAAACCGAAAGCAATGTCCTCAAGCGTCCAGTGACAAAGCTCATACCCCTCCCTATCGACACGTCAAAAGACGCCTTACAACCTAATGAGAATGAACCTCAAACATCTACAACAAATAGTAGGAAATGTCAAAAGGGAAAAGGTAACAATCTTAAGAACTGTTTCTCATTAATACTTCTTCTGTTTGCCTTACTTATCTCTCCATCCATGCAGCAAGATATTATGAACATTAATTCAACAGCTCTATCGGACAGTACGACACTATATTTTGATAGAATTTCTACTGTTCAGCACATTCGAGATGAGTGGAAGCTAGTAGTCTACTACAATCTTACAGGCTACTGGGAAGCATTAACCGAATTGGAAACTTATGTCAGACATCTAAAGGGCATGACTATGAAGGTAACTAGTTCGCAATACAAGGTAGTTACTTATCAGCTAGCACACGAATTAACCGAGATTGAGCATTACAATCGCTTTCTACTGGGCCCTACCAACAAACGCCAGAAGAGAGGCTTAGTAAACGGTATCGGGTCCGCAGCTAATTATCTATTTGGTGTCTTAGATGACAACTTCGCTCTGCAATACGCCAAAGACATCGAAAAGATCAGCTATAATGAAAATCATCTGCAGCAGCTAATAAAAAATCAGACCACAATCATAGAAGCAGAATACAACGTAATACAGCGCAACGAAGAAGTTATGAATCACCAATTTTCGTCCATTAACACTCACCTGAGAGAAATATCTCTAGAGCTAAATCAACTGCAACGTGACGTCAACAACGGCCTCTACATTACGTCATCAGCTTTAGCAGCCAGCTTGATCCTTCAGAACTTAAGGAACATACAAACATCCCTCATAGATACTGTTACTGATATCACTCACGGCCGCCTCGATGCTCATCTGCTGTCGAGCGAGCAATTAGAACAGCAAATTAACTTTATATCGGGACAACTTCATGGTGATCTCAAGGTTCCCGTAGAATTAGAAAACATCGGGGACCTATACAAGCTACTTAAAGTATTCGCAAAGGTCTACAAACACTATCTTATAATTGAAATAAAGGTGCCATTAATCAGCAACGAAGTATACGAGCTCAATAAAATCATTACCGTTCCTCATAACAAAGAAGGAGCGTCCTACCTAACTGTACCAACCTACCCTTACCTAGCTTTTAACTTACATAAAGATGCAGCTATATTTATATCTGAATTCGATCTACAAACTTGTCTTCACGCATCTAAAGACAAAATGCTTTGTACCTTGAATAAACCTATTTATGACCTAAATGTCAAGCAAAACATATGCGACCTAAAACTGCTAAATCTGAATAAAAATAATTCACCTTGTACTTACGAGAAATCAACATGCAATAATAGATGGGTCAAGTTACACAGACAGAACGTCTGGTTGTATTCGTGTTGCAAAGAATGCAACATTCGCACATTTTGCCCAGCTGGTACTGCGATCAGCACAATAGCGGGCAATGGTCTACTCGAAATAGGTCAAGGTTGCTCTATTAAAGGAGAATCGTTTACTATTCACGCTCATAACGATTTTATAAAAGGGGTAAACATACAGCCCAATATCGAAGCCCCGCAGCTATCATTTTTGAATAGACTCATCAACACTTCTGCTCCAGCCTACGAGTTTACTACCGAGAACCACACATTAGCTTATCATGAGATAATGAAGGAAATACACAACTTAAAACAGGAGTCATCGTCGGACTTAAGCGTGCATGACATCCACCAATACTCCATTAGCTATGGTGTTATTGCTGTTATTCTGATAGCAGTAGTAGCAGCAGTCATTCTGCGAATCCGAAGGAAGAAACTTAAGCTTGCGCACGTGAGATCTTCAAGTCGCATACCTGCTCCCCGGTGGGAGACCTCGACGAGCGTCGGTCGGTCGGTCGTCGATGAGTCTGGTGGACATCAAGTGCAATCTGAGTGTAGTGAATTACGTAAATCAGTGAGCATGGGCATTTTAAGTGTAGATAGGCGTCCGGCGCCTCCTAAGCCCCCGCGGGCAGTGTCAATTACTATTCCCTGTGAGTCCCTCGGTGATATAACCACGCCAACCGGTAGTGAAAACAATTGAGTGTGATTTTATGGACTCTAAGCTTTATTTGTTATTTTCATTGAATTTTTAAGATTAGCATAACTTGTAAGCACACTTTTAAGCACTTCAGCTGTAACTATAATTGTTAGCTATTATTTAATTCAATTTTTAAGCATTAGCGCTTGTTTTACCTATTTAGTTGCTGTTAAATCTTAGCAATTTTTTGTAATTTATCTTGTAGCTACTATTATGTTACGACTATGAGTAATTTTATCCTTTTTCTTTCCTGATTGGCAAGATGTACGAGCCAATCGTACATATAATTTGTTCATTTTTAAGTTGACCTGAATTAGTTTAGCTTGTCTTGCATTTGCGTCAGGCGATGCATATTTGTCACTTTTACGTAGCAATTATTTGGTGGAACAATAAATTAGTGTACGATCAACACTCGTCGGGTTTGGTTATTTAGCTCTCTTCGGAGTACCGCCCTTCAGCTTTCCTTAGCTACTATTCAAACTAGCTTCAGCATACCACTTAATGTACGGCAACGGGCCATACATTGATGGTAGGAGAAAAATCTTATGATATGATGTTCATTAGAATTTACGTAATGTTATTATCTGCTCCATAGGTGAGCCGTGAAACTTAGTCCTACGTGACGTCATATTTAGAAAGAAAGAAAAAGCATTTATCGGTAAAAGAACAGCACAAACACACACACATACGCACGCATCATTACAGAAAAAATAAAAAAACAGTTACAGAAATAATATGAAAACAAAACAAAAAAAAACAATTAGACAAAAACGTAAGACAGTTGAATGCCAGCCAAGCAGTGCGTGCCAGACGCAATGTGTGTTGGTGACGTCCAGACCAAGAGGACCTCACTCAGCATAAGCCAGGTCCCATGGAGGATCTGACGCTGTTTTTCAGTGGGCCCCTGCCGAGTGAGGATATTTATTGTTATCTACTCTCAATTCACGTATTCAATATTATTATGAATTAAATGTTTTTCTTTAAGTGATATGAAGTTAATTAATCGTTTAATTCATAAGAATAATATGTAGTTCATGAATTCGGAGGTAAATAAAAATGAAGACGACAAAAATGACGTCGGAAAGGACTCTGTTTTAGGTAGAATTATAGATTAAAATGGGCATGTATTTTATGCTGTTATGCCTAATTGTGAAACTGCAAGGAGTGGTACCGTCCAGGTAGAAGCATTCATGTCAAATTTAATTAAATACCGCTACCCTATATTTTTTACCCCCTGTAACTCGCAAGTAAGTCCTGAAATAATCACTCTACCGATATCCACCATGTATTTTCTTCATGTTACTGGTTTAATCAGTTAACACCTTACCTGCGTATGCAGCCTCGCGACGTACAGTTTGTAGGACAGCACCAGCGCTGACACGGTCAGCAGCGCGGCCAAGCATATTAGTATCATTCGGCTCCAGCGCATAGATTGCTTTCGAGGCGCGGTACCGCCCGTGAGTAATGCTGGCTGGATTACTGCTGCACCTGGAATCGCAATAAAATCATGGTTTCTAATAGCAATTATAACAATACATATTTAGATAATAATAGGATTAAGCATGGAGCTAATAACTGTAAGGACTTTATTGTTTAGATAACTTTATGGGAAGCCCCGGCATCATATTTGTTAAGGATTTTAAGAAATAAATGGTTTTTTTTAGTTATTTATGTTTTTTAGCTCGCCTGTCTCGCAATTGCTACTTAATAATAAAAATCATTTGCTATGGGTAAACCGCTTCATTAAAATTTCGCCTGCGGGGCGTGGGAGGGGGTGAGAGTGGGGAGCGTGAGGGGTGCGGGCGGCGGAGAAACACCCGCTCGCACTCATTCTAGTTAGCGGCGTATGTAACAGATTCGCCGCAAACTAGAATGAGTCTTAACTAGTTTTCACAACATGATTTGCATGTAGTAGTTTTTTTTATATAAATAAATTAAATTACACAATTAAAAAGAATTTTTCGCGATTATGACTCGTTGTCAAATATGTCGTTGTTGAAATAACGCGCTCGCCCGCTAGGTTGACGTGAACTAACATGAATAACTCACGCGTTTTCAGCAAGCGATTCACACAGCACGTGTGTTTTGTACGTAAACACTTGGATACACGTCTAAAATTCGTGATCAAACCCGCATAAACAATAAACAGGAGTAAGCAATTACGTATGTAATACTAACCAGCTGTGATGATGGCTTCCGACTCTCTCCTAACCGGCGGGGAGGGCGTGTCGGGCTGGTCGGCGCCGCCGGAACTGCTGTCGTCTTCCGGCGAGTACTCCGACGGGTCCAGCTCTACCTCTGATACTCCTTCCTGCAATGAGAGAAGGATGAAAATAGTAATTAAAAAATAATAATTCTATTTTTACCCGCGACGAAACGGATAAGGTGTATGCGTTTGGGGTGAGCCTACACCTACCTGCCTACACTGCAGCCTGCACGTGCAACATTAGCTTGTAGGTGGGTACGCCGATTTCGGAATCATTCGGCGAGTTCGGAACCATTCTTGAGATGGACGCTATGCGCCTGCGGTGAGCTCGAACGCGCACGCCCCGACAGCAATCGGCGTGTTCGGAATCATTCGGCCGCGTTCGGAACTGTTCGCGAGTTTAACACTACTTACCTGAGGCTTGGGCGCAGCGAGTTCAGGCGCGCGCGCCGCCTTCCACACGTGCAGCATCAGCTTGTAGGTGGAGTCGCACGACAGCAGCCGTCGCGTTCGGAATAATTTTTCTGTGTTCGGAAATGTTCGCGAATTTGACACAACTTACCTGAGGCTTGGGCGCAGCGAGCTCAGGCGCGCGCGCCGCTTTCCAAACGTGCAGCATCAGCTTGTAGGTGGAGTCGCGCGACAGCAGCCGCCGCGTTCGGAATCATTCGGCCGTGTTCGGAACTGTTCGTAAGCTTGACACAACTTACCTGAGGCTTGGGCGCAGCGAGTTCAGGTGCGCGCGCCGCCTTCCAAACGTGCAGCATCAGCTTGTAGGTGGAGTCGCGCGACAGCAGCGAGCCGAACACGTGTCGCTCGTCGCGCGTGCACACGCCGACCGCGTTCGGAATTATTCGGGCAACTTTTTCTTTTGTTATCCTGAGGACCGATGTGGTGGGGATTAGGAGCTGGAACAAAAGAAAAATAAGTTTAAATATGATGTAATATGCTAGAGGTTCCAGCTAGACGTGTCGACCGGATTTTGACTTTTGAACGACAAATAACTAAACCCATCTTCCTACCGTCATCGCACGACTAGACAGAGACAGAAGAAGTGTGGAGCTCACTATGTCACTACTCTCGTCACGTCAGTGTTTATTAATAACTACTTACTACCTCATCTTTTAAGTAACAGTGGACTGGTCACCGGTCAAGCTGGTTTATTCATACCTACCTAGCATTTCATAACGTTTACACAGGAGTAGGAAATATATAAATATCGTCTTACCTAGGGCCGCTTTCACTTATCCGTTTTTAGGTTGTGTTTAGACAAAGTACGACACAGATTTATTAACACTAACTATTTTTTTTCATGAGAGACAATATTCTTCTATGTAGACTGTTGCTCATGTGGCGACTATTGGCAACGAATGCTGGGATCATGTGACCAAGATAGTATATTTAAATTCTTTATTTGTTTTGTTGTTATTGATTTGATTCTTCATTGTTTAGTTTTGATTGACTCATAGAACACGTACAAGATAAGTGTTAATTAATTCATCCTCAATACTTTATCAATACTGGTCGTAATACTAAAATTAAACTGGTAAACGTAAAAAAAAGTGTCTTAAGAGGTAGGTAATAAAGAGGACTAGCGGCTCACTGCGGCTTCACTTTCGTAAATATGGTATCTCAAATATCATTATGAGTTAAAGCAAACGTGTTATTCTAGCGTATGAACTATATGTATTATTGAAAGTTTCATTAAAATCCATTCAGTATTTTTAGTTTGCGTGAAGAAGTAACAAACATCCATACATCCATCTTCAATAACTTTGACATTTTATACACATAGAGAATGAAGTTAAGGAAACAATTTACGTATTCATAAAACAAATAACAAAATACCAATAAACAGGTTTACAGCGGCAACAACCTTCGACCGACCTACGTGTCGTTCAAAATTAAAAGTTGTTATTTGTATTTAAAGAAATTTCCATTCTCGGTTTATTAGGAACTATACCTAGAGGTAGTTAGTTCATATATTTTACCTTTCAAAAACTGGTGCAAGTTCACATTGACAATAGGATTTGAAACTTTCTACTCTTTAGCTATGGTTTATCTGGTCAATGGTCTTCTTCAAACATTTTCGCTGATCTCTGTCTACAGCTATTGACTTCAGCAAAGTTAATTAAAATTCATAAACAAGGACTAAGCATAGGTATATAAAATTTAATAAATGCTGAGTTGGACGAACAGAGAATTCAGGACAGAATTGCATGACACAAATTAATTAGGAGAGTACGACCCCACATGGGAGAAAAGGAAAATAAGAAGAAAAAGAAACGAGGATTCTATAGTTCAAAATAAGTCGACCGGAATGGGCTACTTATCATCTTCTTTGTAAACATGGCACGTCCATTTAAAAAGGTTCGCCATCCCTTTTATCTGATACGAATAGAATAGGGTCATCCACTAGTCACTACCCTGTTATTGAAGACTAATGGAGATTGATACAATTCCTTCAGCCCTGACCTCGGTGACGTCCGGCCGAATTAGGGTCAAGCAACATCGCTTTGATGTCACTAATCCGATGTTTTAAGGTTTCTGTAACACGTGGCTATTGAAATTAGATGTTCGGTTCAGGCCTTCATTCATATTGTAGTCGATTCCTCAAACTTCGTTGTGAAAATGACAGCTTACGATAGTTATAGTCTGTTTTTCTTTGCTAGTCGAATAATGTAAACAATCTTGACATTCCTTTTTAACAAAATGATTTATTTTAAAATAAGATAAACACAAAACTCAAAACCTACATTGGTAATTCGTCGTTGAACGTAGTAGTACTATTATATTTTCTGTGCACAGAATATATAATACTGTTGAACACGGAGATATTTTTTAATCAAAAACTTAATTGATTTTTTGCACTGGTAAGTATTATTTTAAAAGTGATAAAAATATTGTTTACAATATTCGACAAGCAAAGATAAAATTACTTTAAAACATTATTAAGTCACAGAACTAACAGGTTCAAAGATACCTCTGTAAAGAAGTTCAAGTACCTATTACTTGGTAATGAAAATATAAGAAAAAAATAAAGGTTGAACTTGAATTGGAGATCAATGATACTAGCCGCTATAAAAATGATGTGAGAACTTATCTATTAAAACGTAACCTTCGTCACTTATCATTAGAATTAATTAATTTAATGTGTTTTTTTCTTCCTACGTTTGCGTAATGCGAATTTTTATTTATAAATAACTTTAACAATAACTTTAACTTCTAAGTCTAACGTCAATAAGAGGGCGGCTGAGGAATTTTTATGTAGGTATTTGTTATGTATTAAGTAAGTAAAAGCATGAAATCCACGACATTCTACCTTCCCTTGAAACTTTGGCTTTAGTTCCACTTTTGGATAACAATATCTGAGGATTTAAAACGACTGCAGTTATGAAACCCATCCTAATATAGGTACTATACTATTCGATATAAAAGCAAGCAGATACCTTCAACACTACAGTAGTATGAATTAATGATTAATGTTTCTCGTGAAAACAGAGACTTATACATATAGGTTAAACTTAAAACCCTTTGCTCGAGCACTTATTATATTAATGTGAATTCTTATAAACTGCCACGAAACTGTTCTAAATAATAAATGGCAGCGCTTATCGCAAGCAGTGTTCATGACATTATCACGACGCGTAATCGGGAACAAAAAAGCTTTTGTATTACGAAACTTGTATAACAAAACGGTGTTTAATGCTAAACAGGTCATCGCGCGATCGCGTTTGGCGGTTAGTAACACGCCTACATACGACGAGCGAATATTTTGCGAACAAACTTGATAACAGGTCACTATGGCTTCGACCGTAGTTTGTATGTATTTGAATGATGGTCTATTTATTTTTGTTTGCGCAGAGCAAGAAAGGCAAATAACTTAAGAAGCTCCTAAAGCTTTTGACATCATAATCAGAGTTACCTATACATTCTTTTTTACATTTACAGGCCGCATTCTGTCTGCCAAACGTCTATTATTAAAGGCTTTGGTCAAAAGCAATAGTCTTATGATTGATTGTTACTTTGGAGGTCAATCGTCACATTATTAGATCAAGAAGCAATTTGAATTTTAAATTACTGCCTTTTTTAAAGTCAATAAGTACTTATACACTACAAATTTATGGTAAACGATTAGCTGAAATATGTTTTTTTTTCGAAGTCGTTGCATTTAAATATTTTCTTTGGAGTCTGCTAGATTTACCATATCTAACTTAACATTAATCGTGGCATTCCTAAAATGCTACGACACATGCTGAGTGGCCCTCCCTTTCAGTATCTTCTTTTTGTGTATTTTAATATAAGTATCTCTCTTTTTGTTATGATGACACTGAATAAACATGTTTTCTTTCTTTCTTTCAACGATTCTCTAGATCCATAGCAACATCAAGCGAAGGAAGCCCGACACACATTTCGCACGTCAAACGAAAGTCGCACAAATCCCGCTCACCTTGGTCACATAGCCGAAGACGTTTGAGTAGAATGCGAAGTAGTTCATCGTGATGTACAGGTGCCCCTGCAGGAGTAGGTCGCCTAGAAGAGCACAGGAGTAATCTGGAAAACAGAAATAAAGAAATTATGAGAATTAAAATATGTGTTGGGTGGCTGGTCCACCCACTTACTGAGTCTCCTAGGACTAATAAGAAAAGGGGACAGATAACTCAGGAGTCAACTTTTATAATGCGCACAGCAAAAATGTGGAACTCTCTACCCGCATCAGTGTTTCCAATGGATTATAACCCTAAAGTTTTCAAAGTTAGAGTGAACAGACATTTTCTGGGTGAGCTTGCTCCATCGTCGTCTCTGTCTAAACCACTGGTCTAGCCTGGAGACAAGAGCGAACCCATTTCAAATAAATAAAAAAAAAGATAAATAAATGAATACATTTATAAACATCAAATTGATGCTATTTCGTTATTTTTAGACATTTAAATGAGTAGAATATAATAAATTAATTAAGGTACTTAGATTACTATGGTCTATAATTTACAAATTATTACGTAGAACCATTTTACCTTTTAGTTAAAAGTTTGAAGATAAAGTTTTATTTAGGTACTTACTGAATTTCCCCAGATATACCCGGCCTACCTATGGGACTTACTATCGAATTGGGGAAGTTGATGGTACATATTAATATAATCGTACCTTTGAAAGATAAGCAACAGGAAAAATTGTTTCTATCCTGTTCCCGTTATCCACCTGTAATGCTGATAATTCATGGAATGAGTAACAGGAAAAAACACAGGCCATTATTTGGTTTTTAGCTGCCAAATTAGGCCAGGCCACACGATAACAGATTTAATTGTTTTTTTTGCTTTTACTTGTAACTTATAAGCTATAAAAATGGAAAACTCTACAGGGTGACTGGAATATAGTGGCGGGGCCGTTAAGGGAGATAGTCTAGGGTTATTCCGACAGATATCACTATGACCTACCGTCCTTACTTAATACTAGATAAAGAAAATTAAAGTTTTTGAAATGTAACCCTACATAATTATTACAATTTCCTAAATTTATATTAAAATTCTAGAGTAAAAATTATCGGTACTTATAGTACCTACAATATTGTACGCCTCATTGGCATGTTATAGAGGAACTATTTTACTATAAGAATTAACATCTGCTGTAAAAAAAACCTATAACAGATGCAATAAATGAATATTTGATTTGATTTGAAGATATTCCTACTTAAAGTGTGTAACCCAAAAATTCATACAAAAAATTAATCCTAAAAAAAGTGATTTTGGCCTACGTTTTTTTTGTTTTGCAAACTAAGATATTCCAAATAAGTAATATTAATTGTTAAATTTGCGCAACTGACATTATTTTATGCAAAAACTTCTACTGCTGGAAAATGTAAAAAAAATACTTTGATCGCTAATAAAACATCAATTGGAAAGGGTTAAGTAAGGACGGTAGGTCTCATAGTTTTTTCTTTTCATAGTGACATCTGTCGGAATAACCCTAGACTATCTCCCCTTAACGGCTCCGCCACTATTTTTCAGTCACCCTGTATGACTACTAACTAACACAACTCTCTAGGACAACGTCAGCTTTGAATCTTCTTCATAACATCAGCATACAGCTTTCCGTGGATTAAAAATATCTGAATTGTTATGTCACATAATATCACACTTTATGTAAGCGCTCAACAGGTTTATTTCCATAGATCCTTCAACCTTGGCCGAAGCAATCTTGAGAGTCGTGTCAGACATTTTTAATTTCCACGTAACTACGTGTAAGTATGGTAGGTAACAACTTTTTGTTTAAGTTTTGAGATGATGAAAAAGTATTAATTTCTAGTATTTTTGTGCTCCTGACTTCAAAATCACCTTTGACTGCAGGAAATTGATTATTAATCTAGCCTTAGCATTCAAACGAAATAATATTCATTGTTCTGCTGGAGTTTGAAACGATTGTGTACTCCATTTTGAATTTGCAATTCAAAAGTGATTCAGGCTCACTCAGAGCAATGAAAATTAGTAGAAACTAGAAACTACACACTAACTATACACTTATTTCGAGAAGTACCTACAATACCTAGAGATGTTGTTTAAATTAAATTATAATTTAAATACATTCAGAAACCGCACGTTGTATGTAATTTACTGAAGCCAAATCGAACAAACTGGATCGCCTTCAATAAATGTAACTAAATTAAATTTTCCGGTTTTTCCATTACTTTGCTCGATATTTACTTAGAATAAGTAGGAAACTAATGTGGGACAGAAAAGTGTTCTAGAAGGGTAACACACTATGATTAAGTAAATTCTTCTTCAATTTAACTATAATTTTAGCCACGCGAAACGACTCTTGCGAGCAATAATGTCGTATCTCAATTAGTTGCAATTTTGGTTTGGTAACTGTTTTATATTCTAAAGACATTTAGCGATACGCTATTCTACTTGAGTTGTTTTTTAAATATGTGACGTAATTTGGAATTACAAGCCAATAATCTGCTCATTTATAGTTTGATAGCGTGAGGAAACAAGTTTTGAATAAAAAGCTAGATTATTTAAGAATGTAGAAGACCAAATTATAACGGTTTAGAGCAGTCGCATCACATACTGGAATAGGATACTATTTCCACAGAGAATTATCTTTAGAATGACTTAAATTATATAACGTGGTCCACTGCATCTATTTACGAACTGTGTCAATGGCGCAGATAAATCCATTTATTTTTGAATGATGAAACTTGAATCACCGATTTGATTTTGTTTACTGTTTTTATTTCGATACTGCTATCGAGCTTCTACAAATGTGGCGTTAAATTGTTGGTATGTATTTTATTTGGAACAGCCTGTATGATAATAAAAAAATAAATTAAATATGATACCTGTCCTCGAATTTTTATAACGGAACGGAACGCTTAGCACATCCAACACCGACAACATTTTTCCCTAGGTTTACAGTTTACACCATCCACAATCAATCTTACTTTTTAAATACGCGTGCTGCAACTATAGTTTACTCGTAATTCTCGCAACAGCGCAGTGGCCGTAAGATAAGAGTATAATACACTTTTTATGCAACATGCCGCACTGCTTAGTCTGACTTATCTGCTGTTTATCGGTACTACTTTCTCTGCTATGTATCTGTCGCAGCCATCTGATTAAATCAGACAGTTGGATACCTAGGCAGTTCATTTAACGCCGCTGGCATTCAATTAAATGACTGGGCCGATGCCGGCGTTAATTTAAATGATTAGGCAATCAATTAACTGGCTGATTTAACCAGATGGCTGCGACATATCCACGCTGAGTTATCAAAAGCATCCATCTAGTGGCTACCTGTGTCCTTATAACTGCGTAGATGAAGGCAGCCTGTGATTACCACTTAAAACGTAACCTTAAAAGTCTAATACTCACAATTGAGCACCCGTTCCTCGGGCGGGACCTGCGGGAAGTGCCGCTGGAACTTCTTCTGCCGCGACTTGCCTGGCTGCTTGCCCTCCGTCGTGTCTCCCGTACTGCCCAGCGCGGCCACCCGCACCGACGGCGTCGACCCCGAAAGCGGTTTTATCGTTTGTCTGCGGAATAAATGGGGTAACTTATAATTTCACAGTTTTTGGGTAAATGGTAAGGTAAGTATTGGGATAAAATATGTTTAGTGAAAACGACACAATCAGCTAAACCAAATTATATATTGTGTAGAAAATTTCTTATATTATGATATTATATAATTATGAAAGAAAGCCTCTTTATTAAATACCCTGAGTTTATCAAAGTGTAAAAAAACATACACTGTATTGCTACACGTTAAAATAATGCAAAGTTTGCGTTAATCGTTGGAGTACAATCTTATTTCGCTCTAAGGGTTTAACCATGAGATCATAATAAAAGTGTTTCTCTTTTATCACAAGATTTATGTATGAGAAACGGATAACCCAAATTTATTTTAAGTTTACGACTACACAAATAGAAATTTAACCAAACAAACCTATATAATGGAATCAATTGATTGGGTAATAAACTAGAGTATTGAATTCATGTAAAATAAAACCGAGATTGTAACAAACAGATTTAAACAAATAGTTTTATATTTTTCATCTGGTTCGAATTAGCTGCGCATAAATTACGATTATCATAACATTAATCCGACTGCATTCAATATTTCTCTCGTCCAATAGGCTGGTGCACGCAAACTTTCCTGCTTTGCAACTGGGCAAGGCCGTCTGAATCGAAAGGCAAGGCAGAATGTGGCCCGTATTATAAAACTTTAACCTCAATTTAGCGATAATATAAGTTTGTTTAATCACCTAGTTATTATTTAAAAGAAACCAATACTAGACCAATACTACCAACATAAGAAAGTATTAACTAGATAATCATACTCAAACATTTTCAAATTACAACAGTATCACATACATACCCATAGTACCAAGTCGAATTCAATACCTCCTTTTTTAAGTCGGTAATAAGTACTTCATTAATATTTAAACACAGATTAAAGACTATCAATTAGGATCTTTGTTATGATTTTAAAACAAACTATTCTTACAGATCTGCTCTTACTAGTTGCATAAAATATGTTAAGGTAATTGTATAAATACGGGTCTATGAAAAGAAAGACACAGTTTACTTGCTACGTTACTGTTACCGTTGCAAGATCACGGTCGAAACAATATAATATGATATTTTACTCAGGGGCATCGCAAATATAATACCGGAACATAAACTTAAAATTTCGAGTCAATGTAACAGGTAAATGTTCATATAGTTACCTGACCTTAACATTAACTACCTTAACCCTGTTATGTGTCTGTAAATAGCTAGATTTAATGTAATAAACACATGTTAGGTCGTTAGCATACGAATGTGAAATGCAAATAAGTCATTCAACAAAGAAAATAAGTATTTGAATAAACTTAAGAAGAAGACTTAAGAAACTTAAAAAATTTAAATACACTTTAATTAGATACCTAAGAGTCGATATTATTAATTTATTATTATACTTTTTAGGCAGGTTTTGCTCGGTCAGTGAAATTGAGATTTAATTAACTATAACAATAAAATAAAGTAGGCGTTTATTACAATGCGAGACAATGAATTACCTGTAGCATAACTTTTATAACATTTATACAATCGAAACTATTCATTATATTGTATCGCGACGACACCTACCTAGGTGATCGATCAATCATGTGTTCAACAAACAATTTTATGGTGGAAGGTTGTACACGAGGCAAACAAACTATAAAAGAAAGATCATCTTAACTTGTTATCAATTAAACTTGGGAGTTTCCAACAAAAAAGGTGCTACAATATAATATCATCAAATACTTTTATACTTTGGTAAATAAAAACAATATTTTTTATTTTGGTTAAGACATAAAAATCTAATATGGCTATAATTTTCATTAATCCTATACTTAATACTATTTTTCATTAAAATCTTACCAAAACTCCCGGCACTTTAAGAAATATCTCAGCTTCGTTTCTCATTAAGTTTCATGTTAGCAAACGAATGTAGTCTTAACAGCTTATTAAAATGAAAAGAAAATGAAAGCTGTATGCTTTACGTTTTGATTAATATAAGTATAGCTATCTGGTAAAAATCGTAATATCTTCACAGGAGATTAATTTAAGAAACAAAAGACTTAAATAGCAAGATTTTTTTACTTAAAACAAAACAAAATCAGCACATACTTTTTGAAAGTGAATACTCCCATTTCTAAACACAGGCTCAAACGGGACGCAGGACTTCAAGAACACGACACGAACTGGCCCAAAGCCTTGTTTGCTCCAGGTTATATGCATTCATACAAAATAAAGCTCGGGAGTAAAATCGAATAGCACATTCTTTACAAAAAGAGATCTTATCACCTAGGCGCTAAGGAGAGCTGCTGGACGGTTCTCTTAATACATAAAACATTGTATGACGCTCGGGCCTACGTTAGTTATTGAATTTTAATATGGCACGGATAAGAGGAACTGTTATATGATTTGCTTTTTAGGGCAAGCTGAAAATTGATTTGATAGACGCTACCTGTAAGGGAGATGTATGAGACGAAACAGTTATATTTTTTTATGTATCCGGGTTCGAGAATCAAATTTATTTTTAGCTGTCATCGTGGCATAGAAAACTAAGTTATTGTAATAAAACCTAAACCACACGGCGGAATGGGTGTCATGGTCTATTAAGAAAACCACAGAAATGAATGCAAATACATACAAGTAGCTGAAACTTAACCACACATCTTGGTGTCTTATAGCTGCCAATATAGTCGGATAAAGGTGATTTCAAATTCAATCCAATTAATATTTAACGTCATATTGAATAATTACCAATTTGAATATACAAAGGTTATTTTAAGATATCGAAAGCGAACATAGCAATATATTTAATATATTCCCTAAATTGGTTATGTTTTTAATCAAACATATATAATTACAATACAAGTTACTTAGACCTAATCATGTTAACATTATTTTCCACTGATGTAAAAATGTAAGCAGACGAATTATTTATCGCGACTTCATTATCATTAGCTCAGCTGTAATATGTTATATGTATGTAATGGTGACTTTATTGAGTACTTATGAACTTATTTCAACATATTTTCAGATTTAGTTTACAGAACACAATGCAAAGATTTATTTACAGTTTAATTGTGAAACTTAACCAACAGGCTCCACTAAGAATTGTATGCACCGTAGCATAATTGGATTTGCATAAATTATTTATTTATTATACATGCGTTTTATTATCTTTATAAGACGACTTACCCATCAATTCCATCTTTTGGATAGTTTTCACCACCACTCGACTCATCAGAGTATTCAAAAGAAGCGTTGTCCACCATTTTTGCCGTTTTTCAACTTACGACACTTTTGCTTTCAGTGTCCTTTTTCATAATTTGGTCATGGTTTTGTTTGGAGTATTTTTTTCAATATGTAAACTATAATTAAAGAATGAATACGACATTTTAAAGTCTCAAGAAGTATTAAATTTTCTGTAAGTAAACTCAATCTAATCGGCGATACCGGCGCGTGTATCGAAACTAAATGAAATAGACAGTGAATTTACAAAACCCTGTCCATTCGAAGATTAGATAAAGTAACTCTGTAGTCATCGAAACTTTATCGATACGTTGCTATGAATATCACGAGGGGTCCACAAGACACATGGCTTATGATATATCAAAATGAACTCTACTCAATTGAAATAAGAGCTAACAAATACATCATACTCGTGCCGGCCTGACACAAATGATCACGTCTCCATGCGATGCAGGGTCAATAGAAATTGTTTAGATGAGCGAAACAACTCGGTAGATAGAACCGGTTTGAAAATAACAACGCAGCACTAAACTAGCTTAGTTCTTTTAGACCTCATATGGAGGATTTGTACCAAGCTCTTCGTGTAACACACTAAACTGCCCGGCACTTGACACATCTGTACACATAACACGCGTACGCGCAGCGAATCGCTTAGTAGCATATGCTAAGATCGGCCAAAACAAATATTTCTACATTTTCCGGCTCTGAGCGTTAACTTCAATGTTTATTATAATATAAGTCACAAAAACCGCAAATCATTAACAGCACAATGAAGCGGCGTACTGCCCGCGACCGCGAGAATCACTGTTGCAAACAGCATATCGTATCTAGAACGTATCGACTATATCGAATGCAAACAATTTATCGCTACAGAGATAAGATAGCGGCTCGGAGCCTTACCGAGCGAAACATTACAGGCTTTCAGGTAATTTTCCAAGTTGGGATCTCATTATGAGATGACCTGCGAGTCAATTAAACAATTGAGAGCGAAGGCCTTCGGAATCGAATCCAAATAAAGGAGACGTTTGATGGCACAGTTAGTTATACTTAGAGAGTATATTGAGCGTTGTTGACATCCATGGAAGGAGAGGGGTCAGTGGTCCGATTAGTGAAAGACACTCGAGCTCAGAGTTCCATTCACCTGCTACCGTCAAACGGTACAGTGTGAGCGATAGACGAGAAAGCACTGCCGGCAGTATGTTTGTAACGAAGTAAAGAGCGTTCGTTTATAAACACTACGTATGGTCAGCGCGAACAATGGGATGGTAAGCTAAGAATTTCTATTAAAGTATAGTACACAACCTCCTGTTGTGCCAACATTATGGCCGACGTGTTGTCTCGCGCAATACTACAATGAGTGGTGATGAAACGCGAGTTGCAAAGTAATAGTTGAGGGAAAAAAAGTGTTTTTTTTAACAATCTTATATGAACATTATTTGCTTTATAGCAGCAGCATAAGATCTCTCAAGTTGTTCAATCTCGTTACCGCTAATAGTTAAAGTGAGAGAAACAGATAGGTGCCCATTAAATGGCTTGTTTCCCCATTTCAAAGAATTTCTCTAGAGCTACCTAATTCAGAATGTCTGTAATGGCTTTCTGTGCAAGCTGGAAATTTGTCCAATTTAACAGGAATTGTCAGCTGTATAGTTCTTAGTTGGTAATTGAAAAGATGGAATAATAAATAAATAAATATGCGCCAGACATCACACCAATTGTCTGGGTTTCGAACTAAGGAATTTTCTTCCTTGTGCTACGAATACCAGACAACAAATCTGACGATTATGACAATTATAATTCTTAGTTCTGTTCTGGTGCCGTGATAGTGAAGTACCTAGTAGTTACTATCCCACTGGTCGTAAAGTCTAAACTGATGATAAGTTTATCGTAAAATATACCCCCTGTATTTTCCGGTGATTGTGACTCGGCCCACGGGCTCAGTCGGCGTTACAAAAACCAAATTATACTATTTTTTTATTGAAGCTTATTTTTCTATCGGTACAATAATATGAATCGAGGGCGAGCTGGGTAGGTACATAGATATTATCTACGTTGATTGGGCGAATGGGTGCATCACAACAACAGTGTTGATGTAACCCTTGAACTTTAATGTTGAAGTAATAAAGTTTAAATTTGTACTCAAATAAAGTTGCTGGAACCCGGACTTCGCACGTGACATTAGGTAGCACGGACAGACTCACATATAGTTTAGGTATATTGATTCTAATCCACGTCGTATGTAAGTAATGTAAACAAATTATAATTTACGCACATAATACGGTTAATTAGTTAAAGATACCGCGTGTTTACGACGCGATTCCGATTTTTTGTTTAATGTTGTGTACATCCATACATATTTATAAGTTGTGAGCCCAAACGCAGTAAAAACAACTTTTCATATCATGTATAAGACATTTCCTTTTATTTACAAATTAAAATCACTTAAATTTGTATGTACAAATTCACTAAATTTCTCTAAATCCTGTGAACATAATCTAAAGTGTATTGAGCTGCCTAGAAATACAGCTAGTAGTAATCTTCAAGAAAGCTTTGCGAATGCGGTTTAGAAGTGTGAAGTGATAGGCATTATTCGACCCAAGCAGATATCGATAAAGCATGAAAAAATATGATAAAAAATGAGACAAATATTACTATTAATAAAGCACTACAAAAATAATTTGAAACGTTAAGCCTTATAAAGGACCGGTAGAGAAACATAAATTGTGACACAAATATAACACGATGTTGGCCTTAACTAACCTAAAGACTATTATTCGGACCTGATGTTGTTAATAAGGATAAGAAGAACCTCCGTCGTTAAATCATTGGTTTAATACCATCTTGGGTACTGTTTCATTAGTCTACAAAATATTAGTGTTTACTACACTAATATTTTTATTGCATAATAATGATAATAATAGCCTTTATCGACAATCTTAGAGTAAGGCACTAGGTTCTTATATTTGCATATCGATAAATTCATAAGCACTACAACACTACTGCGGCTACGGCTCTGCGGTTGAGATTAACTCGAAAGCTAATGTACTCAGATAGAAAGCAAATGGTCATAGAACAATAGCTTCTGCAGATTCTGACATATTTATTTATGCTTCTTTTAACTGCGATTCTTATTGTTTTAATTATCAGATTAAAACATTCCGCAGTAAAAAAAGACATCTCAAAATCAGCAGCAAGAAAACGGTTTGCACCTCATTCAAAAACATTCACACATCTCAGGGTTGCAGTTATCTCCATTCCAACGACAAACATACGAACGAAATAAAGCTGGATATGATATTTCAAGGAATTTTAATTATCTATCTATTGAATTCCAAACTCGCACTTAATAGGTTTAGGTTATCTCAGTGGAAAACTAAAGATTTGGATTATAAATTAGGTGAAGATAACATACACGTGGATAACTATCCACGTGTCATAATGTGTAGATTTACCCTCTCATTATTAATCAAATCGTTGGACAGAAAACATAATTATCCAGAATACGGTTTGGTAACATGCAATAAAATAATACATGTAACATAGGATCTAAGAATTAGGATACGAAGTAGGTAAATTCAAATTGGGCCGTGGATATACATAAATTCTGCAAAGACCACATAATTTTCCGGACACAGTTGGTTAAGACAATTGACGATAGACAGTATAAAACGAACTAGGTACAGCCATAAATATTCAAAGACTTCTCCTCACATCTCCTCAGTCTCATGAATATTTACGCGGCACCGCAATTGACGTCAGTCCATTTATCACGACTATCTAAAAACATGACCTCCTTCATATGTTTGTAAATATATTTATTTATTTATCGAACGCCCCAATTACTTTAAATTTTGTTGTAACTATAGAGAGATAGATACATTGTTGCGTTTGTTTTATTTATTACGTACGTACGGATAACAGCACTTCAAACGAGGTAAACGTGTACCTCACTCGGCAGGGTCCACTGAAAACCAGCGTCAGGTCCTCAAGAGGACCTGGCTTATGCTGAGTGAGGTCCTATTGGTTCGGACGTCACCGACACACATACGCACTGCTTGGCTGGCATTTGAGTAGTAACTATCTGTTGCATTTTTATGTATAGTTTGTCTGTTTGTGTATGTGTGTGTTTGTGATGTCCTTAATCAATAAAAGCTTTTCTTTCTTTCTTTCTTTCTTTCTTAAAGTCTGTGGTACCTTATGCAGTTGTAATACAGACTAGAGTTAAACAATAAATGTGTAACCTATGTGCTGGGTACTGTACATAGTATCTCCAACTGCATTTTTTTCATCTCCATATTTATATGCTTTGCTTTAATCAATATCAATTGATTACTTATGTCACGCACGAAATCTATTTTTATTTTATTATACCTGGGTTTTGTCAAAATTAATTACATACATTTATTTTTCTGCTACAATGAATATGGATTCCACTGTCGGTAGATTAGTAAATAAAAGTACATTTCTATTGACCTTTGATCTTACAAACAATGTAACGATTCCCTAAATACCCCTAACGTAGTTCCGTTCCTAAATCCCGTAATAGTCCAACACACCCATCAACCTCCATTATGCCGATCTAATGGGCCGAACATTCGATCCAATTCGGAAAAGGTTTATCAGTAAAACAAATACAAGATGGGAAAGACGATGTCATCGAATAAAATACGCTAGCAAAATATTCATCGTCTACACTTTTAATAGTAGGCTCAAAAATCTGGTTCGATATCTATATTTTAGAAATTAAGATCAATTAAAAAGATTTCTATCAAGATTAAGATATGAAATGGAGAAATCGCGTATTTGACAGCTAACAAAAAGTATGTCAATTGATTAGTGCTGTTAACATCCGTATTTGGGTAACCTTGGCCAATAACAGGCACCAAAAGTGAAATTTTAATGCTGTACATACAAAAACCAGTGAAATTTGTCTTGAATGAGATTTGCTCTAATCTACATAAGAAAAATGTACTATGACATGAAATAAAGATCCGTACTGCATAGCCGTACAGCTCAAAATTAAAGCGTGGTTCTGGTTAGCTCATATTATGATTAATTTTTAACCCCTGACGAATAAAGAAAGGGGTTGTTTTAAGTTCAACGTGTCAGTCTGTGTGATGAACCGATTTTGGCTTAGATTTTTTTGTGTCATAGATAATTTTATCCCAAGTGTTCCTAGCTATGTTTCATAAAAATCTGATCAGCCATTTGAAGATCATCAGCTCTTTTCTTGTTTTTAGTTGTCTGATCGATTCGAAATTTGTTGCCGATGACATTGAAAATATATGGTAAGGTAACCCATGACCCAATTGGCAGTTTAAAGATCATTAGCTCTTAATTTAATTGATAAGGGGATCTGACTATCTTCCATATTTCCTATCGATTCGAAATTTGATACCGTGCTTCTTCAATGATATTGAAATAATATGGTAAGGTAACCATGAATTTAAATATGACGGGTCGGCGGGTTTTTAAAATATGTATTTTTTGCAGTAACGACGCAATTAGCAAGACCGCGTCATTTGTAACACAGCGAACTTTGAACGTAGCCAGGTAATCTTAAATTATGATTGCGGTGTTATTATCATCGGTTACACAAGTTTCCACGGCTATTAAAGACACTTTTATTTTAATAGAAGCCATGAAAAGCAACGTCTTATAAACATTGCCCCATTAACCGTCTAATATGATACATCCAAATTCAATCGATGATGATAATGCAAAAGAGAACCAACAAAATGTAACTGAAGTTATTATTGGTCCGTAGAATCATGCAACTGCTAATTCCATGAATTTCGTAATTCGTCAAAATAATGTGTACAAAGGAGTAAAATACAAGGAGTTGCCACAATTACCTTATTCCTTCATAGACATAAGACATCATCGAGATGATTCTCCATGTCTCCTGTTCATCAACTTCTTTCGACGCCGACATTTTGATGAACAAATATTCACATTTCAAACCCTATTTTTCACTTACACTGAGACTCGCACTCTGATGTAATATGATACGGACACATTACCATTTTTGTTGAGTAGGTACTGTCTGTCTAACGGGGTATTTTCCGCAATTTCCACATAGCTAATGGTTTAATTTTTATTCACAAACACGTAGAGACAGCACGACTATGTAATACACAACTGATTAGCCTGACTCTGATTATAATCACCGTATAATGACAGATAAGCATAGATAAAAGCAAAAGTTATGATTATATTCCGTTCTATTGTCTGTATATTCGCATTTTCGTATGTAACCATTTATGTAACAGTTTCCGGGTGGAAAGAAACTAAGTAATTATAAGTGCAGCTATGTTGTTATTTGAATTGAGTGTGATTTCATGAATAAAATAAGTCGTGGCGTGATAGTTTCCTAGATTTTCGTACCTGTTAAGCATTGTTAAAGTAAGCATATTTCTATAGCGAAATTAATTAAATAACCGCTGAAATCTTATTGCAGTATTTGCGTGCTCTTGGTGTAATGTATTTCTTAGTGGGTTAAATTGCTAAAACATTTCTTGAAAAAAAAATATGATCGTTTACGTTAAATATAAATACAAGTAAGTGTTGAATTTTCCAGTCTTCTACATTTCCGTTTCTAATAAATGACTTCCTTAAAATTGCTACTTGATGCGACATACGTACCGTAACAACAACAATTACAAAAATACTTTAGCCACTTAATTAATAGACGCTTTCGTTGCATCAAATAATTTTATTCAAATTATTCAACATGAACATGATATTGGTTCGAAAAATAATGAATTTTATTACACGGTTATTTTTGATTTCACTTACAAGGTACAAATAATGATAATTAAAATGTATGATTAGGTACTGAATAAGAAATAGGTAAGTAAATAACGTTTGCATAAACATAATTCAAACCGGACGTAGATTTGCTGATTGATACACTTTCGATTTGAATAACCAACAAAATAAAACAAAATGTGAAAAAATCAACGGTCCGATAACGACAGACAAAATATATCCAAGCAGACAAGTAGTAACACCTTGAGTACATAAATGTCATTACCAACGAGTTTTGCCAGTATGCATGCATACGAGAACAAAATCAACCAACATACATCACGAATAAATATAGTCAATGGTGTCACCTAAATACTTAAACCGCATAAGTAAAAAAATATATAATGATAAAAACTAAATCACCTTAGTTCATATCGTGAGACTTTTTGAAGCAGAAAACTAACTTTCTTAACAAAATGGTTCTTTCATTCGCGATGCAATTCCCATGGCCATGACAGAGAAATATTAAAAATTAGAGTGGCTTATAAATCTACTTTTTCTGATTATTAACTTAGAAGAATTTTTAGAAGCTGCTTGTTGAAGAAAGCTTGGCATATTTTAAAAGGGTGTTAGAAGACTTTATATGTTATATTCCTATTTACTAGTCAAAGATCTATCTAGGTTTTATAGGACCAACAATTGCCTTCACTAATGGCTTCCCTCTAAAGCTTTGCCAAAGAGTCAATTTTAAACCAATTTTCATAGTATGAATGTGAAAGGATGACAAAGGCGACTGCCTCAGGCGGTAGCCCGTAACTTCCTCCCTCCTAACTAATAAAATAGGTAAACACCATCAGATTTTAGTGGATATTGCGCTTTCCGGGTAACATAACCTCAGGTGGTCGTCTTACTTAGCCGGCTTGTCATTTTCAAGACTGCTAGTGGTACTCACTTATCATGCTTGGTGCGGGGGTGGGGCTCCAGTTGCAGCGGGGTGGCGGGAGCGGAGCGCGGAGCCCCGCACCCGCCACCCGCCGCGCCTGCCGCGAAGTTTCCGGTTGACCTGCAACAAAAAAGACCGTGGTTAACAACCTTTGTTTCAGCAGCTAGATAAGCATAGCACTAGCTAGATTGCCCACCATGAGAAATAATGGCCTTCATTAAACAAGTACAAGATATTCAGTAAGTCTAGAACTCCTAAGACTGACGACTTAATAAAATAAAACAGCTTTGGTATCATCACATCAAGGTTAGAAGATCTCTCAAAAAATTACCTTTTAGAAAACCTCTGGCTTTTCCGTCTAACAAAAATCGATTGACTGTGAACAGTCATAAAATATCCCGAATGACCAGATTTACGTGCAGGCACAGAAAATGTTTTAGTCATGATGTTTAGAAACAATATAATCTTAAACAAACTTGAAGATTGCAATATACAAAACTACATAACTAAACTTTCTATATACACAGAACAATGAAAGTAATCCTAAACATTATTGTAAGAAGTACAACACAAAAAACAACTATTGAACTCCCGTGGTTATCACTTCACGAAAACAAATTGTGCTATTTATAATCACTTCTATCTCACTACAAGTCAAGTGTTCAATCCGAACTGAGGCATAGAGTAAAAATAATGATATGGCACATTTGTACAAACAACATAGTATGTGGCACCGGGGTCAGATAATATTAAGTAACATTTTTTTTAAACCTATCGTTACGTTACGTGGATGCAAAATATCGCGTTACACATGTCTCTAAATAATTATTGTTAAATCACTCACTATGCATTTTGTTCTGACAAAAACAAAATTGAATAGATCGTGTAATAACAAGACATTTATCATAATAAAATTGCTCTACGAGTAATGAAAGGCGATATCTTGAATTATCATAATTTATTCACTCTCCGAGTCGGAGTTGTTTCTAGATCAAATATAATTTTGTTTTTCTTTTATTATTCTAACTAAAATATAACTAGATCTTGCATTACCTAACAGTATCTACTTAAAAAATCCGTACACTATACACATTAAACTTATTATAATTGAACGATATCGCAGTGTTAAGTATTTTATGTTAAAAAGTTAACATTTCTGCATCCTAATTTTTCGTAAGTTATTATATTAGATGAAATGGTTCTACATCTCGAAACCAGTGGTCTTATTTTAATGAAGTCTCCTCAAGAGTGATCCTTTAGTTCTGTGGACCCGCTTGCGAAGAGGTCACCTAATCTAATAATTATGACATCTTAAGTGTCACTGCTGCTGACGAGTATCCGTATTCAATTGATCATCATAATTTTAAAAGAGGGTTATAATGAAATCTGATAAAGGTCATTGACATTTGAATAAAACAACAACATCTACAAATCTAATAACATTACTTGAAATAGTAGTTACGGGCAAACCGCTTCATGGTGCGGGAGCGGGGCGAGAGCGGGGTGCGAGGGGTGCGAGCGATTGTGTCCCTGCGCGCCCCTGTGCCCCGCAGGCAAGATCTCAATTTCGCAGTCTACCTATAATATCAACTATGGATTTGAATTGTCAAAATTATAATTTTAACGAAGTACCGATAAGTAAATAGTTATAGTACTCGTACCTATGTAAAAATCGGTATCTCAATCCATAATTGACTACATAACATAACACTAAATCCCATACTAATTTTTCATGACGGTATTGACTTAATTGCCCGAATAATGCCCATGAAAGTTCTAGGACGGACAAATAAACAATGAGATCCTTGGGGATGGATGGGGGTGTCCAAGGTTACTCGTTTTATTGTAATAGCAATGGTTCAAGGCCGTTTGTAGGCAAACTCATTTGCCGCTTCAATAAATTTGATGACAAATACTATATAAACTAGCGGTCCCAGCGAACTTCGTTTTAATAATAATAATATAACATAATGATTTATTTCAGGCAACAATACAGGTCCATACAATAAATACCTTTAAGACTATCAGACATGTAACTACAATAAATTAAACATATGTTTAATTAATATTTATTGTTTGCGGGTTTTGTCCCCAGCCCCGTAATTTTAATAGTATTATCCTATTCGGGGCGAAGAAGAATTTCAAAGTGTATTAATATGAAAACCGGTTCACCTGTTTACTAGTAATAAGTTGTAACTTACACGACTTTCTATTATGTATAGATAGTGAAGAGTTAAAAGATAAAACACATAATCACGTGGATAGACTGAACGAACCAGATACATCATACACTACACATGAGCAGAACTTTTAATTAAACTAGTAAGTACAGTTTAATAGTTGAGGTTTTAAGGTATATATATCTGAACTTAAGCATATTTTTTTATGGGTACTACGGCTACGGCCCACAATCATCTCCTCTGCTTAGCCCAAAGGTATGACTGGCAGAGCCCTTTTGTACAAATTTTGGTGGTGCAATAAAGTATAAATAAGCCCCAAAATTATCTGAAGATAAAGATTATTAAGTTCCTAATCATAAGAAATTATCAAACCATTTATTACGCCAGCGCATATGAGCACAGAATATATAATAGTACTCAAAATCGGTTACTACTGCCGAAACTAGAGCAGAGGATATAGTTAATAGAATGATGAGTAAAAATAAACCAGTCGTCTGGCGCCTGCCAGTCTGCCGTATTTGCTTTGGTATATTTCCAAACAGATTAATTAATTCACGTTTAAAAAAATATAGTTTAGCATAAACACATCATAATAAAATCATCATGATCAGCCGAAGGACGTCCACTGCTGAACATAGGCCTCCCCCATGGCTTTCCACAACGACCGGTTGTGAGCGGTCTGCATCCAGTGCGATCCTGCGATCTTCACAAGGTCGTCTGTCCATCTTGTCGGCGGACGTCCTACGCTGCGCCTTTGGTCGAAAGGTCTCCAATCTAGAACTTTTCTGCCCCAACGGCTTGAGCTTACTGATTCGCAGGGCTATGTCCGTTACCTTAGTTCTTCTACGTATAAAATGGAAATCGCAAAAAAATATAACTATCTGAGTCTCATTATCATATTCACAAAACTTGATCGCAAATTTTTGATCAAAAGAGGTTAAAAATATTGAAATCAGCATTATTTTAAGTTCTACGTGAAATTCCATTTGGGCACGGACGAATTCACGTAAAACAACAAACTCTTTGTGAAAACAGCGTTAATAAATTTCAATATCTAATGCATCGCTGTCGTTTCCATAAAATCAATGACACAAGACACTGAAAAGGCCAAGGCCGTGGTTGACGTGGAAATGGGAACAAAATGCAGTTTAATGTCAATCAATATCATAATAGTTTTATCAAAGTTACTGTGAAACTACAATTTAAATACTGACCGCTTAAGACATGGCTATAATTATAGTTGACTTTACAAACTTAATAATATAAATTGCACTTGTAAAAAGCAAAATTCAATAAATTATATTTTAAATTGACAATACCTAATAAATAACCAAACCGTCTATCATTAAGACAAAAACCTTCACAATGACACGAAAAACTTTTTCGAATGCACATGTTATTGTAACAGCAAAATAATAACAGTTGTGGATAAAATGTATTTTCAAACTAAAGAGAGCTAAGTATTCCAAAGAATTATGACTAACAAACAATTCGACAAGTCCTCTTGAGATTGTAACACGTTACAAACAAATAAAACAGTTATATAATATCTTCAAATCATACAATAATTACCGTTTACTGAATTGTTTTTCCCCGCAATACGCTTTTTGATCTAACTTTTCCGGGGCACAAGAAAAACTGGATAATTAAACTACTGCACAGGTGGAACTATCTTTTTAAAACGACAATATCTTTGTTTAACATATCATTTTACAGTGTATAACACGGTCTATGTTTATAAATCAAATGTGCCATCGTGTGACCTATCACTCATTCTGTCCGGTGAAGTAATAGCAGTCGGTCTATAATGAGATTTTTGGTGGTCTTAATCGCTTTGCTGATTAAATTTTCAATTGTTCAAAATGTAACTACTTTTTACTTTTTTTATAATTACATACAATCAGCGAGATATTGTTAACAGTGTGTATGAAATTTCAGAGATCGTTGACATTCAACTTCATTACACTACCGCCATTCGATGATGCGGATACAGAAACAACAACAACAGAACCAAGTGAGATTGATCTGGTTATTCCCGTTAAGAACTATGAAGAAGTTATTCCCATGAAGAACTATGAAGATATGGACTCTGGTGAATACACTGTTAGCAATAAACAAAATGAAGTAACTGAGAAGGTACGTAAAGCTTTTAAAGGTCATAAATATTGCGATTTTCAACGGTGTAAATAAATCAGTAATGTTTTCTCCATTTGCAGCCGTGCTCAATTGTAGTCCTGTCGAATATGCAAAATCCAAACATGCAGTCGCTTTTGCGCAAGTATAGATACGACGCAAACGGTCAGTATTAGTTTTATATTTTCTGTTTTATTTCAATCCCTTCCATAAAAAGTGTTACAAAGATGTTAGGCATACAAAGTAGTTGCATTGTACATTTCGAAAGGTCTTTCCACTACTGAATTTAAAGAGTCTAGAATTTATAAGGGTAAACAGATTAACGATCGCGTTAGCTATCAAGTTGAAAAGCTTTCATTATTTTCATCGCCCGATAAGTCATTTTAATTAACTGTTTACAACTACAAGAGTAAAATGAGGTTCCAATTAAAGTTTTGCAATACTATTCACTTTCATTCAGGCGCAAAAAATAAACATTTTTAAATCCACCACTTTTGTTTGTCACGACTGCATATCAATTTAGTCATCATCGCTTGGGTCTTTATCTTTATTTGATATCTGATTCTGTCACTCAGAAATACGTTTTTTTTTATTTTCCTTATTGTTTCAGGAATGCTGATCCCAAGCAGTGTGAAATACTTTATCAAGCTGCCTCAAGGGTTGGGTTCGCCACTTCTGGTGCCTCTGAACGATAACGCCTATTCTCCTTTGGGCGGATTCGTGAGGTATGTGTTTTAGTATCACGATTTTAAAAGCTATTTCGGTCAGTATCACATCTTTATTCAGATTTTGAACTAGTCAGCGGGATTTTTCAAGCGTTCGTTGCACAATTTAGCTAGAGATAAGCTTATCAGACGATAATATTTTAGAGATGCCACCATATCTGCAGCGCAGGTGTTCAATAGCAGATAAATCAATGTTATGTATGTATGTATCATACTGTAGCAGATTATTGTATAGGACTAGGTTTTGGATTTGTTTTTACATTGCTGACTTTGACGCATTATTTCAGGTATTACAAAGAAGTTCCACCAATACCCCATACATGGTGAATGAATACATAGATTGTGACAAAAATAACAAAAATAAACAACTTTTTTAAAGAAAGAAAAATAAAAAGTGTGTTGCACTTCGCTAATGAAGAATAAATGAAGTTTTTGTATAGTACATACATTGATATACTAACCAAACCAACGCACAGGTTAAAATAGCGTTTAGCATCTTGCGAAAAAAAAACCTTAAGTATCAGCTGCATTCCGGTGCCGTTAGAAGAACTACCTATGTCTCTGCGTAAACTTTAGCCTAGTTTTAATTTTAAAACGGTCACTTTCGCATAAGTTTCCTGCACTAACACTAACCGTTAGTTACTAACTGGCAGACAGAGTAATCACCATTAAACATTTTTACTATCTTTCCAACAAAAGAAACAATCAACGTCCAAGTGAAATATGTTTCTCTTTAACACTACACAGGTCCTGGTTTAGCATCGCCTGTTGCTTGCCTAGAAACCCACAAAGCCTAAGAATACTGTGATTGATAATTGTAAAATTAGCTCTAAATTCTCAGCATTATAGTCTGACACATTCATCAGTCACGTGGACAACAATAGAAAATCGGAAGTCGCAGGGGCATTGACTGAAAGAGACAAGGTTTCCATTTATAGAATCCAGCAAATAGATACTAGTGGTGTTTTAAACGACGCAGTCCATCCTATCACTATCTTCGCGCCTAAAACTGTTTTGGAAGCTTGCCAACTTCCATACACGAAGTGCTTGAGACGAGTAGACGAAAATGTTGTTAGGAACTGTTAATGTCAACACAAGACAACGGACAATATTTGTGTCGTTTTCAGTAGCTTTAATCTGTAATCTATTCCTTGTTTCGGTATAGTGAACTCGAATGGTCAAAGTTTTTCGATTTTTTATCAAATGAAGGGCGAAGGTTTTTTCAAAGTTTTGACATGAATTCAGGTATTTTATTATCTTTGGGTTTTTGTATGAGGTTTGTCCAGGGGTGGGCTTTATCCCCAAAAAAATATATCATATAAATTAGGATTGTAGGTATATGGATGGTATAGGACATACTACTAGGGAAAGATTGAAGGGAAAAGAAAAGAAGAGCGTATATGACCCAAATAAAGGAAAAGTTGGACGTCGAGTCGTACCAAGAGGTCAAGGAGATGGCTCTGAATAAAGATAAATGGAGAAAACTCCACCGACAAGAGCATAGCTCTTAAATTAAAAAGAAGAAAGAAGGACATACTTCTATTTTAGAACATCCATATCCTTATGTCATATTAATATAAGTAGGCCTACTGATACAGTGCTGGTCACATTATTCATGATGATATTAGTCACGTTTTATTACTGTAGCCTTGGAATTAACGATGTGATGGTAACTAAGAAAATAGTCACGTACACAAAATTCGTTACTCGTAAGGAAACATGGTGTTGTTTTTTTTTCTTCAAAAAGCACAGTACTATGTGTTTTCGAAAAGCAAAGCGCAGATATGTCATTATTTTGTCATTAGTTTTGTTCGATCCGTGAGGATAAATTTAAATAATTTTGTAATTAACTGATACGAACTACCAAAATAAAACACTTAGTTTCCTAATGCCACATCTACAATAAAGGTTTTCCCATGCATCGCCTTTTTCAAATCTTCTAGTTTACTGCGATTTATCTTGGCTCAGTGGTAATTTATCTCGTTTACCATAGAAATTCAAAGTCATGTATGTCATTCACACAAATCATTGTGTAAAATTCATTCAGATTTGTATGTGACCATCAAAGGTATCCATCATGAATGTTCATGATAGCCACCTACGACAAATTAGGTGCTTCCTCTATCTATCGAGACTTCAATAACACCTATGACATCATCTAACTACCTACCTATAATTTAGCGGCTCTGAGAATGCCATTTAGACTTTTCCAGTTTTGACAGAAAATGTATCGGGAATTACATACAAAATTAACCCTTCAGTGGGTAATTGAAAATTTTTGTGGTGGCAGACTGGTGCAGGGTAAGAGTATAGTTCTGAATGGCGTTATAAAAACTACAAATTATTCACGATAACAAGTGAAATCGAATTTAATTAAATTGATATGCATTTACTGCTGACTGTACTAACATTCCGTTTCGAATTTCATCCTTATTAGCTCCAAGTATGCACCAAAACACTTGTAATTGTCAGGATGTTACCCTCTATCAGAGTACCATGGTCCAAGTACACACCTCGATTGTTGGTCCATAATTTAGGTGTGCAATAGCACGCATCGCGATGCATCCTGGCTCACCACGACCTGGTTATTTCGGGTAATACTGTAGCTGGCGATGTAGGTCACCGGCAATGGCGAGATACCATCATAGATTGCAACATCGACTCGCGCGCATGTTTTTCATATGAAAACTGTATGAGTAATTTTTTTCAGTATCTCACACATAACGCGAGTCGGTTTTTTGTTGTTTTCAAATGGAAGAATACATTTTTTTATAACAGCCATTTGTCTACTAAATATTCTTAAAATATCAGAATAAGAATTTTATTTTAAATATTCATGAATATTAATATGCTACATTGCAGGGTTTCTTCAACTAGTTTAACTAGTTTTTTTAATAGGTGACAATATTTGAGTAAATCATGAATATCTTGTACATAAAAAGATAAATCTTAACATGCAAAAGATATACAGAATGATTGTTACTGTGTTGTATTTCTAACCCAGTTAAATGTGAATTTTACCCGAAAAAGGGTATGAACCCAGTTGAGCATAAGTAAGTCTTAAAACCTTATTTAAATACTACTTACTAAGGAATGTGTGTGTACAGACTGAACTGAATCCTTTAATTTATATGTTCATGAAATCAATTCAAAAATAAATTTTAATTAATGAAATACAAGCTGTATTAGTGCCATCCGCATTTCATTTATCTATCAAGTGGTTTATATTTTAAAACTAATCTGTATTATTTACAACCACAAAAAATATAAATAGAAAAAGATAATACCCAAAAAAAGGATTTCTATTTAGAATATTAACATGTAAAATCCACAGAGCTTTACCATCATGACTATTATTTATTTTACAGTGACTGAAAAAATTTCATAGCATACATTTTTCATGTTGGACTTTAAAAATAGTGGTGGTGAGTATACCATACTTTTTTAAAGATATATTCTTCATTTTTTTAGGATGTGAGGCATTTTAGAGACTCTTTTTTTAATACCTCTCTATTGTTAGTGTAATTAAGAATTAAATGTAAGAACAAGGAAACAGGTGCATAGAAGCTTTGTGCGACACTCTTAATCTCTCACGTTGTTAACCAACAATTGATTGTGTTTTAAGCTGGTTTCGGCTGCCAGGTACCAGAATTAAAGTATTAAAATTGGCCAAGTAGCACCTACTGGAAGCTATAGTCAAAATAAGCTCATATTTGCCTACTGAATAAATAAACTCAAAAATAAACAACACAATTTATTCAATGTCCAGTAAAATGTACATTAACTTGAACTGAAAAAGTAAATTGCATTTTTTTGTTCTGGGCATATAAGTAAAGGTAAAATGATGATGTTATGTTATAAGGAACCCTAGGCAGGAACCCTAGGTCGGTAATGTTACTTCAATGGCAAACTTAATCTTTACAGAACAAAACAAAAGGTAATCATTAAAAAAATATTTACCATGTTTTCCTTATGGTCAACAATGCTCTTGCGGGCCGCTTTCCACTCACATCGGTAACAAGTGAGAAACGATCGCTAAAGCTCCGCTTCACTTCGGGCAAGTTTGACAGCTGATCACCAGAAGATAACCTCAAAGACTTCCCAGAGATTACTGCGTCTGATTTCCCAGGCCTGAACTCCTCAGCTTTATTGCTGATCACTGGAAGTGATACCCTATTACTTCGCTGCTTTTTCTTTGGGTATTTTGGCCTGGATTCACTCCCATTACACTCAGTTACTGCTCTACTTTTACTATATTGCTCACCATCACCGAAACCTTGCACAAAGCAAAGCATAATATCCTCAGAATATGATTCCTTCATTTAGAAGGTCATTTTTCGACAACTTGTTTTACTTCGATTGAGGTCACACGTGGATTAGTGATTGCAACTCAGCGAAAACAGTTTTGAATCGGGGCTGATAAAAAATCAATCATAATTGATAAATTTCTTCACGAAAATGTTTGATCACACAAATTCACATACAGGAACGTCAATTTTTTAACAACGAATATTTAAGCCACTTTCCTGTTACGGTGCACAAATAACTTCACTTTACAACACCAATTTGGTTTATTACTAAAATTCAATTAATGAAGTCCGAAAATTGTAAACTTCAGCCGCCAAATACGTCAAGTGACGTTTTTGCGTTCGGTAACTGAAAATGTGTTAACTCTTGAGGCGTTCGAAACGAAAACACATCTATGAAGCGAGCCAGATGTTGGCGAACTGAGTGATTGACCAACCGGCGACCGCCGGGCTGCCCCGCTAGAACGTAGTGATTACTTGCTCAGTGCCCGCTAGCTTGCGATACGTAGCGGCGCGCAATCGCGCAATTGAATGGGAAATTCTAATAACTCTTCTTTTGGAAGTTGGGAGAATTAATAAAACAACGTTTGTTGGTCGTCTCATCTCCTAAAAGTTTTGATTGTTTTAGCGGTTGATATCGTGTATTTGGTTGGGAGGGGCTCAGCACAACCTAGTGTGTGTGTTTTTCTGATTAATCAAAGGACATGTTTATGAAACAAGTCGCGTTGAAATTTAATATTAACCTTAGGTAAGAAATTAACTCTGGTAAATAGACGTAAGTAGACTGTATCAGAAACTCCGCTTAATACAGCGATCAACTTCCTACACTCGTCACATGCTCTACCTTGTATTGTCCTTGCCCAACGTTTTATGTAACTAAAGGGACAGTTTATTTATCCAATGTCATAATGTTACGTAGATAGATGTTATTTTTTTTTGGTACTACCTACTAGACTATCTAACTAACGTGACTTAAGTATATCGTTCAGTTCTGTAAAAACCGGCCAAGTGCGAGTCGGACTCGCGCACCGAGGGTTCCGTACAAACCTGCAACGTTTACAAAGTTCGTTCATTACGACAATCGAGTCATAACTATGGTATTTATGTATATATTTTGTAATGTAACTAAAAATTTAAGGTTTTCGGAATTTTTCCTTTATGTGTGCTATAAAACGTTGCTTCATGCCAAATTTCAAGATTCTAGGTCGACTGGAAGTACCCTTTAGGTTTTGATTCCCTTGCGAGTACTTGCGAGTTTCAAAATATGCAGCTTAAATTGCTGTTTCTTTTGATTGCGTTGACATAGAAGTTTGATTTTGTTACAGCAAAGGTATTATAGACCTGAGTATTTGGTATGAATTTCAATTTAATACCTCTACGCGTTTATGAGGAAATGGGTAGTAAGTTTAAAATTATTAAAAAAAAAAATATTATGTAATGTAACTAAAAATTTATGGTTTTCGTAATTTTTCCTTTATCTATGCTATAAGACGTTGCTTCGTACCAAATTTCAAGATTCTGAGTTCACGGGAAGCACCCTGTAGGTTTTGATTCCCTTGCAAGTTTCGAAAATTTGCGGCATAAACGGCTGTATCTTTTGATTGCGTTGGCTTAGAAGTTTGATTTTTTCACAGCTTCAAGGGACAGTAGACTTGAGTAATTGATATAAATTTCAGCTTCATACCTCCACGCGTTCTTGAGAAAAAGGGTCTTGATAGACGGACGGATGGACAGACGGACAACAAAGTGATCCTATAAGGGTTCCGTTTTTTCCTTTTGAGGTACGGAACCCTAAAAACTATCGCATGTTACGAGTATTTTGACCAATATTTAGGGGAAACTTGCCATGGACATAACATAAGCAACGTTTAGTATTAAAAGAATCATGCAGACAACGTTAAGTTGGTACCTACTACCAATGATGTTTTAAAAGTAAACTTAACTTTTTTTGTAAGAATATCTCATATGATTATTCCTATAAGAGTAGAAAACGAGGG